>OZ025295.1:203219712-203248712 GCA_964019185.1 Maratus speculifer | reverse complement strand
TAATGTGGCTCGTGGCTTTGTGCACAATGCTAAATCTGGCCCGCAGTGATAGATGAGTTTGACATGCATGATGTAAGGAAATTATTCTTCACTTTGCAATAGTTTTTGAAGTCGGTTCAATTTTTGATAGAAAAGTTTATTTTTCTCTTTTTAGTTAAAAGTTAACGATTTTCTGAAGTCTGTTAATCAAAATTATAATCAAGGAAATATTACTGTAAAGCATACACATTTGCCAGGAGTGGGGTTCAAACACGTGATCTCTTTCTTCAAGAAGCAGAGCGTAAATCCAGTGCCTTAGACCGCTCGGACATTCCATCCACGCTCTATTAATCGAACTTATTCAACACTTTAAATTAGCGAAAAATCACTAACTATTAGTTTTTGCCTAGTTACTAAAAAAGTACTGAATCAATTTCGATGAAATGTGAATCTAAACCATTCTCGAATCCACTGGAACACACACACAAAATTTCATTAAAATCGGTCCAGTCGTTTAGGAGGAGTTTAGTGACATACACACGCATAAAAGATTTATATATATAAAGATTTGTATCGATCCCAGGACTGATAAAATCTAGTGCCAAAAAAGCAGAATTCTGCGTTCCATGGAAAAGTAATATGTCTCGTCATGGAAAAGTAATATGGACTTACATAAATTCTGTATTACCATAAGTATAGATTTTTTTCCCATACTTTCTTAATATGCGCAAGTATGTATTATTCTAAGATCAATCCTGTGAAGTTCACCATACAGATCTTTCTAATTGTTGTGGGAATTTTTCTGTCTCGATTAATTATGTGATTCATTGTTAAAATTAAAATAAATTTTATATTTTTGCACAAAATTTCCCTGGATTGGACATATTGTGCATCCCTGCCAACAAGACCAGTGCTCCATTTTCGTGTCCAACTCCACGATGCAGTGGTTTGGCAAAAATTGCGGCAAAAAGTATTTTGCCGGGTCGGTTTCTTCAACTTCGGGAAAAATTCGCCAACTCTGAATCAGAATCCTTGATTATTTTCACCAGTTATTTTTTTTAATTGTAAATTTTGCCCTTTTTTAATGAGAACATTTTTTTGAATCAATTAGGACAAAAATTCTTTTTCTAAGAATTGGTGATAAAAGAATAAAAATTCTGCAAAAGACACTGGGTGCAAACAAATTAAAAGAAAAAAAAACATTAAACTAATTAGATTTAGCATTAAGTTTTTTTTTAACTTTTTATTTTTTTATTTAATTAGAGACAGCTTTGAACTAAACACCCATGAACTGAAGATTTTGATACCTTAACTTTGAACCAAACTGCTGATGAAAAAAATGTTTTCTTTGTGTTCAACAGAGATCTCTAACTATGGATCATGAACAAGGGATGAGTAACTGGTAATATGGTAATAAACAATAATAATAATAATGATAAACTGTAAGAAATAAAATAAGAGTAAAATTTTAATTATGAATATAATCTAAAAGAATAAAATTCCATACCTAATAAAGGTAAATGGTCTTTATATACAGTTCCTCCTTTGGCATCATTCACTACCTTCAGATCAGCCTGGAAGAGAAGTAAATTTGAATTAACAGAATGGATTATCTTGCTCTTGAAAGGAGCACAATCAAAATGTAATACAAAGAATTGACTGAATGCTTACTATTATATTACTAAAATAATTAGTTATTCTCAAAAATAAATGTTTACCATTCTTTTTTTCTAGAATTTCTAAAAATTAGTTGATGATTAATTTCGAAATTTGAATTATTAAATATTTATTATATGAATTGAGTTTGTTTAAATGTAGCTTATGCCCAGAAAAAAAAAAAAAAAAAAAAAAAAAAAAAAAAAAGATTCTGAAAGAAGTTAAGTAGCATAGCACTTCATCTAACAGGATTATGCAAAACTTTGGTTAACAGGTGCAAGTTATTTTTAGATACCAGAAAGAACAGCAAAATTCACTGCTGGAGAGTTTACTTTATGATTGATTAACTCAACAGTTTAATATTCTATTTACTCATAGAAGAATAAATCACTTATGCCTACTTCAGTAGAATGAAATATTGGGCTGTTATCCTAGTTTCAAATGAAGTTATATCAGAATATATACATATTTGAATATAATTTAGAATGCAACTCATATTTCAAAAATTAATTTTCCTTTTAACGATTTTTCCAAAAAAGTAACTTTCATACAGTTTTATTTTTTATTTTTTAAATTAAGTACAAATGGCCTCATATTCATTTAAGACAATTACATGATTTGTGCTATTATAATATAAATATAGACAAGAAGATGGCTCACCAGAATGATGTGTTTATGTTTTTTAAGGAGTGGCTTAGCATTGCATTATAAAAGAATTATGAAACTATAAAACTTTCTCTTGTTACATTAAGGAAAAATTATAACTTTCAATTTCTTATGCATAAAAAAAGCTGTAAGATTTAATTTACTAATAAATTTATTAGCTTATGAACATGCATTAAAATTAAAACAATGATTATATAAGATTGAAAAATCAAATTTAAACACCAAACATTCACTTGTGATGCCATTTGAAAGAATATATTTTTTAGAAGTAACAATGGAGTCATTCTATGAACAAAAAATTAAAACAGCCTGATTATAAATATTCTAAAAATATTGCATTTAATACACACCTTCACTTGCTTTAAATTGACATTTTTAAAGAAAGTTTTAATGCATGGAATTCGACAGGATCCAAATATTGCCATTGAGCATCTTGGTCTATTTATTAATAAGAAACATTCATTGTTTTTTAAATGATTGCAAAAAGCAGTTAAATGTTTTTTAGTTTTGTATGTTTTATATTGCCATTGAGTAAAATTATTGCAACCATGGTCTATTTTAATGAGTTCAAAGGAATGAATTGAATATTGTTTACCATAGCCGATTGCTGAGTAATAATATATTCAACAAAAGATATATGGAAGAACATACCTATTTTGATATAACTATTGCTCAAATTGTTTTTGTTTTTCACAATCTTTCTAAATAGGCTAATCTTATGCAGCTTTATTGAAAAAATTAAATCTCTGAAAATTAAATTATCTAATTTTAACGAAAGATTGTCAGAATCTGGATGAATTCACTCCAGAAGGTTATACATTTAGTGCTATATATATAATCATTTATGTAAATAAAACTGATAATTGCAAAATTAAGAGCTATATTATATAAAAATTTCTGTTAAAATTATGTTTTAGCAGCATTAATCATTAGACTATTATTTTTCCATGCTGGATGATACATATATCATCAGCAGTTTAAGGGTTAGTGTAACATGCCTAAGAAAATTAAGTGGCATACATAACAGAAAATAAATTTATACAAAGCAAAACTGATTTTATATGTTTTCAATAACCTTAACAGTTTAATTGTATCCAATATAAAATATAATTTATCTTTTTTTGCAGCTGATGCTACATAACCTGGACAGATGTAAGTAAAAAAATTAATGAGCAATTCTACAATTTTCTTTTTTTCCTCCTCCTGTCTTTTCTGATCTTCATATTTTTTTTAATACTTGCTTCACTCTTGGGGTTTTTTAATTTAAATAAT
The DNA here is from genome assembly GCA_964019185.1 of Maratus speculifer. NCBI lineage: Eukaryota > Metazoa > Arthropoda > Arachnida > Araneae > Salticidae > Maratus > Maratus speculifer. Next base: position 203,245,139 of record OZ025295.1, on the reverse strand, counting down.
GACAATTTTATATCCAAGTATGTAAGATTATAATTCAAATTAAACAATTAAAATTAGCAAAGTCCGTATTAGAGGTCTGCACGGACCGAAATTTCCAGGCTCGAGCATTACCCCGAAAGTTACGTTTTCGGCCTGGCCCGAATGAAAAAATATTGGCTTGGGTCGAAAGTTAAAATTTCAGCATGAACGAAAAAAATATTGGCCCGGCCCGAAAGTTAAAATTTCAACCCAAGCTCGGCCTGGCCCGGAAAAAAGTAAAAAATTCGGCCAGAGTGAATTTCTACAGAACATTGATCTTTACTCTTACGGAAGAGTTCAGACCAAAAAAACTTATCTTAGTTTTTTTTCACCTTTATAACTCTATTTATGCAAAAGTGCCATAGGCTGCGATATTTATTCTTTTAATAAACCTTTGTTTGTAGTATGTAAATATTTCAGTTATCATTAGTATTATTAATCCATATTCCATGTAATGGAAACATAAAAATTTTAAAAATGGCAAAAGTATTTTAAAATATTGTTAAAAGAAAAATCTTCTAAGATGGAATTGCATTGGAAAGAAAAACATTTTCCTTTCTTAGCAGATGTAAATGTTTAATACATTTTTTTCACGCGTATTGTTGCATTTATTTTGCATGGATGAACAGTTTAAAAAGAAATTTGCAATTTTCACTTTAAAAGAAAATTGAGTCTTTTTAGCTCTTTCCAACAAAGTTGAAAAGTGCTTATGCATTCGGTTTGTCTGGCCGTCTGTCCGTGCTCTAACTCCTGTAAATATACTCGGATTGCTATGAAATTTTTATATGTTATTGATGTTTATCCTAACACGAACCCTATTGAAAATGAAGTATCTACCATGATTAGTTTATCTACAGAGAGAATCAAAAGTTTCCCATTACATTACGGCCTATGGGGAAAAATCGTTAATATACTCAGATTGCCATGAAATTTTAGGACGTTATTGAGGTTTACCCTAGTACGAACCCTACTGAAAATGAAGTATCTACCATGATTAGTTTATCTACAGAGAGAATCAAAAGTTTCCCATTACATTACGGCTTATGGGAGAAAATTGTTAATATAATCGGATTGCCATGAAATTTTAGGACGTTATTGACGTTTACCCTAGCACGAACCCTATTGAAAATGAAGTATCTATTATGATTAGTTTATCTACAGGGGGAATCAAAATTTTCCATTACATTATGGCCCATGGGGAAAAATCTTTAATATACTCGGATTGCCATGAAATTTTAGGACGTTATTAACGTTTACTCTAACACAAGTCCTATCGAAAATGAAGTTTCTACCATGAATAGTTTATCTACAGGGGGAATCAAAAGTTTCCTATTACATTACGGCCTATGGAAAAAAATCGCTTCAAAGGAATTTTAAAGATGTTATACCCTGTCAAACATATTAAAATATGCATTCTATAAAATATAAGGTGAAAATGTAGCTATTATTCATTTACAGAGCCACACAAAAGAATTCCTTTAGATAATGGTAAAAGGAGGAATTGTGTGACATATTTTAAATATTTTAAGCTTTTTCATGTATAATAAAATTGATATATGTCACTGAAGCTTAATATAAATTATACGCTACTGTCTTGCATAATATGAAGTACATAGCATTTACAGGGCCATACAAAAGATTTCAAATAGTATATTCTTTCCCAAGTACCGTATATGTGTCTGATGGTGGCTGATGGAGGGATGAAATACATTTTAATTATGATATTCGCGTTCATATTTCGTTAAATATATGCACATTGTATGGTGTGTATAAATGTTATAGTTGATATACAGGGCTACCCAAAAGAGCTAACCAACGTTACTGAATATGAGCGTAAATTATTTAAACGTGGTTCTTAAATAAGCTATGCATTTTTACGCTGAGCTTCATTCAATTTACTGAAAAATGTTTGCAGAATATAGATAAAGGAATATACAGGGCCACGCAAAGAATTCAGTACATGGACACCTATGAATGATGATTTATGAGAATGTGATTTCAGTTGTTTTAAAAGTGTTTTAGTTTACAATAAATTTTAGCCTAATGCTGACATGTAATAAAGGTACAATGTAAACTACAGAGCTGAACAAAAGTATTCAAGTATGTTTCCATCTAATAGTATGAGTTGCTGAAAAAGAAATTTCAAGCTACTGGGTATTTTCTTGCTAAGCTAAATTTTCCCATTATATGAACTGAAATATGAAATACAGGGCTGTTCTAATGTACTGGAATACATATTTGGGTATATTTGGCTATACACTATTATTTCCCTAAATAACAAAGTTTTGTTAAAGATTTCATTAAGTGTTGGAAAGTGCTTCATAATCTATGCTTAATGCATGATTTTTCTTACTTGTTTTTTTTTTTTACATGTGTTTAATTTTATTTTAATAAGCCTAGTAATCTACGATTCTTTAAAAAGAATAAATTCTAGTGTTTAATTGCAGAATAATGACAACTTTAAAGTATATGCCTTTTTTTGCAAAAATTTTTGGACCAAGTCAAATTTTACCGATTTGGCCACGTCAAGAAAAGGATTTTCACACGGGATGATTCAACAGGAACTGATTATTTTGGTCCATGAAGACTAGAAAGAATGAAATCAGTCTCAGCTTCATAAAGAGAAAATATATTACGCCCGGCCCAATACCCTAGGAAAAATATTAAGGCCCAAGCCCGGCCGAAAACATTAGTGGCTAGGCTCGGCCCGAGTCCGCTGCAGCCTGAATGCCATTAATGGAAACCGGCCCAGCCTGTGCAGATGTCTAGTCCGTATAATACATAAATGCCTTTTATCTAAGAAAATAATATTTATGTAAATTGAAAAAGTAAAAGGAAAGAAAAAGTATATTGATATCTTTTTGTTTAACATAACTTACCATTCCTTCAAAACCAACTCTATACAAATTTTTTGCACCATTATCCCACATGACATATGCAGCACTACGTGGACTTGCTGCACTCCAGTCTTGTATTTCTGTCACTTTCCCACGGCGGCCATTACCACCATCTTGATCTTCCCACTGCCAATCAACTCCCCTAACTACTCGAGCACCAGGAAATATTCCTCTAACAGCAATTTTCTTGCTTTTACGACGAGGATCTGTTAAAACTCTATAATAAATGCAGATATTGGGTCATCAGAAAACATGAAAGTTAACATATTTAATAGTTTATCAAATCTAAATCTGCAACATATGTATAATGTAAATGTCATATTAAACAGAATAAAATATGTCTTCTCAGACTTAAGGATGAGAGGTTGGAAAAGAACAGCACTAGATAATGATGCACTCTCTGCTCCCTGCTCCTATTTTTTTAATGAGCTTTGCACCACAATAATATCACAATATTCATCATTAAGTGAGGAAATTTTTCAAATATTCTAATTACAATAAATTGTGAAGATTTATCTGATTACAATATATAGAAAGCTGATTTCAGACTTCCCAAATACTGAAGTATTTGGGACTGATCACTGAAAACTTATTAATTTTTAAATGTAAACATGTTTAGTGTAAGATTTAAGAAGAAATATGTCACTCTTATTCGAATAAGACAAATGTGTATTCCTTATCAGTAGAATGCATTAAAACATATGATGTTTAGGATGTTTTAACATACTTTTAAATGAACTACATATTGCAGGGAGGAGTTTTGTTCTTTACACACATATATCCATACTTAATATTATAAATGTGAAAATGTGTGTGTATGTATGTTTGTCTGTCTTTCACGGCAAAATGGAACAACAAATTGACTTGATTTTTTAAGTGGAGACATTTGAAGGGATGAAGAGTGACATAGGCTACTTTTTTTTCTCTTTCTAACCCCCCCCCCCTCCCACTTCCCTAAAATGGGGAGTGGAAGTTTGTATAGAACAGGTAGAAAGCTAAAGTGTTATTCATGGATGCCGATAGATGGTGCTGATAGGTTTCTGAAACAAGATAACATTGTGTGCTCTCAGTGTTCCATACAATAAAAAGGAGACAGTGGAATAGAAAGGGACAGTTGTTTTTTCTCTTTATGTTTCATTCTAATTTATTCTGTGCTCATTGGATACATATTTTTCTTTATCAAGATCTTAATTTCCCCCCACTTACATGTTTTCTGAGTATTTTTAAGAAGAGTCAAATAATTACTGCTTTATTAGCTAATAGAGTTTATTCTACAGTTTATTATATAGCTATCTGTAATATTGATTAACACAAAGCATAATTTCCTGGATAACCATTATATATAGTGCAATATGTGAAAATTACTGATGTTAAGAACATTACTAAATCAACATCTTAGTGCTCATAATATAATATTGTGCCTTATATAATGTAAGTATATCTAATGCATGTAAATGTCATTGATTTATGGCCCAAAGCATTAAAATTATGGAAGTCAAGAAAAATATTACTTGCATCCAACATTTGATTGTATATTAATTATTTAATATTCTCATTTAAGCATTGTATGTAAATTAGTTTTAATATTGGCTTAAATACCTTTCAAAGTAAAAATGTTAGTTTGGTTGCAAAAAGGCCTCATAAATTATTAACTGGAATATATTGTAAATAATAAGGAGATGGATTCCCTTAAAAGTTTAAAGCGAAAGCTGAGTCCTTTAAAGAATAAGACAATCTCTTTGATTTTGGATTTAGTTTTGCTTCGTGAATTGGTTTTGTTGTTTTTGGTTTAAAGTAAATATATATAAAAATAATAAGTAAAACTTATTTTCCACTTATCCTTCAATAATTCTATGAGTTTTTAAAAGGTCAATTAATAGCTTGTTGTATTTAACACGAGCAAAGTTGAGGGCAAAAGCTAGTACAACTATAGTGAAGATCTCAAATAAGTCTTAATCAAGACAAATTATTAAATCAAAAGAAGCCCACAGTAACAGAATGATTAAAGATTGATTATTTATTATGAATTTGAATGTAATTTATAATATAAAATGCTTCTGATGAATCATACTAAAGAGCAACTACATCTGTACTGGTGTTTTCATGTCTGAATCACACACAATACATTTAATTGTAAAATAACAGAATATTTGGTACTTGCATATTAATGCCACAGCAGCAGAAGTTACGATTAAGTGCAAATAAAGAGCAATCTTGTTGTTCACTGATTTTTGACGCCATTTTTTAGTGCTTTTCAAATGCTTTAGTGCTTTTTTAGCTCTTTTTTCTATGCTATTTTTTTGTGCGCGTGCGAACAAGATTTCTCTTTAAAGGTGCATTAGTACAATTTCTGCTGCGGTGGCATTAATACAAAAGTACTGAATATTTAAAAATGTAAAAAATCAAGAGTAATGAAAATCAGGAGATTTAGCAAGTCTGTGATTATTTTTCTTTTAAATATTTCAGTATTCAAAAACCAATTTTAAAACTAAATTCAAAAACATTTTTTGAAAGATATACACTACATTTTTAGATAAAGTACAATTTAGAATATAGTCAAACCCCGTTATAACGAACTTAAAGGGACCGAAGGTTTTGTTCGCTATATCCGGTGGTTCACTTTATCCGAACTATTATTAAAAAATGTTGGAGTTCACAAAATATAAAAATCATTAGTTGCTATGAGTACATTCAACAATGATGTATATAGAATAAAGGATACAATCTATTAAATATTATCTTTAATGAATTAAATTGACTGAAATCGATTACTTTAAACTGAGACAATGCTAATTAACTAAAGATGAAGACAAATAGAAATAAGTCTTGCATATACATGTGATCAGGAGTGAGAGAGAATAACTGACGGATGAGCAGAATAACGCCTGCAGAGAGGCTGTCATAAAAGAAAAAGAATGCAATTGATTCTACCATTTAATGAAAAGAATCATTCTAAATTTGCACCATGTTCCACTAGCAGCCATACATTTTCTTATGAAATTAAAGTCGAAGTCCTTTTTTTCACAACTGCGGAAAAGTTAAAAAAATTGTGGTCAACTTTAGACAATTGTTCATTATAGCCAATTCTTAAGGTTTTGGAGGTTCGCTATAAAAGGACAAAATAGTATTAAATACAATAGGAAAACGGCAGGACTAAAATTTTAGTTCATTTTATACCGGGTTCGCTATAACGGGGTTCAACTGTAATATACAAATGAATGAAAATATACAAATTTAATGTCTGGATAAAAAAATTTACATTTCATTAAGAATGAAAAAAAGATAAAGCAGAAAAATATTATACCTTTCACTGCCAGGAGTTGTTATTCTGTAAAATCTGTGTCTTAAGTGATGTTTATCACCATGGTAACAAATAGAACATAAATCATAATTGCTACATTCAGCACATTTCCAACGAATACCAAAAATGGGTTGTTGTCGGCAAGTATCACACATTGTTCCTTCATGTCTAATGCCTTAAAAAAAAAAAAATTATGAATATGACATTATGTGATTTATGAAGAAAAAATCTAAATGTTCTTAAACAATCTATAATTCATTCTTTATTGGACAAAAATCATTTCCAAATATTAGGCACAACTTAACTAAAATAAAAAAATAATTTATTTGATTTTAATGTCATAAATTTGATAATGAAACATTGTGCTTGATGAGTGAACACTGTATTTAAAATCTTATGACACAGCCTCAGTTCACAAACCATAAAATAGTGAACTGAGCCAGAAAATGTGAATCAATTCAAAAAACTTCCGAGTCAATTTTTAACAAACCTTAAAATAAAAAAAGGTACTACTCTGCTATCCCGTCAACCAATTTCGCCAAATTATACATACTGACATAATTTTTATTTTAAATAACAAAAAAACAAACAATTAATAGAATATTAATAAAAATACAAATAAAAAATCGAAATAAAAAACACTTAATGACGTTTTAAACACGTGAATCTTATTTAATGTCATTGGATGTCACGATCATTCAATATTGGCATTTAATCTTATAGTTTGGCGATAATTTTTTGGTCGACGGGATAACCTAGTAGTACTTAAAAAAAGTACATATTTACTGAAGTATTGACATGTTGCACTAGTATTAATTGGCAGTATAATTGGAGATGCTTACTAGCAGCTATCAACTACTATAATAATTATTATAATGAAAAGACAAAAGAGATACACTGTCTTTTATATTTTTTGTGAATATCTTATATGGATGCACCAAATATTCGGTATTCGGCCATGTTACCGAATATTCAGTAAGGCCGAATACCAAAGTATTCGGTTAAGCCAAATATTCATACTTCCGAATATCAAAGTATTCGGCTGAATCCAATAAAATTATCTTATCCAATATAATGTACTTAATAAAACCTTTTTAAATACATTTAAAAAAAAATTTCATATTTTCTACTTTTGACTGTCAATTTATAAATATATTTAAAACATATTTAGAAACAAAATCATATTTAAATAAAATAGAATATTTTTACATTATTTATTTGCTGTTTAACAAATATAACTTAAGAAAATTAACTATGATAAGGATTAAAATGATGATTAATTAAGATTCTCAAAGGAATAAATGATGTACAAATGCAAGTTCCTAAATTTTGTTTAGTAGATAATCTGTTTCTTGCAGTTTCCCAAATAAAAGACTTTTGACAAAATAGAAAAAAAAGTTTGGGATTGATTGTAGATATCAAGACAGACAATTTTTGTTCATGAAACCATAATTGTAACAGACTTATTGAGTCATAAGTTTTATCTCACTCTAGGTCAAACTTGGATTTTTGTTTGTTACTTTAACAATAATGAAGATATCATAACTTTATTTTCAACTGCCATGCTTTGATTTCTATGAAATATGATATGATAGGAAAGGCTGGAAAATGCCACCATTCATAGGAATAAAACTATGAGCTAGACATTCCTTTATTTAAAATTAAGTTGATAGTATTTGTACTGTGTCACTGATCAAAATTCAATCATTTTCAATATCATCAAATTTAATGCAAACAAAATTTATGAAACAAATCTTGTTTAAAATATTTTCATTATTCATAAAGTGATGAATTCAGTTTCGCCTTGTTTCGCACATTATTCTAGATCCAGACATTGATGTAGAATGCTTTTAAAAACTTCTTTGCTAAATCCAAAGAAGTAGAAAAGTTATTTTTATTGAATTGCCATTGTTTAATTTTACTTTAATTCCTTCATGTCAAACAGTAACAAAAGAAACTTACATTTTGATAGACTAAGGGTTTTTTATAAGTAAAGTTTAAATTGAAAAAAATCCGCCTTGAGTTACTTAAAAAGTATGATTTTGAGACTGTAAAGTTTTTCTTCCAATCTTTTTCGCTATTTCTAATTCATTTTAAAATGCAATTTTTAATCCATAGAAAAGACATTGAAATTTAAAATAACATTAATTAAAAAACTCTCATAATTGTCCTTCTTAAATAACTCAAAGCAATTTTTTTTTCACTATTAAGTTTACTTATAAGAGCTCTTGTTTATCAAAATGTAACTTTGTCAGGCTAGCTCAATTTATTCAGTGATGCCGCTGGATTTGAAAAATCCTGGGTCCTGGGGACCCAGGACTTCTAAAATTCTGGGTCCCTTTTTTACAAAAGCAGGTCCCCACTAATAATGAGCCATATTTTTAGACGCAAAAATTGAACTTGTTCATTTGGAAAAGAAAAATCAAATGCAATAATTATAGTTTTAATTATAATGTATAGATAATTAAAGCCAATATTAATTTTTTTAAACTATTAAAAGAAATTTGCCATTTTTTCGCGATCTTTTGGCAAAATTTGCTGGGTTTTCACAATCTTTTGACAAAATGTGCCTTTTTTTTGCAATCTTTTGACGAAATTTACCGTTTTATGATGATTTTTGGACGAAATTTGTCGTTTTTCGCGATTTTTTGAGGAAATCTGCCCTTTTTGTTCGGGATTTTGTAACAAAATTAGCCATTTTTCGCGAATCTTTTGACGGCATTTGCAATTTTTTAACAAAATTTACCTTTTTGTGATTTTTTGACAAAATGTGTCATTTTTTTCACGATCTTTTGATGAAATGTGCCTTTTTTGGGGATCTTTTGTCAAAAGCTACCGTTTTAGCATGATTTTTTGATGAAAATTGCCATTTTTCGTGAATCTTTTGACAAAATTTGCTGATTTATCACTATACTTGGACGAATTTTGTCGTTTTTTCATGATTTTTTGAGGAAATCTGCCTTTTTATTCGGGATTTTGTAACAAAATTAGCCACTTTTTTGCGAATTTTTTGACAGAATTTGGCAGAAATTATTCGTTATTTTGTGATTTTTGACGAAATTTGCCTTTTTTTGCAATTTTTTCAAGAAAATAACACGTCCCGTGAGACGCATAAGCTGTATTTTTTTGCATCCCATTGCCGATTCTTTGTGCTATAGCACGTTTGCGGCATCCCTGTTATTTACAAAAAAAAAAGTTTCACCTATCTAAATATAAATTTATCAGACGACAATATTCTTTAAATAATTTTATTTCTTCATAGACGGCACATAACACGTAAAAAAACACACAAACAAAAAAATATTTACAAGACGGTGCTTTTTACATTTTGCAGTTGCACACACCACCAAAACAAGACATGAACTCACTGCCACCTTCGAACATAACTTCGAATAGAACTTAGCAAGACTCACGGTTACAGTTACGAAAGCGAGATAATCTATTTTTAGAGCAGTTAACGTGCTTTCAACTTTCTTTTATAAACTAAATCATAAAATTGTTTTAAAAAGTAACATTTCAATACCTTTAAACTTTGAAATATAAGTATTTGGACAGCCAAATATTTGGTATTCGGCCGAATAGTTACTATTTGGCTGGCCGAATATTCAGCATTTGGCCCAACACTTACTATTCGGCTGGTTTGAATATTCAGTATTCAGTTCACCTGTCAGCCAAAATCACTATATGGTGCATCCCTAAATCTTATGAGTCACCTCAGCTCAGCTCACTAATTATAAAACAGTGAGTCAGACAAGAACCCAGTGGCAGAAAGTTTTAAACTGCCTGCAACAAGCTTTTAAAATTCTATAATCTGTTTGAAATTTTTCATGTAATTTTAACAAATAAATTTTACATTAAACTAGGAACTTAAAATTAAAAAAAAAAAAAAAAAAAATGGTTGGTATTCATGATGCATTTCTCATTAATTTTGCTTATAAGTTTTCATCATCAAACTTCTTTTAGGATTTCTAAAAAGAGCTAATTGGGTCATTCCATGTCAAATCAACCAAAAAAATTCAATATTCAACCTGACCCTTTCCGATTTCAATGAAACTGCTAGGGATCATTCTCTATGATGATATAAATAAGAGCATATTTTTATTTTGTGTTTATCGCTTTAAATTTTTATACAATTAATTATTTAAATTTTGAAAAATCAGCATTTTTTGACTTGCATAAATATTTTCAATTTTGAATTTCTCAAGTTCTATCAAATATAGAAAATTTTATGACCACTCATTTCAAAGAGGAGTTTATAAGGTTTAATTTGATATGCAAGTCGACTATGTATAATTAAAATAAATAAAATTTAAATTTTTTTGAAATTTTAAATTTGAAAATTTTATAGATAGTCATTTTTTAAAAATTTGAAAAAATTGTATGTTTGTTGTAATATTATGAGCTTTAAATTCTGAAATTTTTAGAGTGGGATCTCAATGGGATCAGGAGTTATTAAATAAAAGCTAAAAATTACCATACAAATCATAAATAAATAACAAAATAGACATAATTAAATTGCTATTTTAATGGTAATTTTTGCTTTTATTTAATAACTCCTGATCCCATTGAGATCCCACTCTAAAAATTTCAGAATTTAAAGCTTATAATATTACAACAAACATACATTTTTTTCAAAATTTTAAAAAATAACTATCTAAAAATTTTTTTAAATTTAAATTTTAAAAAATTTTAAATTTTATTAGGATGAGCGAAGCGAATCCTCTACTAGGCCACTCAAATTACAATTTGTCGTACACTTTACAAAAAAACTATTCAATATTTTGACTTCAAATTAAACACAAAAATAAAATATGATCTGTAGATTTGCAGAATATAATTTTTTTACAGTAAAACGTTAAAAAAATATTATTTTAATTAATTTATTTTACATGCATTTCCAATACGGGCGCATTTTAGCGAATAAATAAAAAAATGAAACACGTATATTTTCAGAAAAAAAAAATAGAAATCATGGAGTAAGTGATTATAGATAGAATCACGATTAATTTAATAAATAAAATATGTTTTCATTATTCAGCAAAATCGTTTGCACACATGACACTTAAACATTTTAAAAGAATTGTATTATGGATTTTTTTTTTTTTTTTTGTAAAGTGGCAACAAAAGAATTGTAAACAAATAAAATGAATTGTTAAATTTGTTATATAAATGAAAAATTAGAAGAATCGCGTGAACTTGTTGCCTTGATTCAAGCTCTTTATAAATGTACTAAAGGAAAAGTTGGCCGATTCAGAAATGATAAGTGGACTTCAACCATTTCTTACTTTATCATTTGTATCGAAAGTAATGTTACGTTCTTATTTGTGGGCTGAAAAAGGTTTAGTGAACGGGACTTTAGACTTTGTTGCACGTATTGAAGAAAATCACAAGCCACCAGACTAGATACCGCGAATAATCATGGATAAATTTGAATACTACAATAATTTAACTTAAAAGAATTGGTGCGTACCAATTCCTCCATAATTGAATTCTGGAAATATGGAAGTATAAATTGCTCAAGGAAAGAATTTCTTCTGCAGTTAGCTTTTGCTGTTACAATTCATAAATCCCAAGGTTTAACATTAGATGAAGAAGTTGTAGATATTGAGGATATATAGGCACCAGTTGGCTTAAAAACGTACGTAACGTTGTCCACAGTGAAAATCCTTCAAAATTAAGCATTCAATAGAAATCTACCTTGCGAAAAATTCTTTAATATCAAAAATTCTCATGCACTAACATGTATAAAAACGAAGAAATTAGACAAAAAAGTTTTACAGTTAAAAATTCATAGTATCGACGAGAGCAGATTTCAAACGTTTTTCCAGAAAATAGGATTTTGAAGAAGTAACTTTCTTCAAATATATCATTCTAAAATAGCTATCAAAGATTATTTGATGTTAATTACAAAGATTGGAAACATGCATATTTCAAACAACTTTAAAAAACACCAGTGGCTACTAGAAATTGTAAAAAAAAAAATCTTTAAAAGAATTTTTAGTTGAAAATCTAAAAATATTTTGTAAAAGTTTGCTTCGAAAATATTTTTTTATGCCAGTCTTACATCATAAATAGAAAATTCCTAGGAAATTGATAGTTATTTGGCTGAACTTACATTTGTAGAATTAAAATGTGCCAAAACATAAAATAACGTTTTTGTTTAATAAAGATGCAAAAATAATATTAAAAAATATTGTTACTTACAAATATATGCTTTATAAAAAAAATGCTTCGCGAATCCAAACAAAGCATGGCTTTTGCTAGTTTATTTTAACTATACATAGTCGACTTGCATATCAAATTAAACCTTATAAACTCCTCTTTGAAATGAGTGGTTATAAAATTTTCTATGTTTGATAGAACTTGAGAAATTCAAAATTGAAAATATTTATGCAAGTCAAAAAATGATGATTTTTCAAAATTTAAATAATTAATTGCATACAAATTTAAAGCGATAAACAAAAAATAAAAATATGCTCTAATTTATATCATCATAGAGAATGATCCCTAGCAGTTTCATTGAAATCGGAAAGGGTCAGGTTGAGTCACTGGTTGATTTGGCATGGAATGACCCAATTAGTTCTTTCTTGGAGTTGGGGATGTTCTGTATATGTTTTCCAAATCTTTAGCCCAGGAAATTTTCCAATTAATATTTTGGCCAGAGTGGCATTCTTAAAAACTTGTGCTCAAGTTTTTTTTTTTTTTTTTTTCCATTTTAAAATCACAAGGGTCCCATTCACTTAAGAAATATTTCGAGCTGTCAAAAACTGATTTTGGAGCAAAAAAAAAAAAAAAAAAAAAAAAATTGAAGCATGAAAATCAGGTTTCAAAACAGAAAAATTCACTCCTTTTTTTTTTTTTTTTGTGCCCTTTTGACAAGATTTGCGTGAAATTTATTTGCATGATTTAGGCGAAATTTATTATTTTATCAAATTCTTTTGATGAAAATTGCCATTTTTTCACAATCTTTTGATGAAAATTTCATTTTCTTCACGATTGTTTGACAAATATTGCCAGTTTCTTGCGGTCTTTAGACAAACATTGTTTTTTTTTTTTTTTTTTTTTTTTAAGATCTTTTTATAAAAATCACCTTTTTAGCAATCTTTTGATGAAAATTGTCTTTTTTTGCAATTCTTTTATGAAACTTGCATTTTTTCTGCGATTACTTGACTAAATTCAGGGGTTTTTTTTCCACTTGACAAGATTTGTGTTTTTTTTATAGTTTTTCTTGACAAAATTTGCATTTGTTCTACTATCTTTTGACGTAATTCACATAAATTCACTAAAAACAAAAAATATTATTCGAGATACGCTATTCCTACAAAGAGGCATGTTGAAGAACATATTATGCTGTGAAGAGCATTTTCTGGAAAAAATGTTGGTGCTACTTTGATATACCCCCCCAAAAATTACGCGCCAAATCTGGCACTCCCTACGCACTTTTCCTACGGACCTTTTCGGTTTGCTGTTACTCAGCTTCATTCCTTCATTTGTATTTTTTATGTATTCATTGTATTTTTTAGGTATTCCTTTTTTGTATTTAACGATTAAGTAATTTTTGTTTATTAATTATTTGTATTCAGCGAGAATTCATCTTGGCGAGAAAAAGCGTTAGAAACGGGTATTTTGCTTGGCGAGAAAAAGCGTTAGAAACGGGTATTTTGCTTGGCGAGAAAAAAAAGTCGCCAAATTTACGATTTGGGGGGGGGTATATCAAAATAGTTCCAAAATGTTGGTCAGTTAGCTAAAGTACGTGAAAATATGAATGATGCAATGCATAAGGATATCGTGTAAGTATAATTAGACACAGCTATGCGTATTAATATGATCGAGATGTCTAATTTTCAAGGCTATAGCTATAACAGTGTCAAGGGATTTGTCTGTGTCGATATTATTTACATGATGATTTAAAATCTAGGCAGAATAAGAATTATAAAATAAAATTGAATGATAAAATTTCATATTCTCATATTTAGAAGAAATTTATTTCTGAAATAAAAGGAAAGGCTACACTTGCTAATAAAGTGTGCTCATCTGAAACAAATTAACGCATGTGAAATAGATTAAAGAATAGTTTAACATGTTTAACTATTGTAAGGATATTGCAACCACAATACCCTTTTAACAAACGATATAGGATCTTATTTCAGAAATAAAGTTTAGATTTTGAAATATAAATAAAAAATAAGTCATGATAAATATTTTGATTACAGAAATACAAAATAGAAAAGTTAATTTTAAATTATTTCACCTGAGATTTGTTAAATTATATGACTTAATACAATAATATAGAAATTAAACCTGTAGGTGCACTTTCTACAATTCGAAGATCATAAGCTCCGGAACATCTGTAATTTGCAGCTGTCCCATTGTCCCAAACAACTACTACTTCTTCAGGGGATTCAAAGTTTCTTACGGTTCCCAGGTGCCCCTCACCACCGTCTTGTTTTCCCCATTTCCAATCAGGACCTCTCATTACTCGAGCACCAACACCTTCCATAATATTCATTCTATTTCCTCGATAACCACTTGTATTTCCAGAGTCCATAGTATCGAGGAGAGTATTTAAGTTTCGAGTCTTAATGCAGTAAGCATTTAATAATCCTTGTTTTTATCACTTGCACTTTAACAACAGTACACCGGAAGTGCTAAACGAGACGAGACAGACATAGGTAGCAGACGTTGCCATTACCGCTTCAGTATAATATTATCTTCTATTATCACTTCCTGTTTCAGTATTTTCATTAAAGGTTTTTTTTAATTCAGTGAAATGACATTGATTGTTTTCCTTTTACCTGTCTTAGTCTTTTTTTTCTATAAAAAACCTTTCAATTATCCATGTAAAACGTTAATTAAAAATATTTTTTTCTTGATGACTTTGGTGAGTCGGTGGGTCGTCTGCTATATGAATCGGTTTCGATGGTTTTCGAAGTTTCGATATTCAGTGAAAAAAAAAAAGAAAAACACTGGTTGCTTATTTTAGCGCAATGATTTTATACGTGAAACGTGTGGTGTTTGTTTCGTAATTTACTTCGCTGAGTATTAATTTTCATTAAGAAATTTATGGATCTGTATCCCTGTTTCAGTTTTTTATTCTTTTCTAATTTTCTAGATTTTGATGTACATTGATCATGTCAAATACTTCGAGAAAAATCCATTCACGTCGGCGTTTGGCTGCGTTTACTTTTCTTTCTAACATTTCCTTGGATGGAACTCACCGAGATACAAATTTATGCAATCTAAATTTTAATTTACAGTACAATAAATCAGTGAAAAATCAGTCTTTGCAACATAAAGATAAATGTGTATTTAAGAGATCGGCTGGATCTATTGACATAGAAATAGAAAAAACAAAAGCTGTTGAAAATGCAATTGTAGTCCGATCATTTGATTTTGAATGCAAAAAGTTTTATCGGAGAGAATCTGAAAGTAAAATAAATGATGTTATTTATCGCATCGATGAGCAGCTTCCGCCGAAAAGTCGGGATAGGTAAGTTTTAAAATACCAAATTAATGCTGTGCCTGTTTATAAAATTTAAAAAATAATATCTCCCTTATTCAGCTCTATTTTTTATTTTCTGAATGTAGGCTATATCTATCACATATATATATATATTTTTATGTGTGTAGTTAACTTTTATTGCACTTTTTTTTCCCCGCCAGAGTCCAGAAATTCGTCAGTGATGCAAAAGCTAAACTGTGTAATTTAAGTCAAAAAAAGAAGCAACTATCTCATCAGAAGTCTATAGATTCATATGGATTACCTTCTGGAAAAAGTACTGAAAGTTTAGGTAAGCTTAACATTTTTTTTAAAAGTTGATTCATAGTACAATAGTCAAATAAATTTTTGAAATTCTGTTCAATTTGTAGTTAATTTGTTATTATCTAATGCAAAATTATTAAAGCTTACAACAATACTAATTTCAGAATTAAAGAATTTTTCTCTCTGTTTATTTCATGTTGAAGCTAAGTAGCGTAGTGGTCAGAGCATCTGACTGTGACATTACAGGTCCTGAGTTCGACTCTTGACTGAGTATACTCAGTCTTCATCTCATTCAGTATACTTCAATCTTCTCAGTCTCAATCAGTGTAGACTCAGTGTGACACGGTATACTCATCCCTTCATTCCTTCGGAATTGATAAAATGCATACCAAGCTTGCTTCGGAAATAAACACCAAGGATCTTGAGTTAGGCTGACCACCTGGCCGGTACATATGCTGCATCGCACCTCAGGGCCCACGGTCCAGCAAGGTTGTAGTTAGAAGTGAATATAGGGTGGAGGGGGTATTATTTAAACTATGCTTAAAAGTAGTATTTTTGTTTATACCGAAGTTTAACATAAAAAAAGATCGAGGGAAAAATGGGAGATTCCCACAAAAGGAGGAATGAGACAAATATAATTCTTTCTTTTTAATAAGATGAGTATAAATTACTTACATGAAAATATTTTTAGATAGTAGTATATCAACTATAAGTTTAAAAATATATTCATTTATTTTGAAATGTAAATTAATTGAATGGATGAATTTTTAATGTCATCTCTGACTGACAATCTGGAATTTTCCTTCCAGTGGTGAAGATATCAAACTTTTATTTTGTAGTACAGACATTATCAACCTACAATGCTTTTTAGACTATCTATCTAGCCGACACTAAGCTTATAGTTTTGTCTTATAGCTGTCCTATACCTCCTTGTTAGGGAGAGGAATGGGACACATTTTCAAACTTACAAT
The DNA here is from genome assembly GCA_964019185.1 of Maratus speculifer. Classification (NCBI taxonomy): domain Eukaryota; kingdom Metazoa; phylum Arthropoda; class Arachnida; order Araneae; family Salticidae; genus Maratus; species Maratus speculifer. The sequence goes on along the minus strand of OZ025295.1, from coordinate 203,228,189 downwards.
TTTTGTAATTATGAAACTGTTTTTGAAAATTATGTTTCTATATTGGTAAACGACATTAGAAAGTGTTTTATTTTGTACTCTATAAATTGAAAATTTTGTTTTTCTGTCAAACAAAGATAATTTTTTTTTTTTTTTTTAATCAAAAAGTGTTACCTCCCCATTCTCTGCTATAAAGTAGATTCCCTCAAATCTGCAACTTTCTAAAATCCACACACAATTAACGGTTGTAAACAGGGTTGGCAAGTTTCTTCCACAGTGGAAAAAAACATGGAAAAAACCACCCAGAAGAAATAGGTTTCTTCCAAGTAGAAGAAATGGAAGAAACTGTTTTTCTTTAAGAATTTACCATATATTTTAAATTTTGTAAGATATAATAAATATCCTCTACCTATAATCTTATATGAATTAATTTCACTGGACCAAAACAAATTTAATTAAGTACATATGCTAAATTGATAATTATATCAGTTTTTTTTAAGCCAAGATCACACACAACACTTATCTAGAGATCTACAACCAAGGGCTAAATGAAAAGAAATTTTATCCAAATTACACAAAATCAATTAAATGCTATTCATTTCAATTTAATCAACATATTTTTTTATTTGAATTTTTGAAACTAATAGTAAATAGTAGAGATTCTTTACTAATGGTAGAATGAAACCCCTTTAAATAAAAGCTTTTAATTTACATCAATTTGATTAATGTAAGTAATGTATAATGATTACTGTATTAAATAGAGATCAACCAAAAATATAGCTCGGCTTGTGTTCGGCTCAGAATCAGAGTTTTGCCAAAAATATAAGCGGAAATTCAGCTAGACCAAAACACTCAGTATTCCAAAAATCTGGTTTCGGAAATTTAACATTAGTCATTGATTTGAATTGTATCAGCTCAAATGAATGTATCACAATGAACTTCATTGTTTATAATTATTAGTCAGGAATTATTAATCATCTCATAGAAAATTTTTAGTTTAAACTGCATTAGTGTTTCAAATATTCATTGAGAAAGTTCTAGAGTAACAAAATATCATTTACAAAAATCATTATAGAAGAAAAATCAAGGTGTGTACACCTAAAATATTTTTTGATTAAATGAAATTCATACAATTAGAAAATCTTTGTGTCGTGGATGAATTAATTATGTATTATTGCATATGAAAATAAAGTTTTTGGAATATTAACAGTTGTATATAATTAATAAATACTTATACTATACATATAAATAATTTACAATTATGTATGTATTAATTACTTTAAAGCATACAATTTAATTACTTAAAATAATTTTTGGATGTTATCATTTTCTCGTTTTCAGCCAAAAAATAGAAAGGTCACCTAAATTTGGTTTTGGCCTTAAAAACCTGCTCCTGTCTATCCTCAGTATTAAAAAAAAATAATTAAAATCCCTATTTTTTTTAGTACAATGCAACTTAGTATAGAAAAAAAATGAAGATTTTGTTTTCATGTCCTACTCTTCAGATAGTTTAAAAGCATTTTGGCATACCCATAGATATTTTTAAAACACTAATCTTTTAAAATCGGCATTGAGATATTCATGCTAGATGAAAAATATAAAAAATTACAATTCTATTTATTTACTGTGCTGCACAGTTTAAAATAATGTACTTTTATATGAAAATAATATATTTTTATATAAAAAATAAGCAATTTATAGGTAGTTTCTTTTTTTATAAATGGAGCAATTAATTAAAAAAACCCATCCCTCTTCTCTAGAATAGTAAAAATCCATCACTTAAAAATGTCTGCTGAACCTGAAGTTTGTTATTAAAAAAATAACTTATCTTTGCAAAAATATTATTTTTAATAATAATTAAGTTTTCCAATTTAGATTTCATGTAATTATACTTTAATTTTTTTACATAGTTAATATACTTTAACTTTGAGCATTTGGTTTGCTTTCTGGTGGTTTCTTCCAGTTTTTTCCAGTTTCTCCCACTGTTCTGGAAGAGACCCAACCCTGGTTGTAAACAATGAAAAATTCACTGCAGAAGCAGATATAGGGCAAAATTTGACTTTCTTAGTTTATATCAATTCTATACATATTTTAATTTGTAAATTTTTTTTAATATAACTGAATTCATGTTTTTTTCATGAAGAAAGAATAAATTTATTTCTGAAAAAAGTTCAAGATATTGCCGATATCACTGGTAATCATAATCTTCTAACCAAATATATTTATGTACTTGCTGATCTGCACGGCATTGCTTGTGACCATAGATGTTTTCAAACAAATTGTGAATATTTAAAATTGCCATTCATACTAAAATAGAAAAAAATTAAAATTTTATCTAGATAATATTTTAAATTTTAGAATAAATTAAATTTTACCTGAGTGAACACAGGTATGTATTTCTGTTATGAAAATCATGTTTTAGAAAGATAAAGAAATATAGTTGTTGATTTCTGTTTTGAACCACAAAAATAATGCAATAATTGAATTATTTTAAAATTCCTTTCTTCAATGAAATTTACTCCATGCAAAATCTTCTGAGCACATGCACGACGTGCGCTGCACATCTGAACAAACTGTAAGAAAACATCAAAGGAGTAATTTTGTAATATACTCCTTTTTTTGGATGGTGCCCTCGATAAACTTTGAAGATCAATTGTAAATCAATAAGAATAACAAAATCATCAAAACAGGAAATATGAACAAATGCATGTGCAATTTGTTACTAGCATTCAGCCATGAAATGCAGTCGTTAAATCCCATATTTAACCGCGTATTCTCATTGACTGTCTGCTTTTTTGCCACAGATTGGTGGCTAGCTGCAAATAGCCTCTAATTTGGCTGCTTTGTTGCCGTGGATTGCTGGAAAGCTTCAAATATCCTCTTACCCATTAAGTTTTAATTTTTAAAAAATCTAAACTAAAATTAAAAATGTGAAGTGCTCTTTTCTGGTGTTACCATCCAAACATTACAAAAATTTCAAAGACCTGGGATGTTATAATTTCGACATTATCTGTGGTCAAGCAGAAAGACATTTCTTATTATATATAGATAGATTACTGTGAATATTCTAAATATTTCCTTTACTGCTGATTCATTAATTTTATGGTTTTTGCCTCATTTATATGCAATTTAAAAATAGATAAGACCACGATGCTTACAAAAATCTGTCATATTGATAGAAATAACAAAATTCCATGCTAAACACACAAAAACTGAAAATTTTTATAAAATCAGATCGAAAATAGCACTGAAAATTGCATTAAAAATCGCTTAAATTCAAAAATCGTAGCAGAAAAAATTTAGTAAATTAGGCTGAAAGCTTGAAACAAATTTCTTTTTATCAATGTCAAAAGAAATAAATAAATAGATAAATTTGAAATGCAAAAAAAAAAAAACTAATAATCACATTGAAAAATTCATTAAAAATTCAAAAATAGCTGTATGAATTCTGAATAGACTTTATTGAAAAGAGAACTAAATTTACTATATTGGGTTAAAAGAATGAAACCGTATTCCTTTCACTAATGTGAAAAAAATCGCCTCAAAACATTAAAAAAAAGCTAAAGATCTCCTAAAAATTATACGTATATATATTTATATACAGGGTGTTTCGCTACCAGACCGACAAACTTTGAAGGATGGTAGTAGACATGAAAACAAACATTATTAAATAGGAAACCATGGGGCGCAAACGTCTTCTGTAGGAGCTAGGGGCCATTAAAGTTTGAGGTCCAAAATTTCAAACGATGATAAAAAACAGAAAAAAGGGTCGATTCGTTTGCGGTTTTCACTAAAATCCTTCTTTATATCACGATTTTTTTAGAAAAAAATTTTAAAGGTTACGTTCAAAAATTGTCGATAGAGGATGCTTTAGACTTTAGAGCAACGAACAACTACTTTTTACCGTTATTTTGCGCATGGGGTTGAAAATTTTCTAAAGTTTAGATTTTAACTTAAATTTTAAGCCCAAAATCGGAAACATTGGGATCGGGTAACTAGCGAAAATTAAACTGTGAACAGAGAGGGAAATTTTAAACGCTCATAAATATCGGACAAACAAATAGATTTTGTTGCAGTTTGCGTGTAAGTCATTAACTTGGTAATTATTTTATTCAAAATGGCGTACAGCTTTTGTGCCCTCATTTTTTGATAGAGGGCGCTTCCGACACATCTCTGGCATTTCAGTGGCATTACTCCTGGCTGTTTTACTACCAGACCATCATACTTCCTGGAAGTATTAGGGATACAAAGACGACTTGTAATCACATAGGAATGTAATGTTGGAAATGCATTTTTTGCAAGTTACGGTTAAAGGAAGCAGCAAACTGAACTGCAACAGCAGAGAAAGAGCAACACGTTAATGTGACAGAAAACAGTTTATTTAAAGGTTTTACTAGAAAAGGTGTTTGAAATTACGATCAGAAGTAGTCCGGCAAGTTTGACAGCGATGGTAGATGGCGCTAAACGGTAATGATCTATTTGAAGTGATCATTCGCGAACCAGTTCCAAAGGTAGCAGAATGAAGTATTTGAACGATGAACAGCACGATAAGGCTCCTCCACAATTACCAATGACGTTTGCCGACACTTCAAAGTAACATATGGACAGTGGTGGATATGTCGTGGTAGCCCGATTCATTGGCCTGCCAGATCGCCGGACCTATCATGTATGGACTTCTTTCGCTGGGGCCAAATGAAAAATATGGTGTATGCGTATGAGGTTCCGTACCATCAGTTGAAGACCTCGCAGCTGGTATTTCTGTAGCTGCCAGAAAACTATCAGAGATGCTAGGAATCTTTCAAAGCGTGAGGAATTCCACGTGATGCCGCTGTCAAGCATACTGGACTACTTCGGGTCGGAATTTTGAACACATTTTCTAGTATAACCTTTAAATAAACTGTTTTCTGTCACATTAACATGTCACTTTTTCTCTGCTGTTTTTGTTACTTTCTTTCTCTGCTCTCTTTAACCGTAACTTGCAAAAAATGCATTTCCAATGTTACATTCCTATGTGATTCCAAGTCGTCTTTGTGTCCCTAACACTCCCTGGAAGTATGATGGTCTGGTGGTAAAACAGCCAGGAGTAATGCCACTGAAATGTCAGAGATGTGTCGGAAGCGCCCTCTATCAAAAAATGATGGCGCCAAAGCTGTACGTCATTTTGAATAAAATAATTACCAAAGGAATGACTTACACGCAAACTGCAACAAAATCGATTTGTTTGTCCAATATTTATGAGCGTTTAAAATTTCCCCCTCTATTTACAGTTTAATTTTCGCTAGTAACCCGATCCCAATGTTTCCGATTTTGGGCTTAAAATTTAAGTTAAAATCTAAAATTTAGAATAATTTCAACCCCGTGTACAAAATAACGGTAAAAAGTAGTTGTTCGGTACTCTAAAGTCTAAAGCGCCCTCTATCGACAATTTTTGGACGCAACCTTTAAAATTTTTTTCTAAAATAATCGTGATATAAAGAATGATTTTAGTGAAAACCGCAAACGAATCGATCCTTTTTTCCGTTTTTTATCATCGTTTTAAATTTTGGACCTCAAACTTTAATGGCCCCTAGCTCCTACAGAAGACGTTTGCGCCCCATGGTTTCCTATTTAATAATGTTTGTTTTCATGTCTACTATCATCCCTCAAAGTTTGTCGGTCTGGTAGTGAAACACCCTGTATATAAAAACTAGTAATCAAAAAATCAAAAATCGGGCTTCGAGGTGCAAAACTTCATATATAAAGGTACCTTCTCACCTAATTTTGTAACTCTACATGCAGTGGTCTCTTCAGTACAGAGCTGACACACTATTAAACTTGTCTCTTTATTATTATAGAAGATTAGAGTGATTATTCTAAATAATTTCTTTATTGCTGATTCATTAATTTTATAGTTTTTGCCTTTTTTTACATGCAATTCAAAAATAAATAAGACCATTAAGCATACAAAAATCTATAATATTAACAAAAATGACAAAAAATCGATGCGAAATGCAAAAAATTGTTAAAACTACATCGAAAATTGCATTGAAAGTCACCAAAATTCAAAAATTGTAGCAGACGAATTTTAATTAATTAGGCTGAAAGTTTGAAAAAATTTTCTTTTTGAAAAATACAAAATATCGCATTAAAAAATTTGTTAAAAATTCAAAAATTGCTATACGAATTCCAATTTTTTTTATTGAAAAGAGAACTAAATTTACTATAATGAGTTAAAAGAATGAAACCATATTTCTTTCAATGTGATTCCAAATATTGTGAAAAAATCACCTTGAAATATAAAAAGAGCACTAAAAATTGCCTAAAAAATTAAATAAAGAAAATCTAACCAAAAAATGAAAAATTGGGCTTCAAGGTGCAAAGCTTCATGTATAGAGGTACCTTCCCCCCCAAATTTTGTAACTCTTTGTGCAGCGGTCTCTTCAGAATAGTGCTTACACACTCACAGACTTGTCTCTATTATTATAGATTAATCAAGCTTCTTTGGTTATCAAGTCCAGGGATGTAAGACCTGCGCCAAACTGCTACAAAACAGCTATTTTTTTCAATTTTGCGCCAACCTGCGCCAAAATGAAGTTTAGTGCGAAACAACAACAAACTTTTTTTAGTTGTCAATTTTGTCAAAAAACAAAGAAACAATGCAAAAAATCCCGAAAAACACGCAAAAATCGACGAAAAATTGCGAAAAACATGCGAATTTGATCACGAAATACACGCGATATTTTGTGGAATTTTATCATGACTCCGCAAATGACCGCAAGTTGTTTTTCCCTCCAGTCATGCTACGTTCATTTTCATTGCAGCCGATCTCGGAACAGCACGCACGTTGGGGGAGACAAATGAGAGCGGCAGGGCCATAGCTAGGAGGGGGGGGGGGGCTCACAATTTTTTTTCTCTCTCTCTGACGCAGAAAGATAAATTAGTGCATATTCACTTTGTAGGTACTCTGTTTCTTATTAAACTGTTATAATAACTTCATTTTAGGCTAAAAAAAGTATATGATGATGAAAGTTTTGAGTCTATAACTGGTGCAAAATTAAACATCATGTTTGCTTCATATGTACTAATAGGATGAGGGAGTGTTGAAACACTTATTTTAGTTACAATTTAGTAACTCTGCAAAACTGTGAAAAGTAAATTAGATTTTTGAACAGCATTTCATTTGAATTTTCGGAATAGAAATTCATTGAGTGACCTTGGAATTTTTCCAGGGGGGGGGGGGGGATAGAGGCTGAGCCGTCCATAGCGCCCCCTTAGCTACGGCCCTGGAGAGCGGCCGCCGTAATCTAGACACACGGCAGTGTGTCAGCCAAGTTCACAAAGTAAAAGGCGACGCACCGGCCGTGGGTTATATTACCCGAACCATTTCGAACCACTTTTGACCCCTCAATAACTTAAATTCTATTTGACCTACACACTTGCAATTTTTTGTGTCGTGTAAGACCATCTTCTAATTTCCGAATCTAAAATTAAAAAAAAAAAATCTTTTACCGATGACGAGAAATTGACGCCTGAAAACCACTGTTTTTACCACTGACTCACTCACTCACTCATAGAAATGTTTGACTACTTCCACGTGACTTAGGAAGTTGAAATTTGGTGTGAAGGTAGGTTATTGGATCTATAAATAGGAAAAAATCAGAAATCACCATTAATTAAACATTAATGGTTGGTTAGAGGATAAATTATTGGATTACAATGGAAGCTTATGAGAATTTCACAAAATACCAGTAATAGTGCCAAGTTGGCGTCACTTTTGGCGAGTATCAGGGTTAATCTCTGAAACTACCGAACCGATTTCAAAAGTAATGGTACCAAAATGATGGTATTCGCCCCGGTTCAAACATAGACTGTATCTTATGTCTGTGCCACTAACCAAAAGAGGGTTCAGAAGCGAAAAACATTCTAAAAATGTGATTTTTGTTTTACTAAAGGGCCTAGAAGCACAAAATTTGGCATGTTAATTATTTATAAGATGTAAATGATCACTAATGACATTTGCTAAAAAAATATCAAATTTAAATGCGTGAAAATCCGCGAAGAGCGTTCTAAAAAAGTTCGAAATACCAATTTTAAAACAATCTCAGCAAACAACAAACCGATCTTAAAAGTAATGATATCAAAATGATGATGACAGTCTTTGCACCAACATAAGATATATCTTATGTCGATTACACTAACCCAAAGGAGGTAAAAGAGCATAAAAACATTCTAAAAATGCGATGTCTGTATATTAAGGGACTAGACTGGAAACATAAAGTTTGGCATTTTAGAGTTATTTCGCGAAATATCAGAAATAGTGCCAAGTTGGCGACACTTTTGGCAAGTATCGGGGCTAATCTCTGAAACCACCGAACCGATTTCAAAATTAATGATACCAAAATGATGGTATTCGCCCCGGTTCAAACATAGGCTATATTTTATGCATATACAATTAACCAAAAGAGGGTGAAAAAGCAAAAAAATTCTAAAAATGCAACTTTTGTGTTACTAAAGGACCT
>OZ025295.1:195454972-195762472 GCA_964019185.1 Maratus speculifer | reverse complement strand
ATAATAAATTAAATACATAAAATTAAATGCATAAAATAAATATTTCAATCAAAAAAACTTTGTTATTTATTTATTTCTTTTTTTTTCCCGTTGAGTAAATAACAAAATTTTTAAACTGGCTTCAGGCACTTATCATTATTAAAAAGATATTGTAACATGTTTTACAATTAATTGAAATACTTTCTTCAATTTAGGCAAAATTGTGAAGAATATTAAGCTAAATCAAAAATGATCACTTGCAAAAACTCTTCACCGATTTTGAAACAAAACTAACATTTCTCTCCTAGGCAGTTTATCAATAAAATCACATCTGTTGCATATTCTGTCTTAAAAGAAATATATAAAATAATGTGAATGTACTATAGAAAGTAGGAATCATACATCTCAAGAGGTATAATTTTTTAGAGTCACATTTTGATGTTTTATGTAGTTTGGTTACCTGTAAAGATTAACTAGTATATTGGCGGTATCCCTTTTGCGGTAAAAGCGCAGAAGCTATGATTAAAAGTAAAGGTAAAATGTAAGGTTCTTAACTTATCTACAACAGGAGCACTATCAGTATTTACTGCTGTACGAATGGAGACACAGATTCTTTTTTTAAGATACAGTTAAAAAAAGTTTGAGTTCATTAATATTATTTTTTACACAACTTTTAATATTGAATATGCAATAGATGTGATTTTATTGATTAAAAAAAAAACTTAGCATTGTGCATCCTTTCATACAAAGTATTTCCATTAATTGTAAAGAATATTACAGCATCCATATTCGGTAACTTTGATAGATTACTTGGTATAAACAATTTAGCGCTTTGTATTTATGATTTTTTTTTAAATCTACGATTAATAATCCCCCTAAATGGTTAGGAAAATTTATGTTAATATATGACTTTTCAGTGCTTACCCACACAGTTACAAATTTGCTGTTACATTGCTAGTTAAATATACTTTTCTCTAAAACTAATTTCGTTGTCAATTTTTGCATAATTACATAACATCACACAAAACCTGATTATATTCATACCATTATATCAAGGTCGTCGAATAATCACACCAATAGTTGTTGTCTTTGTTTTTGTTAAAATCAAATTAGAATTTTAGTTCCAAATATCACAAAACTTACTGCTTTAATATATTTACAATAAGAATTTTGCAGAATACAATAAACTCTCTGTAAGACGGAAATTTATCTCGGAAAAAATTTTCAAGTTCTGGCGAATCCGTAAACATAGACGAAAATTTTCTAAGGCGGAATATTGTTTACTATGGAAAAATTTCTCGGTCCCGATTGATTCCACCTTCGACAGAATTTACGGTATATCATACAGAAATATATATATATATATATATATATATACAGAGAGAGAGAGAGAGAGAGAACCATTAGATAATACTACAAATCAACATCAATTTCTGGAAAAACTTGTTAATGCCAAATTATATCAAACAGAGAGTTGTCAAAATTTGGAATAAAATTGGAAATGGGGTATTTAACTCGTTATCAAGGGCAATGCTAAATAGTCACATTAATTGCGTAATTGCGATATATATATATATATATATTATAGAATTATGCAGCAACAGCAGAAAAAGCACGAACATTTGTAAACATTTTTACCTTAACACTACTCAGAATATGCATTGTAAGAGCTTTCTGCTTTTTGATATCTGTGCGAGAAAAAGCCCAGAAATTAGTTAAAGTCCCATTTTGTTGCCTTTTATAAAATTTATTATTTTACCTATGATAATTTAAATAAAGTTGAGCTATATAATTTTTGTTTAAAATATATGTTGATGCGTTAAAGCATTTCTTTTTCCTCTGTCTCTCTTTTTATTTTATCTCTATTTATTTATTTATTTTCTTTTACCTTAATTTATTTATTTATTTTTACAAAAAATCATAAAAATTTCTTATTTTTTCTAAAATAAGTTAAATAAAACTAAGAATGCTTTTATTCAGAATATGGATTAAAGTAGTTTTTCCTAATTGTCTTTCTCTCTTTACGATTTTTTTGAATATTTTTATTTTGTTTCAATTAAAATTACAATAAATAAATAAGTAAAAATTAAAAAAAAAAAAATTATTTTATATGGTATTTACCAGAATTAAGTTTCATTTGAAATTTTTTTCTTTTCTTTTTCTTTTATAATATTTTTTAAATGTTTTCATTTTATTTTATTTAACCTAATCTAAATTTAATCGCAATTTAATTTATTTAACAAAATTTAAATCTGTAATTTCTAAGTAATTCCCCCCCCCCCTTTTAAATTATGCAGTGAAGAATTTTTTCTTTATTATCTCTTTTTAGAACTTTTTTTAAAGTTTCAATTTTAATGCCATTTTAATTTTATTTAATTAAAAAAAGATTAATAAAACCAAGTAATAAAATTAGTTTTCTTTTAACTCTTTTTTAAAGATAAATAAATAGAGGGATAAATAAATAATTAACAAAACTTTTATTCATTATTTATTTTTAATTTAAAATATATCACATAAATCTGAGAAAAATAGCTTTTCTACTTGGACCTTTCTTATAATATGGCATTAAAAGGTTTATAAATTCTAAATAATTAAACGAATCAAAGGACCATTTAAATACAAATATATCTTACCGAATCAGGAAACTTGAAAATTTCGCATCTTTTCCCGAAATCTTGACAACGAATATCCCGACGTAAACAAAAAAGGGTTTCCGATAAGAGGAGAGTAGAGAGTTCGTTCGCCTTCGCAACGCTCCGTCAGAGAAAATCCTCCCGCTGGAATCCCGTTGGAGTTTGTGTGTGCGTGTGTGTATGCTAACAACAGCCCGTAACGGGTAAAAGAAACCACCTTTTTGAGAGTGCACCTACTATTTGGGCCGTCAGAATCCCGTCTGCTGTCTGAAGACACTACTCTCCGCTATCATGAAGAAACGAAATTTCCGCATGGTTTGAGAAAGAGAGGTTCCAGCATCATCGCTCCTGACCTGTTCGCCAAAAAGATTTTGTTTCAGTTTTGCGGGCCTGCTGCCTTCTTCTGCTTCTTCTTCTTTTTTTATTTTCTTGATAGTTTTGCCTTAGGCCTCTGAAGGTCACGGTCGATTGTCGGCGCACCAGTGGCGTAAGTCATCGATTTATGTGGAGCAGAATACACTTGCTGTCATAATAGTGTTGTTGCGTCGGGATCGGGACAATCCGAAACAGATACAAGATAAACATTGTTTTTCTATTTTTCGTGTAGTGTAGTGTATTGTATGAATGTATTTTAATTTAGTAAGAAACATTTTAATTGTGTACATATAAAATTCCCATGATAATCTTTATAAAATGAGGAAGATTTGGCAAATTCGAAAGATAAGTGATCTAAATGAGACTGAAATAAAATTACTTAAACACGTAAAAATGCTAAAAAAAAGTATAAAGTAAAGCTCTTTAGGATTTTTTATTTCTCCATTGATTGGCCCAATTCTTCTTGTAAATACACGAAAACTTTGTTATTTAGCATTTAGTTTTTGTTTATACCTGATATTTTCAGTAGATCGCAAATTTATGTGGGGAATAATACACTTGCTGTCGTAAAAGTGTTGATTTGTCGGGACAATAAGAAAGACATACAAGTTTAACGTTGTTTTTATTCTTCTTGTGCAACATTGCATAAATATATTTTAATTTAATAAGATTATTTTAATGATGAGTATTTAAAATTTCCATGATAATTTATATGCATTAAGAAAGGTTTGGAATTTTACCGGCAAATTCAAGAAAAACCGAAAGGTAAGTCATCTAAGACTGAATCAGAGTTATTAAACACGTAAAAACCTTTCGTAAACAGTATTCAATAAAGATCGTTCAGAAACTTTCTATTCCCTTATTGACTGGTCCAATTTATCTTGTACAAAATTTTTTCAAGATGTTACTTTATAGCAGAATTGATATTTTCATTGAATTAGTGGCATAAATCATTTATTTATGTGGAGAAGATTACACTTTCTATAGTAATATAGTTGTTTCGTCGGGACAATACGAAACAAATACAAATTAAATGTTGATTTTACATTTCCTGTGTAATGTCTTATATAAATATTTATTTAATTCAGTAGAAAACATTTTAATAAAGCATATTTGAAATTTCCATGTCAGTTAACATCTGAGAGAAAGGTTTGGGAATTTACTGGTAGATCACAGAAAATCTGAAAGATTAGTGATCTAAGATTTTAATAAAATTATTAAATATGAAAAATGTATAGGACGATATCCAATATAGATCTATGATGCATTTTTCAAAAACTTTCATTACTGGCTTAACTATTGAGATTCGAGTAGAGTAGAATATATCTGCTATAATAATGGAATTGTTTCGTCGAAACAATACGAAACAAATACAAGCTAAACGTTGTTTTTATATTTCTAACGTGTTGTATAAATATCTTTTAATTTAGTGGAAATCATTTTAATGATATGCATTTGAAATTTACACGACCACCTGAGGGACAAGTTTGAGAGTTTACTGCAAATCCCAAGGTAATAAAAATAACACGTTAGATTTGAGGATAAAAATGGCATTTTTTAATCTAACTAAACAACACAGGGAGAAACGTTAAATCGACACTAGTTTTATTTTCTTTAAGTTGCGGAATGAAGCTTCTACAATTAGTAGTCAAACATAAAACAGCATAATTTAATGAACATCCCACATGTTTTTCCACTTTTTATCCCTCAGATCTAAAAAATTAGCTCGACTTATTAAAACTTAATGTTCAGGATTGTCATTTTGGTCATAAATTTTTAAAATTTCGCGGTATAGGGAAGCTATATTTTCTATTGCTATAAATAAGCCACAGTTTGAGTTTTCTCAATAAAAATTTACATGAATTGGACATATAGTTCATCTTCAAAATAATTAATAATAGACATCAAGACACAATCAAAAAATGGTTTATAACTATCAGAAAAGAAGACAAAATTTAAAAAGCAAGCACGCTGATTTTATCTTTTATCGCATTGCAGATGTCACCAATATGGAAAAACCCATGACGTCACTGGTAAATTCTGAATCTGAATAAAAATCCCATTACTTTGGAATATAAAATCATGAAATAATAGAAAAATATTCAAAATTTTGAAATAGTCAGTATTAATCTTCTGCTATAATAATAAAGAGAGAAGGATGTTTGTCTGTCAGCGCTGTTCTGAAGAGACTGCTGCACGTAGAGTTACAAAATTTGGAGGGAAGGTACTTTTTTACATGTAGTTTTGCACCTCGAAGCCCGATTTTCGATTTTTTATTTAGATTTTTTTTTATAATTTTTTAGGCGATTTTTAGCGTTATTTTTGCGGTTTTATCCCATTAGTGAAAGGAATACGGTTTCATTCTTTTAACCCAAAATAGCAATTTTTTTTTCTCTTTTCAACAAAGTTTATTCGGAATTTGTACAGCGATTTTTGAATTTTTAACGAATTTTTAATGCGATTTTTAGTGTTTTTTTCTCATTTTGCGGCTATTTTTTGAGATAAATAAAACGAAAATCGTTTTAAATTTTTAGCTTAATGCCCTAAATTTTGTGTTTGTTATGATTTTTAGATTTTAACGATTTCTAATGCGATTTTTAACGTCTTTTAAAGATTTTTGCGTTTAGCATCTAATTTTTTCATAGTTGTTCTATCAAAAACTTGAGCTGTTGAGAATGCAATAAGTAGTATTTTTTTGTGAAATCTATCTAAAATGTCAAAAATTTAGATACCACTATTTTCGAATAGCAATTTCATAAACTATCTTAAATTCTTGCTTAAGACCGCTACCCCCTCGAGTTATATATCAGCTGATAGGTTATTTAACAGAGTATGATTTTGATAAAGTTTTTGAAGAATAGAGTGCTCTGCCTGGTGGTGGAAAATGGAACTAATAGAACGCTATTTTTTAAAATCTATAATAATAAAGAGACAAGTTTGTGTGTGTGTCAACGCTGTTCTGAAGAGTCTGCTGCACGTAGAGTTACAAAATTTGGAGGGAAGGTACTTTTTTACATGTAGTTTTGCACCTCGAAGCCCGATTTTCGATTTTTTATTTAGATTTTTTTTTATAATTTTTTAGGCGATTTTTAGCGTTATTTTTGCGGTTTTATCCCATTAGTGAAAGAAATACGGTTTCATTCTTTTAACCCAATATAGCAATTTTTTTCTCTTTTCAGCAAAGTTTATTCGGAATTTGTACAGCGATTTTTGATTTTTTAACGAACTTTTAATGCGTTTCTTAGTGTTTTTTTCTAATTCCGTTTTTTTTTTTTTTTTTTTTTTTTTTTTTTTTTTTTTTTTTGATTGATAAAAAGAAAACCTTTTCAAACTTTTAGCCCTAAATGATTTTTAATGCGATTTTCAATGCGAATTTTAATGCTTTTTCAAGATTTTTTGCGTTTAGCATCTATTTTTTTCATAGTTGTTCTATCATAATCTTGAGCTGTTGAGAATGCAATAAGTAGTATTTTTTTTGCGAAATTTACCTAAAATGTCAAAAAATTAGTTACCACTATTTTCGAATAGCAATTTCATAAAATATCTTAAATTCTTGCTTAAGACCGCTACCCCCTCGAGTAATATATCACCTGATAGGTTGTTTAACAGAGTATCGTTTTGATAAATTTTTTGAAGAATAGAGTGCGCTAGCTGGTGATGAAAAATGGAACTAACAGAACGCGATTTTGTTAAAATTTGGAAATATAACAATGTGATTTATTTTAAATTTTAAAATGGTTTACAATACATGATAAAAAATGTAAACAAAGAATGGTGTGACACATTTCAGGGTGCATGAAAGGAGGGGCGCGAACAAAATTAGGAAATGTGATAAGGAGATCTGTTTTGCACTTTAAGGTAGTTTATAACGAATGTTAAAAATTTTAAAGTATTAGCGATGCTCTGGAGAGACCGCTGCACGAAGTTATGTATGAAATTTTACACCTTGAAGGCCGATTTTCAGTTTTTTTAATTTAATTCGTATGCGAATTTTAGTGGGTTTCGAGGCGATTTTTCGACATTAGCGAAAAGGAAAGCGGTTTCATTCTTTCAACCTAAATTAGTAAATTTTGTTCTCTTTTCAATATAATTTATTTGGATTTCGTGCAACGATGTTTGGATTTTTAATGAATTATTTAATGTAAATTTTGCCGCTATTATTCGACATTAGTAAAAGGAATTTTGCTTAAAACTTTCAGGCTTGTATGTATTAAATACTAATGTATTAAATTTTAGCTGTTAAGATTTATGAATTTCAGCTAATTTTAATGCGATTTTTCGAGATTTTTTGCGTTTGATGTCGGATTTTTGTCATTCATGAGATATTTCCAATTACAACGTTTTACCCTATTAGAGTAAATTTTGACCCTTGTGATTTTTTAATATTGATTTTTAATGCACTTTTCAATGCAATTTTTAGAAATTTTTCGAGTTTTATGGTGGTTTTTTGATATTTGGAAGTAAAAATTGATTTCAAACTTTTAATCTAATATAATTTTAGAGATTTTTAACGCAATTTTTCAAGAATTGTTGTGTTTCGTGTCGATTTTTTATTATCTATAAAGGATTTCCTTTTACTACGTGATTATCCTGTCGACCAATTTTGCCAAATTATTTCAATCGTGAAACAAGCCAAATTATGCAAATAAATGTAATTTTTATGTTAAATAATGAAAGAAGAGATAATTTAGAAAAACATTAATACAAATACATATAAAAATAAGAAGTAAAAACCACTTGATGACGTAACAAATATATGTAACATGTTTAATGTCAAGTGAATATGGAATTTACGATCCGCCATTATTGTAGTTTAATCTTATGGTTTGACCCAGATAGTTTCTTGGTCAACCGGATAATCAAATAGTTCAGATTTCCGATTAGAATGTTTTATCCGTTTAATGAAATTCTGATTACTGCGATTTAAAAAATAACTAGCGATATTTAGTGCATTTTTCAATGCGTTTTTAATGAACTTTTTAATGCGATTTAGTACTAATTTTTTCGATCCCCACCACAGTGGTGTTTTAACAATAAAAAAATTATTTTGGTTTCAAACTTTTAGCCTAATATAGTAAATTTCACCACTTACCTTTTTTTAATTTCGTCGATTTTCAATGTGATTTTTGATATATTTTGTGTTCTGCGTCGATTTTTTTGTAATTCACGTAAAAAAGAATGGTTGCTATGTTTTACATGACTAGAATTTTTTTTTTATTCACGGGATGTTACATTTAGTGATTTTTAATGAATTTTTCAATGATTTTGTATTGGTTTTTTTAATCTCACGGCTATTTTTTGAAATTTCGAAAAGGAAATTAATTTCGAACATTTACACTTCATTTACGAATTTTGAAATTTAGTGATTTTTTAATGCAATTTTTAGCAATGTTTTCATTATTTCTCACGCTTTGCGCCGATTTTTTCACTCGTATTTAAGAAATAATTCAGATTACACTATTTTACTCTATTAATGTAAATGTTGTCCCCCGCTATTTTTAAATTTGAAACGATTTGTAATGAATTTTTGAATACAATTTTTAGATGTTTTCGAGTCCACGGCGATTTTTTCACAATTGGAAAAGAAATTTTTAAATAATTTGTAGCTTAATGTAGTAAATTTTGACATCAATGATTCAGATTTTTCGTGTATTTTCATAAAATGTTTAGTAAGTTTTGTGTCGGTATTTTTTAACTAATGAAAGAGTTCAGATTTCAATGTTTTGTCCCATTATGGTAAATTATGTTCGCAGGAATTTAATATAAATGTTTATCTTACTATGGCAAATTTTGTCCGGATTTTTTAATTTTACTGATTTTTAATCTGTTTTATAGTGATTTTTCAAGTTCTGTGACAGTTGTTGACATCGGTAAAAAATTTCGGTTTCTAACTTTTAGCATAAATAGTATAATTTGTTCTCCACGCTTTTATGAAGTTTGCCAATTTCTAATGCGATATTCAATGTAATTTTTAGTTAGTTTGGGGGATTTTAGGTGTTCCGTGTTGACTTTTCCTTATTCATGAACGATTTCCGATTACAATATTTTCGACTGAATATTAAATTTTTACAGCCATGACTTTTAAATATTCAGCGATTTTTATTATAGTTTTCGATACGATTTTTAGCTATTTTTTTAAGTTCCTTGGCGATTTTCTGCCATTCGGAAACCAATTTTTATATCAAACATTTTGTTTAATGTAGTTATGTTTCGAATGCAATGATTTTGGCGTTCCATGCCTACATTTTGTAATTTATGAATGATTTCGATCATAACCCCCCCCCCCCCCCCCTTCTCCCTGCTTTAATATTATTTTTTTAAGCATTGACTTCCAAATATTTAGCTATTTTTAATGCAATTTTCAATGTATTTTTAGCCATTATTCAAGTTCCGTGGCGATTTTTTTACATCCGGAAATCGATTTAGATTTCAAACTTTTTGGTTAACATGGTTAATTTCTTGATTACAATATTTTATATTATAACAGTGAATTTTTACCCTAGGGATTTTTAAATGTTTTACGACTTTCACTACAATTTTCAATGCAATTTTTGGGCTTTCTCAGTCTTTTTTTAATTTTAACATTTTTCAAAGGAATTCGATTTTAAATTTCTAGACTAATAAGAGTTTGGTTTCAAATTTTTATCCTTTACGGTAATTGTTTTGCTCTCTTATTTTGATTTACAGTAATTTTTAATGCAGTATGCTTTTTTTTTTTTTTTTTTTTTTTTTTTTTTTTTGAATTTACGGCGATTTTTTTCAGATATGGAAAAGGAATTCGGTTTTTAATTTCTTTGCTAATATGATAAATTTTCTCCTGTGCGATTAAAGATTTTTATTGTGATTTTTTAGCAGTTTTTTTCGTATTTCAATGCTTTTTACATTATCAAATTAATTAGATTCAAAACATTTATCCAAGTAGAGTAAATTTTGAGTTCCGTGATTTTTGAAAATTTTGCCATTTTTAAAGCGATGTTTACGTTTCTTCGCGACCCGCTTCGATTTTTTAAAGGTTGAATTTTTGGCCGAATTTATTAAATTCTGATCTCTTTTCTTCAAAGTTTATTCGAATTTTGAAACACAATTTTTGAATTTTGTTTTATATTTTTATGAGATTTTTAATGTTTTTGGCGATTTGTAAGATTTTTCCACATTAGTAAAAATAATCCAACTTCAATTTTCTAGCCCATCTCTTTTCAACGAAGTTTAGACGAAATTCGTGCAGCATTTTTTTAATTTTTCGAGGTTTTTACTATGATTTTTAAAGTTTTTTCGCAATTCATGCTATTTTTTGATGAACCCGGGCAACGCCGGGCAGAACAGCTAGTGTTAAATATATAAAGGGAAATATTCTATAAATAATGCATTAATATGAGAGTGTGAATCTATTAGAATAATATTATTAAAAAGATTTCTGAAATCTAATGTAAAAATATTGTTGACATTTTTTATTATTTTTATTTTATCCATCAATTAAAAACAGTTTTTAATAGAATGGTTTTTGTCTTTTTTAACAGATAACTTATACATTTGTATAAGAACATTTTAAAATAATGTATTAGCACGAATATTATATGTATTGTATCCTATAGTAACTGAGCGGAATTTAAAAGAATTTTTGTGAAACTTTTGAAAAATTATTAAATAAAAAAAAAAATTAGGTTGTTATTTTTTATACCTAATGACTTCTGATACCTTAATATATACACTTATTATTTTCTTCTAATGTAACATGATGAAGTTTGAAAATGCTATTAGAAGTAACTGCATTAGTTAGAATGTGATGATTGTAATGCTTACAGATAATAGCATAGTTGTAAGCACCCTTATCTAGTGATGGGCGACAACGAGAAGTTATTCTCGATTTTCTCGATTGTATGAACATCTCGATAACTTTCGATTGTGTAAAATTTTTCTCGACGACTCCAGTTTGCAATTGCTTTTATACCATACAGGATTCAATTTTATCAAGAGTCGTCTACAGGTGAATGAGTCGATGTTAATAAAGACACGTCGGATTCCCTCGTTAGTGAGCCTCTCCTTTTATTGGTGTCTCTAATTTATACGCTATCTTCTAATATGAGATCTCGAACTGGGTCCTCATTGTATATGGCATCATATACCAAACGCGGTGTGCACGGACAGCAAAAACTTATATATAAAAAAAAAATCTCGAATTGAACAAACAACCGAACGTAATCTCGAATCGAACGTTAAAATTTGAAAATTGCCCCCCCCCCCAAGGTAACGGGGTGGGGGGGGGATATATAAGATCGAGGTGCATAAGATCAGTAAGTGGTCGCATGCCAAACAACAACTTCCTGCTTTTATAAATTCCATATATAGTATAAATATTATTTATTGCTAGCTCCGTAAATATATATATATATATATATATATATATATATATATATATATATATATATATATATATATATATAGTGGCATTTTGGGAGTGCCAACAGAAGTGAAAACTTGAACAATTACTTGTGTATTTTTTTAATCGTCAGGAAATATTTTATTGTGCAGGAAATACAAGAACCAAGTAAATTAACACTTACCCGGTAAATTACACCTACACGCGAGAGGAGGCCAGAGTCCCAGCAATGGTGAACAATATTTATATGATACAGATGTCATACACGCACCACGTTGGCGCGATGCTTTTCAGATGCCGATTTAGAGAAAACTTCGAAGAAGTTTGAGAAATTTAAATTTCAACTCATTATGGGTCCGTAACGTGACCCAGAATGACGGGATAAACTTTTTTATGCTAAATTTGTAATGTATGAAGCATAAGCTTTCAATAAACATATTATATCAAAAAATGAAAAATGGCCCCCTTGTCCCCCTCCCCCCCCAAAAAAAAACCGGTGCTATGGGGAAAACCATAAAACTGCAAAAAGAGCGGCGAAGAAAAGTTAGCTATGCTATAATTTTTCTCCCCGTTGTAGAAGCAAAGTTATAGCCTTTTAAAAATTGAAATGAAGTGAAGAAATGAGCAAAATTATGTTGGTGAATAACCAACAGGGAGGGAGACAACAGCCCCGGTTGTTCCACATAGCTTAAACTTTTACGTTAAAATTGGTAGAGAAAAAAATGAGTGAAAATTTAAAGTGTATGTGGGGGGGGGGGGGTCAAGCTCCTCACCTGTGGAAGAGACCCTCAAAGAGGGAACTTTAAAACAATGTGTCTAGGTTACGGTAACAATGTGACTAGTTCAATGGTTTTTTCCCATCTCAAACATTTTTCCAATGCGCCTAAGGACGTTTTCAATTCAAAAATTCGATCTAAAATGATAAAAACGCAAAAAGATCGAAAACTGCTCCCCCCCCCCCCCCGCCGTGGGAACCAAATTCGGAAGGGGGAGGTAAGAAAGCATCATAATATGAAAGAGTGATCCGAGATGTTCAAGATGATATACAATATGACGGGTTTAAAAAAGTGAAAATTATCCCCTCCCCCACCCCCCGTCAGTCCACCCTTTCACCCTCAATTTCCTGCAGCAGACATTTTAATTTTTTTACATTTGATAAATAATGTTTACCGAATGATTCGATGAAAAAAAAAACACTTAAATTGATAGGTATTGTAGAAATCGCTACAGTTTTAAACATATGTTCTCCAGCCCCTTCTTTGAAATTTTTTTTAAAATAAATAATATTTATTGGTGGGTTCTAGGTACGTGACAGCATGGTAAGACTAAAATACGAGAAACTTTGAAAATTAGGTCTTCATTTCACAAGTTATTGTCATATTCTCATGCTTCTTTCTGCACCTCGTTTCACGATAAAACTTTCATTTCACAAAGCTTCATCGACAAAACTCTGCTCTGCTCGATATAAACCTACTCATTCTCAGCGAGAATGAAAAGTATCCTTATCGAAAAAAGGCATTCATCAGAAAACCGCAAGCTTCTCAAGCTTTTATCAAGGTTAAATTTCATCGCTATCCTTCGATAAAGCTATTTCATTGAGGTAAATTTCCATCGCGAAGAAATTAGTTTTCTCGAATTGTCTGACTCTGACTTTATCGGAATGGATTTGCTGAAATGAGAGGCATATACGAAAACTTTTTTAACGATTCTTTCATATTATAAATCTTTCTACTTTTGGAGTTGAATTTTAAGGGGCGGGAGGAGGGATGGGGGAGGGGAGGGGAATCGATGAGGGGTTGAATTTTTTAAATCGTAGTTATTTCGACATTAAATGATATTTTTGGTGTGGATTTTTTTATGGAACTCTCCGGTAAATATTATTTATTAAATATAAAGATTTTAAAGTGGGGGCTGCGTCATCTTTTAGGTGTATTCTGGAAAAAATGAGTGAACCCACGGGTGACATGTAAATTTCAAACATTTTTTTTGACCCGTCATGTTATGCATACATCATCGGAATGTTTTGGTACCTCCCTTTCATTTTACGAATCTTTCTCCTCCTGGAGTTGAATTTCAGGAGGAGAGGGGGGGGGGGAGAAAAAGCGATAAGAAGGTGAATTTTTTAAATCTTAGCTATTTCGACAATAAATATCATTTTAGATGTGGAGTTTTTTTTTTTTATGGAACTCTTCGGTAAATATAACTTATTAAATATAAAGATTTTAAAGCGGGGGATGCGTCATTTTTAAGTGTATTCTGGAAAAAATGAGTGAACTAACAGGTGACATGTAAATTTCAACCTCTTTTTTGGACCCGTCATGTTATATATATATATCATCGGAATTTTTTCGCACCTCTCTTTCAACTCCAGGGTGAGAAATATTCGTAAAATGAATTTCAGGAGGGGGAGGGCGATCGATAAAACGGTGAATTTTTTTTTAAATTTTAGCTATTTTGACAATGAATATCATTTTAGGTGCGGTTTTCAGAGGAGCGCTCCGGTAAAAATTATTTCATAAATACAAAAGTTTGAAATGGGGACTGGCTGATTTCCGGCTGCATTCTGGGACGAAAAAGTAACATTACGGCCACGGGTGAGGAGTAAATTTCAAACTTTTTCTGGACCCTTCATGTGATATGTTATAGGAAAGGTTTCGGAATACTATTTCATATTATGGACCTTTCTCTTCCTGCAGTTTAATTTCAGGACGGAGAAGCTATGGCGAGTGAATTTTTTTAATCGTAGCTATTTCGAGAATAACTATCGTTTTAGAAGTGGTTTCTTGATGGAACCTTCTAATAAAAATTGCTAATTATAAACATTTTAAAGTGGGGGATGCGTGATTTCCGGGTGTATTCTGTTAAGAAAATTTGCAGGTGAGGAGTAAATTCCAAACTTTTTTGGACCCTTCATGTGATTGATTAATGGAATGTTTTTCGAACCACTCTTTCATATTATTAACGTTTCTCCTCCTGGGGTTGAATTTCCGCTGGGGGAAGGGGAGCGATGAGGGGTGATTTTTTTAAATCATAGCTATTTTGAGAATAAATTTCATTTTAAATGTGATTTTTTGATGAACCCCTTTGGTAAAAATATTTTATTAAATGTAAACATTTTAAAGCGAGGCGACTCAAATTATGATTTCCGGATGTATTCAGGGAAGGAAAAAAAAAACAGTGGAGTAGTGAATAGTAAATTTCAAGCTTTTTTATAGACCAGTCATATGACTTATCATCGAAAAGTTTTCAAACCACTCTTTCATATTATGAATCTTTCTTCTTTCTTAAATTTGGCCTCCTTACAAAAGCGCTTTTCAAACTTTTTTTAAATCATTTTGTTTTTGTAAATTCAGATCTGATTTTTTTTTTTTTTTTTTTTTTTTTTTTTTAATGGAGATTTCTAATATATAATTTATAATGTATGAAGAATTCACAAACAGTGAGGACAGGCTGCATTCCGGGTGTTGCAATAGTTGGAATTCTAAAGGGAGTGTTTTTATATCTTTTGTTGACTCCTCTTTCGTGATATACCATTAGGAAGCTTTGTAATTACCATTTTATTTTATATACCACCCGCGCTCATCCCCCCCCCCCAAACTGTCCCCGCGGGAAGCTCTTTAATAAATTTAACCGACACCCATCATGCGATGTATTGTTGGAAAGCCTAATGACCATTACTCATATTATGCATTTTCATTGCCCCTGCACTACTTTGCCCCCTGGGAGGTCCGTTTAAAGTATTTCAATAGAGAGTCTTCGAATAATGGGGAATTGTAGATCGTATCTCAATTGATGTTTAAAAATCAATAAAAGATTTTGATAACTTTTAATATCCTTTTTGTTCTTTACACTAGGAGTTCTTTTGATTATTTTTTCTTTGACCATTTTGCTACTCGCGACTCTACTCGCGACTTTACAATTTTTTGCAACCAAGGAACGCCGTTACATGACTTTTCTACTATTGCGGCTCCATTATAACATCCTTTTGGTTTGTTGTTGTTTTTTAAATTCATTTGTTTTCAGTTACCATGTATTTACTAAATTATGCTTTTTAAAAATGTAATAACAAAGATTTTAATAATCGATTGTAAAACATCTCGATTGTAGATTCTCGAAATTAATCGATGACTTTATCGAATGTGCTTTTTTACGATTGCGATTTTTATCAAATAGGAAATTTTCGAGAATCGCCCTTCACAACCTTTATCTACAAACGTAATGATGTAACTATTTTGAAATTATTGGATATGTGGTTTAAGATTGAAGAAAGAAACTGATTTTTTTGGCAATATGTAGTTTTAGTAACTATTGTTGCAAAAGAATAATGACATTATGCTTTCAATCTGCAAAATATTCAATTTTGAATATTATATTTGATAACTATTTCGTAAATAAAGAAATCTAAATCATATGTGAAATGTTTAATGATTGACTGTGAAAGAATACTATATTTAGTGCCATGAAGCATAAAAAGATCTTAAGTGAATATTATTGATAATACATTGGTTTCCAAAAATTAAGGAAAAATCATAAAAATAGCGATAATTCGTTCAAAAGGAAAGCAATCCGTATGAAATTTGCATATATTGTTAAATAAAAGATACTGAATAAAAATACCAATTGCAAATTAGTGGCGCTGCAATCGCATTGTGTCATCCGTGAGGCACATAAAAATGCACGTTAGAGAGTAAGGCTGCAGTTGTCGCCGTGATAGTGATATTATAAATCTAGGATAGCCAATTCATTACAAAGACATCGAGGCATCATTTGCCCACAGAACTGCGATTTAGAGCTATTGGGAGATTGTAAGCAGGACAAAGTCAGGCAGAGGTGGCTAGATGGCTAAATGTGAGTCCTTCGGTGGTTCATAGGCTTTGGCAACAATTTCAAACCACTGGTTCAGGTTCAAGAAGGTTCAGCCAAGGACGGCAAGGGTTTCGACAAGCGCCGATGACCGATATTTGCGGTTATGTGTACGAAGGAATAGAACCGCAACCCCATCTCACCTTAGATCCTGCCTTGCTGCAACCACTGGAAGGTTGGTGTCAATGTCTACTGTGCGTAGAAGGCTTCACGAAGGTGGACTTTACGCGAGGCAACCAGTAATTTGTGTGCCGCTCACCTCACGTCACCGGAAGGAACGTGTAATGTGGGCACGTCAACATGTCCACTGGACGGTTGATCAATGGAGGAGTGTTCTTATCACGGATGAGTCCCGGTTTAGCCTCCAAAGCGATAGTAGGCGTTGTTTGATTTGGAGAGAACAGAGAAAATCAAATCATCATCATCATCCATTCATCCAGAACATCCATCAAACATTCGTGAAAGAGATTCATACGGTGGAGGCAGTGTCTGCGTTTGAGGTGGTATCTCTTTGGGTGTACGCACAGACCTCCATGTCTTTCCCCATGGAATCGTAAATGCTCACATCTATAGAGATGACATCCTTGATGCTTATGTGCGACCTTATGCCGGTGCAATAGGTAATGATTTCCTGTTACAGGACGACAACGCTAGATCGCATAGGGCTCGCATCGTGGAAGATTATCTTCAGCACCAGACAATTTAGCGCATGGAAAGGCCAGCACGGTCACTGGACTTGAATCCCATCGAGCATGTTTGGGATGCTTTAGGGAGACGTGTCGCTGCTCTCAATGCCCCTCCTCTGACCCTTGCCACACTTACAACTGCTTTGGAAGAGCAATGGCTCTTACTCCCCAGCGAACTCATCAACCGCATAATTGACAGTATGACACATCGCTGTATGTGCTGTATTGCTACTAGGGGTGATCATACGGCATATTAAAGGTACTTTTCCTATACCAATCTGGGAAACTGATTTTGTTAATTTTATAATTATGCTATTTTTGAAACACCATAATTGTCTGGTAATTTCTTTTCATGTTATTTTATACCTTACTATGCGTTGTATATTGTGGCTGAGTTTCATTAAAATCTACATGTAATATTTTGAATTATCATTATTTTTGTGATTTTTCCTTAATTTTTGGAAACCAGTGTATTTAAATTACCAGTTATAACATGTCCATGGTGCGCATTAATATATTTAGATACATGGATATCATTGCATTTACACGTAAAAGTATCAGTATGTTTGAATTTTTTCGAAAATTTATTATAATTGAAATTTTTATAACTTAAACTAATTGCATATATACAGGGTGTTTACCGGTATATTTGAAAAATCCATAAAAATTAAACGGGCAGCGATAGAAATACACCGTTTGTTGCAATATGCTTGGGGCAACAATAAATTTTTAGGCAGCAAACTTTCGAAATTAGTTACAATTTTCAACAACAGATAGCGCAGCAGGCAATTTGAAAGTTATAGAAGAAAACGCAGTCTGTGAGTTTGCCATTCTATAAGTCGCCTTTCTGCTGTAAGCGTGTTCTGTTCACAGATTGCAAGTTTGCACTGAAAAAATAGTTTATTTCTCAGAACAGAGGATTTTTGACTTGAAAGACCAGGTGTACCGTCACAATCCAGAAACAATTGAACAACTGAAGCAGTGCATCTCTTCTGCATGTGAAGCTATCCCGCCTGACACGTATATAAAAGTTTCTGGTAATTTCGTTCAGAGACTACGCCATATTACTGCTGCACATGGTGGATATGTGAAAAATACCGTATTTCAGATTTTTCCAGACTGCAGCGTCATCTGTTATTGAAAATTGTAACTAATTTCGAAAGCTTGCCTGCCTAAAAATTTACTGTTGTCCAAAGCATATTGCAACAAACGGTGTATTTCTATCGCTAGCCGTTTAGTTTTTATTGATTTTTCAAACATACCGGTCATTTTCGAAACACCCTGTATATATACATGTCAAGGGATGAACAATTTAATCAAGCTGCAATCCACTATGAACAAAACTTGTTTATATAAGCAACAACAATAATTAAACCTCTTTTAAAAGCCCTATCTTGAAGCTTAATAATATTCGGGAAAATTATAAATGAAACAAGGTTTTTATAATTTATACATTGTCTAATACAAGATCTTAACAAGATATATCAAGATCTTAACTCCCTCGTTCATTCTTTTGATAAAAGTGATAGGAATGCTTCATTTCTTCAAAGGCAAAAATTCTGTTGTAACTTCGTTAAATTCGCGGACAGTCGAAAAACGAAGTAAAATGTGTTGTGTGTGAGCTCAAAATGTAGGTGGCAAGATTGAAGAAATTCAACAGATAATACTATCAATTTTCCTACAGTTTTGTCAGTTAGAAGCTTAATTTTAAAACAACGAGTTTCAAAGTTCTACCCAGATAACGTAGATAAATCTAAAAATGTCCTCACCTGTCTGTATGCAGTCACGAGAGATTCAGAGGACGAAAAAAAGGATATAAAGGCTGGAGTACTTGATAAGGTGAAGTTGCTTGAAGATAGGGAAGTTGATTGCCATTCGATATACTGGCTGTGCTAGTATAGCCAGAAGTGGATCCGAATATAGTTGAAAAATAGAACACTGAGACGGTGGTACGGTATGACTGTAAGCGGCCATATCAGAATTTTGCTCTTTTGAAATTACATTTACACTTGAATCTCTGTCAGTCTACATGATACTTGCCAGTCTGAGAACGTCTTAAATTAAGAGGTAATTTCAAACGTTCTCAGACAGGCAAATATCGTGTTGTCTTGAACTCTTTTTACATTGCTACAAATTGTTTATACATATAACAGTTTATGCTCTTAGTGCTTTTCCAATTTTGTTTCTATCTTCTCCAGACTTTTTCTTTTTGCTTTCTTCGGAAGCAATTCTGTGGTCCTCACATGCAACAGTGTCGAATACGTTGCAAGGTGTTCGGTGGTTAACTCTGGAGCATATCGATCCATCCTCAATAATGTCTTCTGTGGTTCAACATGCACCATTGATGTTGGCTGCAATAAGAAAATATAATAATAATAAAAAAAATACAAGATTCTATTATAAATATGATTAGATAGTATAGAGGATGATTCAGAAACGATCGCTCAAATTTTAGGAAGGATAATAGTTCACATAATTACAATCAATTGTTGCATCTTGAACCATGGTCTAAATCTTTTATTCAATAAAAATTACAAGGTGTCTCATTAAATCCGAATCCGGATTTTTTTTTTCTTAGCTTCACCAGTCATATTGAAGTTTTAATGAAATTTTCAACAGGTTTATTATGCTTTGTGATGGAAAATGTTATGACATTGCGAAATGTGCTGAAAATATACAGTAATTCAGATGAGTGAGACCTTATGCAATATTAATTACGGTCTGAAATATGAAGTGTGTAATTCAGTTATGGGAGGTGACCAATTCTACCATGTCTCTTTCATGACGTAATTACATTTGTTAAATGAAAGATAACTTTGTTGAAAATTTTATTACAATACCTTATTATTATTAAAGTAAAGAAGAAAAATCTAAGTTTGGATTAGAATGGGGTGTCTAGTATTTTTGACTAAATAATTGCATTATGACTCTTGTTTTTTATACTTTTTTGTGTTTTTGTACTGTAGTTCTCATCCCTTAAAGTATGAACTATCAATTTTGAACTACCATCTATAAGAAATATTCTTAGTGGCCAAATTCTTGCTAATGGGGAGTTTTACAATTGAAATATCTTTTATAGTCCCTACTCAATTAAACTGATTGAATATACATTAATATTTGATAGCTTAAGAAAGATTTCTCAGACCAGGAAACTTAGTCTGTAGAGCATAGTGTTATTCTCAATTCCCTATATTTAATTTTTAAAAAATACAATGTCCAACCGGAGTTGAGCCCGCCGCTAAACGTGACAAGGAGAGGGTTGAAAAAAAGAGAGTTTAAAAAATAAATAATAAGTACAATCTATGTTCTCTTTTAAAAATTTGCAACAAACTGTCCAGTCATGGGACATTTTTATGGAAAACGGTTACGTAACCATAATTTAACTAATTCCCAATTTTATGAACAGTAATTATGGTTGTGCAATCATTTTCTATGAAAACGATCGAATGACTGGACTGTTTGCTGCAAATTTTTAACAATGTACGAGCGGCACTGTCAGGGAAAAATCTCTAAGCGAAGGCAGTAAGGGACTGAGTGCATTGAGAATTGCAGAAGATGATTACTATAGGTATGGTTTGACAGATCTCTAAAAAAGGTATTTTTTAAGTAGCTTTTTGTTATGAGTGTTCCTACTTAAGATATTGGTAAACTGTCCTTTGCGAAGGATGTCAGGCTTTTTATGCAAAAGTACATTTAGCGCGTTGGTGAAATAATAATAAGAATGCGACGTCACATACACCAAATTCGCGAGGGAATCTGTCAGATTATTTCAATTTGTAAAGGTATGTTTAATGCGACCATATGCATTAATATTAATTGTAATACAAATTTATATTAATAGAATACAGACATACATCATAGTCGTAGCAAGAGTGATGCGGGGAATGCCTCCTCATCAGGCGGGGTAAATTAAGATAGGCACTGGCAAGCTTAATCTGCTCCATCATTTACTAATGTGCCGATGACTTATAGAGTAAACTACCAAGTATTTTTCACGAGCCGTCTTTATTGCGGTTCTGAACATATTAAAAACTAATCCTGTTCCATAAATGGACAAAGTTGAAATTTTAAATGGCTTTTACTGCATATCCATACTTTCGCCGCTTTCCTGTTTTAAAACTGCTATGGCTTTTTTTTTCCCTTGTATTTGAGATAGAGATTTTGGTAAATGCTCTTTATTTTTATTACATATATAATATATTTGCCTATAGAATTAGCCTTCAGGTTTTTTGTATTTTTTATAAAATAAAAGTATATGAAGATGGATTGGATTTCATCCTTTTACACTACATGTACTAGTAAAAATGATATTAAATGTAATATTACACTATTAAATATTTTTGCTCAACATTTGACCAATATATGGAGTAAAGTAGTGAGAATTACCTAAACATGGTATTTCTGATAGTTTCAAAAATAGTTTTATTTCATTCAGTAATCCTGGAAGTTACGCTGAATTGAACTACATTTTGGTAATAAGTTGAACTATGAACTGGAATTACTTATCAGCCAATTAAAACAACATATGGCTCTGTCTACGTTATCCTTATGAAACAAGCGAAAGCTAGATGACAGCATTTCGGCCGCCATTGAAGGATTAAACGGGAAGGATATAAAAATGGTTATTTATGGAATATAAAGGTAAGTCTTATTTAATTTAAAATTTTCATTCTTATAGATTGTGTGCGTCATGAATAAGAGTTAAATAGATTCCATGTTTTATAGAAAAAAATTGATTCAGTTTTTCTGATTTCACAAATGTTTGTCTGATATACAGGGTGTCCCAAAAGGTCGTTTACAAACTTAACATGCTGGTCTGTCATATCATGATGAACAATATTAATCAGGAAACTAAGGGTCCCAAACGTCTTCCAAAGGAGATATACGCCATTAAAGTTTAGGGTCCAAAAATTCAAATGATTATAAAAAACAGAAAAATTGATCGATTCGTTTGCGGTTTTCACTAAAACTATTCTTTATGTCAGTATTTTCTTGAAAATAAATTATAAAGATAAATTTCAAAAAATTTCAATAGAGGGCGCTTTAGACTTTGGAGTAACGATAAACTAGTTTTTACCTTTTTTTTTTTTTTTTTTTTTTTTTTGCATCTCATTAAATTTTTTCAGAAGCTTAGACATAAACTTAAATTTTGAGCTCAAAATCTAAATCGTTGGAAGTGGTTAAACAGCGCAAACTGAATTGCGGGGGAGGTTCAAATTTCAAATGTTTATAAAAAACGGAAAAATTGGTCAATTGATTTGCGATTTTCACTAAAATTATTCTTTATGTCAGTATTACCTTGAAAGTAGTTTATAAAGATAAAATTCAAAAAATGCCGATAGAGGGCGCTTTAGACTTTAAAGTAACGTACAACTATTTTTTTTTCCGTTATTTTTTGCATCTCATAAATTTTTTTTAGAAGCTTAGATATAAACTTAAATTTTGAGATGAAAATCTGAATCGTTGGTAGTGGTAAAGTAGCGCAAACTGAACTGTATTCAATGGGGGTGGGGAGGTTCAAATTTCAAATGATTATAAAAAACGGAAAAATTGGTCGGTTTTCGCTAAAATTATTCTTTATGTCAATATTTCCTTGAAAATAAATTTTAAAGAAAAATTAAAAAAAAAATCCGTTAGAGAGCGCCTTAAACTTTAGAATAACCAACAATTATTTTTAACCGTTTTTTTTTAAATCTAATTAAATGCTTGCAAAAGTTTAGATTTAAATTTTGTGCTCAAAATCTAAATCGATAGGAGGGGTTAAGAAGCGCAAACTGAGCTGTGTTCAGGAGTTGAAATGTTACCTTCCCCACCCCTCGAACGCAGTTCAATTTTTGGCCGCTTAATTACTCATAACGATGCAGATTTTGAGCACAAAATTTAAGTTTGAACTTTTTCAAGCATTTTATTATATACAAAAAATAACGGTTAAAAATAGTTGTTGGTTATTATAAAGTTTAAGGCGTCCTCTGACGGAATTTTTTGAAAGATGTCTGTAAAATTTATTTTCAAGAAAATATTGGTATAAAGAATAGTTTTAGCGAAAACCGACCAATTTTTCCGTTTTTTATAATCATTTGAAATTTGAACCTCCCCCCGCAATTCAGTTTGCGCTACTTAACCACTTCCAACGATTTAGATTTTGAGCTCAAAATTTAAGTTTATGTCTAAGCTTCTAAAAAAATTTAATGAGATGCAAAAAATGATGGTAAAAACTAGTTTATCGTTACTTCAAAGTCTAAAGCGCCCTCTATCGACATTTTTTGAAATTTATCTTTATAATTTATTTTCAAGAAAATACTGACATAAAGAATAGTTTTAGTGAAAACCGCAAATGAATCGACCAATTTTTGTGTTTTTTTATAATCATTTGAATTTTTGGACCCTAAACTTTAATGGCGTATCTCTCCTTTGGAAGACGTTTGGGACCCTTAGTTTCCTATTTAATATTGTTCATCATGATATGACAGATCAGCATGTTAAGTTTGTAAACGACCTTTTGGGACACCCTGTATTCTTTCTTTATGCAACAATTTCAAATAGAATAGTTTCAACAATTAAATAACAAAAAAAATTTTTTTATCAAAAATTAATAAGGATTTTATTTGTTTGGTATTTTTAAATAATAATAAGAAAAATCAGCGTAAACAGTTAAAATCTTCCTATTTAGTAGTGAGATTTGAAGTATTTTAATTTGTCGTAGTTCGAAAGCAAAAACAAAATGTGAAGTATCTTAGTTTTTTGACACCAAGATTCATGCCTGTATTCATAGTAAACGAGGTAAACATTAACTTGTAGTGATTGGAGATTCTGTTTATTAACGATGGAATTTTGGAAATTTTACAGTTTCCTGGCTATAAGAACTAACAGTAAATAAAGTAGTATATTTATAATTATAAATATTTTGGAGTGAAACCTACTATTCAATGATTATGATAAAAAAGATATTAGATTATACATGTCAAAATATTTAAAATAAGAAAACTTTTTTTCATTACTAATAATGTTTTACATTACTATTTAAATTCCTAAATATTCATACCCAATGTTTAAATCATTCAACATTTGTTTAATTCCTAAAATTGATAGGAATTTCTGACATCTTGCGGCGAGATTCTTGAACCATTTGTAAATTAAAAAATGTATTTATTAATATGTTATAGTTTATATTGTTGTTTAATAGTATAATTATGAAGTATTAATTATAATTTTTAGTGTTTTTTAAATTGGTATATCCATTTTAATAAATTGTATGTAAGCATTTTTTGCGGTTTATGATTTTAAATTTTCTAGATTGAATTAAATCACAACGTTCAATTAACGATATTTTGTATCAATTATTAAATTTTCTTCTATTGTAAACGAAATGCGTTTTTAATGCGTAAATTGCTTCTTCGGTGTCAAAAATCGTTCTCCACGTAATTTATTTTTGATATGTGGGAATAAAGAAAGTCATTTGGTACCAGATTAGGATTGAACGGGGGAATTCGATTCGTATGGGGGAATTGACCCATGAATTCAATGTTTTGGCCTTTCAGAAATTCCTTTATTTGAAGCAATGTGTGAGAGCTTGCATTATCAGGATGAAGAGTTATTCGCCTGTTCTTCTGCTTTATTCGAATTTCTCTGAAGATTTCTGGCAAACAAATGGTCGTGTAAGAATTGTCTGTCCGGCATTGCTCTAACTTGCCATGAGGCCGGCAAGGCAGGAGAAACAGGCAACCATTTGCTTCGATGTGCTTCGTCCTCGAACAACGTTTGTTAGATTTGGTTCATCTTGGAAAATCCATACAATCGATTGCTGTTTTGTTTCTGGCTCATATGCATAGATCAATGATTCGTCACCTGTGTAGATGTTATACACAGCCTTTGATGAATCTTGAACGTATTTTTTCAACATTTCCTAACACGAGCATTCTTTTGAGCTTTTCTCAGATTATGCGAGATGCAACGCGAAAAATTTTTTACTTACCCATCATACTTACAAGGAAGGTCTCCATACTGGCATACTCAGAAAATTATGAAAAAATGACAGAATGTTCTTCTCATGAGGATATATACGTTTATAAAAATTTTTCGGCGGAACCTCCGTACACCATCTGTAAAAAAATAATGAAAATACCAACTGATCGCCAATTGATTTATCATCAGTTGGCGATGAAAAGCAATTTAAAAAAATACTTTTTTAAAATGTCAAATGCAATTTAAAGGAAAAAAAAATTCATGTTTAGTTTGTTTAGATTAATTAAATAGTTTTGTTTTGTCAGTTTTAGTTTGTTTTAAGTACAATTTTGCTATATCGATATTTATATGTATTTATATTCAAATTTAATCATCAAAATTTGAGATTTAAAATAAAATTTAAATGTAAATTAATTAAAATTGTTTTAATTTCAAGGTCCAGTTGAGCATTGTCAATTCGATTTTGTTGCTATGGAAGCATCTGGTTTTTATTTTTAAATACGCTTAAATGTCTGAAAATAATTTTTCTGAATATGAATTTTTTTATATATGAAAATATTTTTTCCAGGGGTAAATTAAATAACTACAGCAACAAACAATATATATATATGCAGTACAATACATATATATATATATATATATATATATATATGTGTGTGTGTATATACAATATATTAAAGTCTCTCATTGTTTATTTTAAAATTCATTAATACTATTTACATGCATTCTAAAAATCCAAATTTTTCCGTTGCCTTAAAATCGTTTGCTTTTGTCGGGAAAAAGTGTTGCTTGTCAAATCGCGTGACACCTTCGTCTTTTGACGCTAAATATTCGAAAGTATTTTATTTTTTTACAGATTTTCTACTGTAATTCCGCCGCTAATTTTGACTGATCTTTTATTACATACATGAATAGTTTAATAAGTATTTTTTTCAAAAAATCCGAGTATGCCCAGTATGGAGACATCCTTGTTAGTTCAGGGTAAGTTAATACAGGTTTTTTTTTCTTTTACGTAACTAAATTACATGCAGAATTCAAAACATCTATGATTAAAAAATATTTTTTTTTTTTTAAAGTAAACTCAAATACATTTGAAAAAATTATATTTGAAAGTATATTTTTTTCTATTTGATGATGTAATAAATTAGAAATTGTAGAATGATTAAAAATAGCAAAAGAAACAGAACTGCATTAAAAGCGAAATTTATTGATTAGGTTGTTGCCGATGTCGCTATGGCCGCTTTACTCACAAGCATGCTATAAACATAGATTCTTTACATCAAGAAAATATAGTCTGTGTTCTTATTGACATATGTCAGTACATAATAACATTCAATAAATTATTTAAAATTACCAGTTCATCAGTCCAGCATTTTTCGAGATTTTTTTTCATCCCTGAAATCTATTAAAATGATGACCTATGACAGGGTAAACAATTAAACCGGTTTAAAATTACATGTCATAACATACATAGGCAAAAGTTGATTGTGTTTCGAGACGAAGTGTCAATGACTTTCTTCCCCTTCTTCTATTTTTACGCTCTTTTATTACACTCAACCTGGTTTTCGCATGAAAAAATGGAATTTGGTAATCGATTTTCAGCTCACTTCCTGACAAGCTAGAATTATAAAAAACAAGAAAGAAAAAAATGCGTCAAGCATAGATTATGAACACTTTCCAACACATTTAGAATAACACATTCAATAAATTATTGCAACAAAACTTCACTGGTTAATAAGTTAAAATATACCTAATTCAACAATATGGAAACGCATTTTCTATTATACAGGAAGTAACTTTTAGCGAACCTAAGCAACGTATAGCAATGTTATTGTATGAGAAATAGTTTGACATAATTAAAATATGCCGCAAATAATGTCCCTCTCCCTTATGCCATTAAGTAACGGAATTCTTTTGTGTTGCCCTGTAAATAAATAATAAAAAAAATTTTACGGCATACTCTACAAAATGTATAGTTTGGTGCCCTTCATATATGCATATTCCTTTCATTATGTTTCGATGCGTGTAATAAATCATTAAAAAACACTTGAAACTATTTTATCCCATCAGCCGGAATGTAGCGGTATACTTTTGACTGTTGATGTATTTGAACCGATTTTAGTAAAATTTGAAATGAATGAACAAATTTCTGCAATAAATACATATTTAAAATTTCAAACGATCTGGCTGGGTAGTTTTTGTGCTGTTATATGCAGACAGACAAACAGATAGTTGGGTGGATCAGACGACAACTATTGTACGTATTAATATAGTTATGAACGCATCTAAAAAGAAAAAAAAGTTTAATTTATAAATGCATGTCATAATTGAAAACGCATTTTCAGCAAGTATTACTCAAAGTCAATGTTGTAATCGATTTCTTTTGTGTGTTCCTGTAAATGGTTTAAAAATGGTATAAATGTCCTGTTCTAAAGTGATTGTAGCGAAATTCAGTGATTTATAACAGTTTCAATGCATTTGCAATAGAGTAATGTCATTAAAATACTCTGGAAACGATTTCTCTCCATAGATCATAATGAAATGGATTTCTTTTGGTTATCCATGTAAATGGATACACAGTACCAAAACATGCCTAGAGGACCCTAAATAAGGTTTACCAATTGTACGGAAATCTGAGTATATTTACGGAAGCTAGAATGTGGATAGACGGACAGACAAACTGAATGCATAAATACTTTTCAAATTTATTGAAAAAAGTTAAAAATCGACACAAATATCATATATGCATCGAAGACTCTAACTGGCGCCAAAATGGCGTTATTTTACCTGATGTGGTAAATCTGCTATTATTGTTTATCTATTTATAAATTGATTACTTACTTTTCTTTTCTTTTTTTTTAATTATATAAATCGTTCTATTCTATAGTTATTAATTGAACCTTAATTGAATCTTAATCCAATTATTATCCGCCAAAAATTTCTAATATTAGTTTTTCTTGAAGTGAAATGACTCTAATTTTTTATATTAGAACATTTTATAGAATTTTTGCAAACAGAAAACCTATAAATTTACCGAACTAGTGCTAGTAAAACTAGCAAAAGAAAAGGACGGTAGCCTGGCAAATCACGAATTTATATTGATTTTCCAGAGAAAAAAGTATTTTCAAGATGAGAAATGTTAAGTAAGAAACAAGCTGCAGAACAGCAAAGGATAATTATATTATAAACAGAATTTTTTATATAATTATCCTTTATTTTCTGTTTATAAACCGATTTATAAACAAAAAAACCTGGTAATTTTTTCATCTTTCCTAAGAAAGAAGATAATGCTGGGGTTGAAGTGCCAGATATGACAATGTTATCATAGCCAACAATCAGGCAAGGAACAGCCAGAACATCAAGTCATTATTCATTTAATTTTGATTGCTTTAATATTACTTACAAACAAATTGTGGGTGATTTGAATTTCTATAAATAAACATAGAATGATTTGCTAACTAATTTTTTATGAAAAATATGCATTAGTGTTATTTTGTTTCCATTTTCCCAATCGTATCAAAGTGTATCAGTTTGCCCCGGGGATGGAGCACATTGATACAATTGACTTTTTTCGATTTTTTTTTTTAAATTAAATGCAAAAATCATATATAAAACAACGATTGTACATTTTTATAATAAACTACACAAGTTTTGCTGGCATCATATGGAAAAGTAACTTGAAATTTCCGCATTCTGGACACCAAAAAAATTCTTAGAAAAAAGCTGTATCAATGTGCCCCAGTTCCCCCTATATAGTATATCAAAATAGCTGATATTTTTATATTTCCGAAAATATTATTACATGTATGAACCATGATTCAATAAATTTATAAGATTTCATTACTATTGCCAAATGTCCAAACGGCTCGTCTGCGGTGCTAAACTTTTTGTGTGGAAAGTGATTTTACAGGCATAGTTATGATATA
Organism: Maratus speculifer; assembly: GCA_964019185.1. Classification (NCBI taxonomy): domain Eukaryota; kingdom Metazoa; phylum Arthropoda; class Arachnida; order Araneae; family Salticidae; genus Maratus; species Maratus speculifer. The sequence goes on along the minus strand of OZ025295.1, from coordinate 195,733,671 downwards.
AATGAATAAAAAACGACGTTTAAAGCATCAAAACACTTTATTTATTATTATAAACTAGTTTCGGTAGCCATAGCGTACCGTCATCAGTGTAAATTATGATTGCTCAGAAAATTGCCGAAATAGATGTTGGAGAAGCAGATTCACTGACAAAGTTGATAAGCAAATAAAATTACAGGAAATCCTGGGAAATAGCTAATGTAAGAGAAGCGGATGTAACGATAAAGTTCGTTCAGCCAATAGAATCACAACAGGAAAACTCGGGAAATAGGTCATGTAAGCTGATTCATTGATCAAATTAATTAGCCAATAAAATTTCAGATAATCTTAGAGAATAGCCTATAACTCATAATGATGACTGTAATCAGAAAAGATGTAAGTGGTTTTTATGAACAAGAGGTTTTTATATAACTTTTCCAACAATTCGACAATGGAGAAATAGCAAAATCGCAATTAACAATATTCTTAAGATTTTTATAAATATGGAATGCTCCAAGAAATTCAAGTTTATGAATAGAAGTTGGTTTTAAGATAATTTTTGCAGAGCTAAAGGCAAAAATATGATTCATTTTTCAGCAATATTTAGCAACGGCAGATTTGTTCATTTCTTCTTTCTGAACATATTACATGTACTCTTTAATTAAAAACTTTAAACTGTGCATGATTTGATTGTCTCAAAACCTTCTTCCATTCATGAACTTGACTTTTTTGAAGCATTCCATATTTATAAAAATCTTAAAAATCTTGTTAATTGTGATTTTGCTATTCCATTGTTGTCGGACTGCTAAAAAGATTACATAAAAACCGCTTGTTCATAAATTCTACTTACATTTTTTTCAGATTACCATCCATTATGTCTTATTAACTATTTTAAAGACTTTTCTAAATTTTAATTGGACAATTAACTTGATCATTAAATCAGATTACATGAACTGTTTCCTGAGATTTCTGTCGAGACTCTATTGACTGAATGAACTTTATCGTTATATCCGCTTCTCTTACATTGGCTGTTTCCTACGATTTCCTGTAATTTTATAGGCTGATGAACTTTGTCAGTGAACCAGCTTTTCGAACATATATTTTGACAATTTTTTTTGGTGCAGTTATAATTCACACTGAAGACAGTACACTATGGCTACCGAAACTAGTTTGCAATAATAAATAGTTTTGATATTTTAAACGTTGTTTTTAATTCATTTATACTGTACTGCGCCAAGAAATTTTTCATTGTAATAATTATGATATATATACACTAATCTAATACAACTATTTTGAAAATGTCGGATAAATAATTTTAAAAAATTGGATATATATCAAAATCTGGGAATTTTTTTATATTTCTTATTTTATTATGATATTTACTAGTCCTAGCTTCAGTAAAATCAGATTTCCTTATGATTACAAAATGTCAAAACTTCTCATCCACTGGGCTCTTTTTGTTATGTGGAAACACTTTTTTTACAAACATGGTTAATATGTAGTTTTTTTCATATAACTGTTTTTAAAATATCAGATACATAAAATAAAATACTGGATATACATCAAAATATCGGATAGTTTTAATGTTTCTAAAAATATGATATTTACAAATCTGGACTTCAATGATATTAGTTTTTATTATTGCAAAATGTCAAAACGATTCTTCCGCTGTGCTAATCTTATTGTGGGAAAACTAGTTGTACAGGCATAGTTGATATGCTGTTTTCTGTTGTAACTATTTTGAAATTATCGGATAAATATAAGAATTAGTCGTTGGGGTCTACCGTAATACTTACTCATCATGATTATGCATAATATAAAATATAAAAATAATACATGTGAAAACTCTTTTATAAAATGTATCACAATTCCAAAATAAAATTGAAACGTACATTTAAACATTTTTAATAGATAGTAATGCTCTATTACAGAATTGCAGGTATCACTTGGTTATACCAATTTTATAAATCGACAAATTACTTGTAAATTATAAAAATTGGCATAATTTTTATTTTAAATAACGAAAAAACAAATAAATTATTAATAGGTTAATAAAAAAAAAAAACAAGTAAAACGTTGAATCAAATATCACTTGATGACGAAACAAACACGTGTAACGTGTTTAATGTCAAGTGAATGCGACATTTACGATAAGCCATTATTGGCATTTAATCGAATAGTTTGGCGATAGTTTTTTGGTCAACGGACTGATTAAGTAATACCGAATTACGTAAAAGAAACATCCTTATCGCTCCACAAGCTACAATCATATTATCTAACAGTTTACTGTGTCGAATTAAGCGTCTCATTTCCAATTAAAATATATATTTGAAGTCAAATTTTAATGAAATATAGCGTAATAAAAAGTCGAAGAGTGTAGAAAATATGATTACAAATATCTCGGAAACTAATTATACGATTAATTTCATTCTTTATGCAACATTTGTTGTTTTTACTGTCTTTTACATTCACTTCTTAAAAATAAATAAATAAAATAAAATAAAATAAAATTTTTTATGCAGCTTTCAACAGAGCAAATATTTCAAGTGTACGAAAAAATAGTTCCGAATAATCAAGGTTATAAATATTCAATAGGCTTCTTCTAATTAATACATACTAAGTAACATCAAATTTTAAATCTCGATTTCAATTTGTTCGGATGATAGAGTGTTTACAGACAGACACACAAACAAATGGACGGCAAAAATTTCCCCTAAAAATATGTTTTTCGGAATTTTTAGTGCCTGAAACGTGTAAATCCGTCAAAAAAATTTTCAATTTTCCAAAACAATTGCAAGGTTTACCCTATACTTCGTATGATGGATATTTAAAAAATTATATATTTGATATGCATAGAAATATTGGATATATATTAAAAAATAAGATAAATATCAAAATATTGAATATTTTTTATATTTACGAAAATATCTGATACACTGGGGGAAATTGAATTACAAAAACACGATTTTTAATTAAAATATATATAATATTAATTAAAAATGAATGAAATTTCATACATTATACATGCTATGCACAACAAATAATTTAGATAGATAAAATTTCATACAAAAATAATAAACTGAAACATAACATCAAAATTAGATTTTAGTAACATAAAAACATGGAAATTGATCTATGAAATGTCAAATTTAATTGAAATTAATAATTATTGAAGCCGTCTTTATTCATTAGAGTTTCTTTTATACTAGATTTGATAAAACAAGATTTTGGATGTATTTCTGATCAATTAGTTTCCATTTTTGACAGATTGAAGCTTTCAAATCTACAAGTGATGTGTACTGCCTCCCATTTGCATAAACTACTCGAACAAGCTGTTCCCAAAGGTTTTTGATGGGGTTCAGAACAGGACTAATAAGTGGATGATCTAAAAGAACAATATTCTGTTCGTCAAACCAATCTTTCATTGTTTTTGAAATGTGAATACTTGCATTATCTTTCATGAAGATATAATCTAAACCATAATATTGCCATGCAAATGGAAGAAGTAAATTTTCTAAAACTAAACAATAATCAAAAGAGTTCTGGCGACCGTTTAAAAATACAATTTCCCTTTTGCCATCGCTGCCATAATCATCAAACTTCTGCCACGAAAATTTCTGCTGAATGTAGATTACGGTTCTTTTCGGAAATCTCTCCAATAGTACCTCAAACCATCTGGGCCGCCCAAATTAAATCTTTTTTGGTCAGAGAAAATGACTTTCTTCCAATTGTCACCCATTGCCATGTACTTCTCGCAATACTGTAAACGCATCTGCTTGTGACGCGGCTTCATTTTCAACCATCTCAAGCTCCGTGAAGAATGTAAAATTTGCCTTACTCTTCTAGAACTAACAGGCAGGGATAGATCTGCATAAATCTACTTTGAACTATGACCAGCTTTCGATGCAAGTTGAAGAATCCCCCTTTTATGTCGCTTGCTTAAACGTGGATTACCTTTTTTGTTAAAATTTTTCTTATAATTTGCGGGATCTTTTCTGTATTACAGCAACAGATCCTTTTATTAATTTACTAATTTCCAAGACAGATTTTCCATATTCTAAATATGTGTCTATTTTACCTCTTTCTTCCTCAGACAAAATCTTTCGTTTACCCATGTGAAAATTGTAACTGAAATATATTGCTTTCACTTTACAACGCTTTTTATGTCTACTTTTCAGGTCATGTTACCTTGTTTTATGGAAATTTTTGTCACATTGCTTCGGTAAAACCAATCAAATGTGATATTTCATAAATCGATTTCCATGTTTGCATATTACGAAAATTTTTTTGTTTATGTTTACTATTATGTGTAAAAATTTATTTTTGTAACAGATTTGTCATACGTACAATGTATATCCATTCATTTTTAATGAATATTATAGACGTTTTTGTCAAAAAACCGTGTTTTTATGAATCATCTTCCCCCAGTGTATTTGGGAACCCCATTTTGAATAAGAAGATTGCAAAATGTCAAAACTGTTCATCTGCGGAGCTAAGCCTGTTATGGAGAAACTAATTTAACAGGTATAATTAATACATTGTTTTTTCATATGAAATTCTAATTTTATGACAAATCAATAACTAAATTTTTCCGTACAAAAAACTGCATTTTAGTGTTCAGAACTGCTATCATAGTTCAGAGGAATTTTTATATCGAATATTTTATATTAGTGAAAGTAAATTCCGTTTCTTAACTAGCTGAATTTAGATAGGACATTGCAATTCGTTAGTCTTCAAAGGACATGCAACTATATATTGTTATTTGCAAATTTAAACACTGAGTCTGAGATTTGTTACTTTGCATTGTATTTGATGCACAATTGAGAATAAAACTACTGAATCGAAGGAGAAAAACTGTAAAACATTTTACTGAGTTGAACGCAAAATGACATAAAATTTTTCAGAATAATTAATTTATTCTTATTCCTTGGAAGTACAAAAAGTATAATTTCTGTAGTTGATGGGTGTGTGCGTGGGGAGTTAAATTCGATTATTTTATCTTAACTCTTTATCTACCGCATTATGAATTCATGAAAATTTTACATTCTAAAGCATTTTACGCAAATTGTTTAAACTAAATTAAAAGATTTACATAATCATTTAATAAATATTTGAAGGATTTAGAAGGATTAATTAAACTTGAATTTACAGGGATTTTGTGCCATTTTTATAACCCCACTCAAATCTTTTATTTTCAATTATTTTTTTTAGTATTTTGTAGAATTATAAAATGTACAAATATGATGTTCTTACCATATAAATATAGAAATATTTCTGCGTTTAAAAATCTCCCCCCATTCTCCTCAGCGCCAAGAAAGCTGAAAAGATATAAAGGTAAAAGAAATCATCCTTTTAAGAATGTTTTTGTTTTGTGTAACCAATAATGCTTTTGGAACAAAATAAAGTAATGTATCTGTATCTCATTCTAAACAGTACTACAACTAACTGGCGTATTAAAAGTATTTTATAATAAGTTATTTATATAAATAAAATTATATATAAAATTATTATATAAAAAGGTTAAAAATTTTATAATAAGTTATTAAGTACTTATAAGTACCATCGGTAGAAAAAGGGTTAATAAATTCATGTTTAAAATTGAAATGTTGTTAAAATCTTTATACTGTAATTATTTTAAACACTCAAATATACAAATTCAGAAAATCTATCATCTGCAAAGTGTATTGTTTTCTTTTATATACTTTTACTTACCCATCATACGTAGTATAGGGTAAGTCTTGCAATCGTTTTGAAAATCGAAAATTTTTTTTTGACGGATTTACACGTTTTAGATAGTGGAGATTCCGAAAAACATATTTTTAGAAAAAAAAATTTGCCGTCCGTCTGTCTGTCAGTCTGTCTGTCTGTAAACGCTCTATCTCCCAAACAAATTGAGATAAAGACTTGAAATTTTGTATGTAGTTAGTATGTAAGAATGGGACGAAGCCTATTTAATATCAGCACCCTCGATTAACCGGAACTATTTTTTTCGTATTCTAGAAAAATTCGTTCTGATGAAAGGTATATAAAAATTTTCGAATTTTTTTGTTCTAAGGAAAGGACGTAAAAGGCAATAAAATAACACATATTTTGCATATAAAACGAAATCGATCGAATTACTAGTTGCCGAGATATTTGTAATCCTGTTTTTCACATTCTTTGATTTTTCATGACCCTGTATTTTATTCAAATTTCAATTCAGAGGTATATTTTAATTGGAAATGAGATGCTTAATCCGACACAGTTAATTGTTAGTCAATAGAGTTATTATTTTTGGAGTTATAAGGATGTTTCTTTTACGCAGTTCGGTACTACTTGAGTAGTTTGGCGTTTTATATAATTTGTCAAAATTTGTACATCAGCAGTTCTTTAATATAGCATTACTATGTATATTAACAATATTTAAATTTTGTTTATGAATTGCAATGCATTGTATAAATAGTTTTCACATGTTTTATTTTCATATACATATCCATGATGGGTAAGTATTACGGTGGCCCCCAACGACTAGTTTCTATATTTTATCATGTTCAACTAATAAAGATAAGAATAGGATTTATCAGATGTAAACAGATATGAAACTTCAACAAAAATGCTTACATAATTTGAAGCTGCAACATGTTTTCGAATTTTATATTTTTGTATTTTAAAATTATATACAGTGCGTTATAAGAATTATTGAAGAAAAATTAATATGAATGTCGGACGTTCCTCTCAGCCCGCACAACTTTGAAGAAAGTCTGTGGTAGTTAAGCTGCCACCACCGATATTATTAGGTGATATCGGTCACCCACTGTGAGGATTGTGTAAATGAACATCGACGCTGTCAATTAACTGAATTAACAGTTTATTTATACTATATGTACACAAGAAATACACTATTTGCAATTATATACAAATACAACTCGAATATAGGTGATCTGGTTCAACATTAAATTAATACCGTAAAAAGTTGGCTGTGTACTGTTCAAATTACACCTTCTATCTCACACTCAATGCACGTTAGATTAACTTTATCGGAGAGCAATTTCGGATCTCCCAACACTTGGATACTCGGCCTACGCTATCCGGCCCAGAGCACTCCAAACCGGGACGTCTGTATCCCTTGCTCCCCAGATACGAACTCAGCCTACGCTCTCCGACACAGAGCACTCTCTACAAGGACCTCTGTCTTACACTGCTCTCTAGGTACGAACCCAGATACGAACTGCCTACGCTCTCCGACACAGAGCACTCTCTGCAAGGACCGCTGTCCTACACTGCTCTCTAGGTACGAGCCCAGATAAGAACTGACTAAATCTCAGACAAGACTTGCCCTTCTCAAATCACTGCTTACCCCCCGTGTCATCCCCCCTGTGGAGCTCCTCCATTGGACACATTCCACATTGCTTTCTTGATTCGTGGCATGTTCCTTGTTTGCTCATCATTCACATACATCGCTGACGGATGAACACGCCTCTCGGCAATATTCTCTTTCTCACTTCACCACCTGCACATACCTGTCAATTCTCACTTTAACAAAGAAAGAATGTCACCTTGAAAATTCCAGTACACAGCCGGTACAATACATAAAATATTAAGATAGGGAAATAACAGAAATTCCAATCTGTAGCAGATGTTTACTCAGAACCTGACAATGAATTATTGATTAATTTTCATAATTAGCAAAAGAAAATAAAATTGAAGGTAAAACATGTATTCCTAGAGTTGCTGTTCAAGTGTTCATTTTTGCATAATGGTAAACACGATAAATAAATGCATTATTGCTTCTATATTTTTTATTTCGATTCAGCAGATAATTTTCATTCAAACTATAACTTAATACGAGTATTAAGAGTGACTTTAGTAAATATTCCGATAAAATTTTCAATTATCACTAAGTTCTTATCCTGCTTTATTGTTCAAATTAATTTATTTATTATTCAAATTCGAGATGATACAAACAGAGCGAAATTTTGACATTATTTCAGATTTGACTGTTAATCGAAAGAAATTTCAAAGGAATCTACTTAAATACGAATCCTCTTTCAACTCCGTCAATAATGGTAGTTCCTGACGCTCTAATCTAATTTACTTTCTGTGTCATTTCACTGGTGGCAAGATTGAAGTAATTGTACGAACGTTTAAGTACCGCACCGCTCAAAACACGTCTTTTGGCACCCAAACATCAAGATATTTTTACATAAAAAGGGATTTACGAGAACATTTGTACTTTAAAAAGGGACTAAAAAAAAAAAGATAATTTTTCTAAAAGTATTGCACCCGTTTTTCTTAATTAATCAAGCAAATTTTTAAACATTAGTCAGCAAAATGTGTTAATTGATCATCTATCAGACGTATGAATTAGAAGATAAGAGAAGTTAAAATTTTTATGTATTTAACGCTATTTTAGGACCCACTGAAACTGACAGTTACTATTTTGGTGGTATTAAAGGCTCCATGTTCTCAAATATAACTTTTAAATTTTTTTATAATTTCGTCCTTATATCAGGTCCCGTAAGCTCGAGAGAAAAAGAGCAAAAATTTTACATTTTAAGAGTTAGGTTCTGAAGAAAGAAAACAAAAACAATTTATGTATAGAATACTTGTTTAGTATTAAAAAATACGTGTGGCACTCGGGGACTGCCGCGGTAAAGCTATTGCATAGCATTTTTTATCAGCTTATGCAATTATATTTATATATATATTTTTTCATTTATGCAGTTTTTTTTTTCTTTGATATTAGTTCAAGTTTTTTCTTTTTCTTTGATATTATTTCATGTTACACTTCTTGAGCGTGATGACCGAAAAGAAAACATTTTTTTCTTTTATTGAATAAATGAGAAGTCTGCCGAAGTCTGTCAAAGTCTGCCGAAGTGCCGAAGTCTGCCGAACTGAAACGACGTTAGCCGGAGTGTTACGTTTTTTCTCGTTACGGAATTTCTAGATTCGGTCGCCGCACTCAAAGCCATCGATAAAAGCTTTTCAATAGCTTAAATGTGCCCCATCTTGGGGGGGGGTGACACACAAGACATGCATAATATGAATAAGCAGTTGCAGACCTTTCAAATGATGTGTCACACGACTGGTGTTGTAAAGAAATTAAAAATGTGCCCCCTGGGGGCAGAGTGGGGGGGGTGACACACAAGGCATTCATAATATGAATAAGCAGTTGCAGACCTTTCAAATGATGTGTCACAAGACTGGTGTTGTAAAGAAATTAAAAATGTGCCCCCCCCCCCCCCTGGGGAGCAGAGTGGGGGGGTGACACACAAGGCATGCATAATATGAATAAGCAGTTGCAGACCTCTCAATTGATGTGTCACACGACTGGTGTTGTAAAGAAATTAAAAATGTGCTCCCCCTGGGTGGCAGAGCGGAATGGGACACACAAGACATGCATAATAGGAAAAGGCAGTTTCAGATCTTTTTAAAGATATGCAACACGAGGGGTGTGGATAAAAATTTAAAAGTTCTCCCTTGGGGGGGGTCAAAGTGGGGTGCGGCGCCCCAAACATGCATAATTGGAATGAGCAGTTACAGTTCTTTTAAACGATATGCCACACGATGGGTGTATATACAAGTTTAGAAAATGCCCCCCTGGGGGGCAGAGAGGGGGGATGGCGCACCTCACGTGCAAAATATGAATAAGTAGTTTAAGGCTTTTCCAAAGATATGTCACATGACGGGTTTTACAAAATTTAGAAAAGTATCCCCCAGGGGGGGGGTGGAGGGCGCATCGAATGCGTAAAAAATTATAAATGGTCAATTTTTTCTAACAATATAGCACACGATGGGTGTCATCAACATTTAAAAAAATTCACATCAGGCAAACTTTTTAAAGATTTGCCGGCGGGGGGAGGGGGCACATTCACATGAATAGTCACAAGGCTTTAGAACGAGGTATCAAACGAGTCCCCCCCCCACGAAGAGGGGAAGGTGGTAACCTTCCCCAAAATATACACCGAACACTTTTCAAATTTTATAAATAGTATTCCGTGCCGAAGTCTGCCGAACTGAAACGATGTTAGCCGGAGTGTTAGGTTTTTGCTCGTTACGGAATTTCTAGATTTGGTCGCCGCGCTCAAAATGCAATAGCTTAAAAATTCTTTCAAACGGAACACAAAATTTAGAGAAATTCAACCTGCTATATATCCTAAAAATGTAGTTATTACAAAATATATTAATGTAATTTGTAATATTAATTCACTAACTGTCGAAGTAATTTGTACGATTTAATTCTTGCTTTGTCGAGAAATAGAACTCTTTTAATGTAAATTAAAACTATCAATAATAATATACTGTAAACGATCGCAAAAAGCAGTAAGTCATTATTATTATTATTATTATTGGATATTATGAAATACATGTTTCGCGTTAAGTCTTGTCACCAATTCACCAAGATCATCGCCAACGCCGACTTCTGTAATTAGTTTCAAATGCTCGTGAAATTAATTTTATTTCCCGGGCAATAATATACAAAATGCGAGAAGCATTTTATATAAATAATAAGATTTTTCATAAATAGTACTCCCTCTGTCCTAAATTAGTTGCGACATTTGAATACTTTTGTACTAATTATTGATATTTATGACTTTATGATTTTGTTTGAACATTTTTTAGAAAGCTATACTACCAATCAACAATATTTACGTGCCTAACATTCCCTCCATCATTCCATAAATAAATAATTAATTAGTTTTAAAAATCCCGGTTCACATGCTCTTAAGCCACGCCCCCATTTTTAAAGATTTTTAACAGAAATCACACAAAACTGTCTTCAAGCTAATCAATCGTGAATTCATTTACGAACATTTTATTCCAACATTTCTGAAAAATATCTTTTAGCACAAACATGCTGCAAACAAAATCGAATTCTATTTTTTTCTATTAGACTTAATGATGGATGAAATACGCTCCAATTTTTTTTCCGCTTCGAAAATCATGTGTAATATTGATTTACAAATTATAACAGCATATCATGATCTTCGCAGTGATTGTCTTCGTTTTATTGGGATGCTTTTGATTTTTCTGAGTGGCATTTTTTTCGTTCGCATTTACAATTTTTTGTAAACTTTCACTGTAAATTTCCTCATCTGCTATTTTTGACGTCTTTGCCCGCTTCTGCAAACGGGATCGGATTTAAACATTATGCTGCTCATTGAATTTAATAGCTGCAGCATTTATGGCAGGATTAGTTTACAATTTTTCAAATACCATTTCAAACATTCCAATGTAGCGTTGCCCTCAATGTTATTCATTTCTTTTTTCAGAGAATTTTCTAAATTATATTTCTTCTTCTTTTACTACTTTAAAATCGAGTTAACATTGCTTCTGACCCCTAGTATATAACCTTTATATTCATTCTAGTACAATTTTACTGGTATCGATCTTCTAAACTGCATCAGAAGTTATTTATGACTCCGCCTATTTGAAATGTCGCAACTAATTTGGGACAAAATTTTCAACCTAAATGTCGCAACTAATTTGGGACAGAGGGAGTATAACATTTTGTATAAATAATAAAATTTAGCTCATTTTGTATAAATGTTCAATTTTCTTTAAAAACACTGATTAGTTGAGAAATTGTTTGAAAAAATAAATAAATGAAGTAATAATATGGGAAACATTTAGGAGATACATTTGAAATCAGAGCAACCTGTTTGTGCGTATGTCACTGTTTTTTATACAAACATACCCTGTGTCACCCGTGGGAATTGAAGACAAAGATTTTTAAAAGGACAAAATGTCAACGTGACACGATATTGCGCATATGAGTATTTTAAGCAATGTAAATATGTGATTCCAACATTATGAGTGCCATTTTAACAACCGGTTCGCCGAAATCAACAAATTTTATGTGGCGGCTCTGCCAAACCGGTGTAAACCAGCTGGATTTCATCACTGCATATCACTTAGTAAATTCGTGACTACCTTATTTGTTATTCCAAAGTACAGTTATTTAGGCTCTAATATAGAATTTATATTTTATTTTCAGCGCTTTTTTAAAGTAAGATATTGGATAAAAAAAAATACAAGATTTGATTTTGCATATTTTATTAAATTATCAGTGCTCAAATTAATTTTCTAGCACCATCTTTCATATAACATAAAGTTAGACCGTATAAATTCGTTCAAATATATCATTAATGTAAAATATATTTAAGAAAATTTGAATTTGATTTAGAATGAGTAATCACTGTATTTTCAACTAAGTAGTAGATTTGATTACCATTTCTAGCTTGGTTTCCCATTTAAACATTAATTATGTGAATTATGTTCCATGAACTTCTGTGCTACTAACTTTCAGATATCATGTATATGTATAACTATAGACAGTGCTGTTAGCCGTAGAAAAATCAAACAGCCATAGGTTATAGAAATTATAACTTTAGTCTTCAAAACATGTTATCCATACAAAAAGTACAGTTTCAATCTGATTAAATTTATGGAACTTGAAAGAAAAACAAGCAATTTTTTATTTGAAAGACTCTTTATTTTTAAAATAATGTTCTTCAAAGAAGAAATTAAATTTGAAACATCATTCCAACCGGTGTTTCCAAGGTGAATCTTTTATTTGTATTCGATCCATATCACCTTGACGGTCAAGTAGCCATTAACCTTGAAAAAAAGCTTGTTTAAAATTTAAAACGACACAGCCTTCACTTAAGCAACTTTCCCTTCGCTAATAGAATGCGAGGTATGCTCCTTTCTATCGTAATGTTAAAACAATATTCTAAAATTTCAAGTTAATAAAATTATTTTCCTCTGAAATTTCATTTGGAATTTTCATGTGATTTTACACAAGTTAAATGCAATATTTTCGTAAAGAAAGAGAGAGAATAAAATTTCAAACAATTAAGCCTTAAATATATAATATAAATATATATAAACATATGTAAGCATATATAAACAAAATATATATAAACATATATAATATATATATATATACGGGTGTCCCAAAAATGACTGATGGATTTTAAAATTCAATAACTTGCAAACGGTGACAGCTATTTAAAAAATTTTTGCAGGAGGGTTATGTATAATGTCAGGAGTTTTTTTTTACCGTAATTTTTTATTTTAGTTCGCATCTCAAATAATAGGTGGCGCTGACGGCGATTGAAGGCCAGGTCGACGCTTCACTCAGCACTGATCACCTGGCCTTCAATCGCCGTCAGCGCCACCTGTTGTTTGAGATGCGAACTAAAATAAAAAATTACGGTAAAAAAACTCCTGACATTATACATAACCCTCCTGCAAAAATTTTTTAAATAGCTGTCACCGTTTGCAAGTTATTGAATTTTAAAATCCATCAGTCATTTTTGGGACACCCGGTATAAGCCTTAAAATGTTTTTTGTTGCTATAAAAAGAAAAAAAAATAGTTGGTACTTTTTGAATAATGCAATAAATAAGTAAATAAAAATAAACTAAAAATAAAAAAAACATAATAAAATTTAATGAATTAAAAAATATTCCGACAAAATTTTGAATGTTTAGTATAGAAGACATGGATTTTCAGCAATTTTAGAATAAAAAAACGCTGCAAATTCGTAAAATTCAAAATATCATAACTAGATAAGATTTCGTAGTACAATATGAGAGTTGCTATTTATGCATTCGGAATTGTCATCAATGGTGTTACTAGACGACATCTGACATATGCGTCGTAAAGTTTGATATTGATGAGTATATATATATACGTAATATATATACTCCGAAAATGTTTTTCATACGAAAGTTATTTGTGTTATTCAGTAACTTGAAATTTTCATTTCATCAAAAAATGGAATTAACTCGTGAGAATTTTGATCAATGATATGCTTAGAATTTCGGCGTGGATTATCTGAATAACAGTGCATCTATCAACTAACTCACTTTAACAATTTTGGCGATGAAGCATCTTCTAATACCGATATAACTTGCTTAGACAATTTAACTATGGCAATCTTTTCCTCAAAGGCGAATTTAAAGAAAGTACTCCAAAATCGATTGTTGTGCCAGAAACCACCGATATTGTATACGAACTAATAAAGCAAGATCATCATGTGACATACTGTAAGATTGAGGTATCCTTTCGCAATAGAATGACAAGCATACACAAGATTTTGCATGAACATTTAGTCGTGAAAAAGTTTTTTTGCGCAGTGGATTCTGCATAATTTAACATTTATTCAAAGAAAAGGCTAGTGCCGATTGACGGAAAAAAAAATGCTCAAAAAATACAATCGTGGTGCGTTGAAAGCCGTGTATAACATCTTCACAGGTGAAGAATATTAGATCTGTGCGTTATGAGTTCAAAAGTAAACAGCGATTGACGGTAATGGGTCTTTCATGCTGAGTCAAACCCAATAAAATTCAACATCGAGAATATTTTGAAAAACAATAAATCTATTTTCAGTGATAAATATTTTTTTCTATTTTATATTCCGGATACATAAATAGTAGAAATATATTTTTATAATATATTTTCCATGCAAATTAGTGAATTTTCATATTCCTTATACCTATGATAAATGCTTAAACATAATTTTTTTTTCAAAAGTTTAAAACTATCTTATATTTTATAGGATAAATAAGGACATCGTTATTATGTTGGAAAATAGATGTTTTCTAATACAAATAATGCAATGTTCCCATTTGGGAACATTGGCGTTTAAACGGTTAGTCTTTTTAGTTATGTGTTACTACGTGTGACAACATTCATTTAATGTCGTGAAGTCTGTTTTTGCTGGGATTTGTTTGGACGGGCAGGTTATAACATATTTTGTTAATGCTTCTTGCAAGGTGCTTGACTGACATTTTTTCTCTATCTTTATAAAGTAATAACTATTAATTCTGCAAACTATTAAAAGCATTATAAATATTATTATACCGTTGATTAGTTGTTATTGTGCAGTGTAAGTATTTTAAAGTAAGTATATAATTTAAAATTATCATATTTTTTAAATGTAACTCAAGATTGATATTATGGCATTAAGTCCAGAAAGAAGGCAAATACATATTTTTCAGTACATTTCTAATGGATAAATAAGAAATAGAACTCAAATACACTGGCCTCCATAAGTTAAGGTACAATTGGTTTTTTTTTGCGTCTAATTTGCAAATGTATGAATATAGAAACAATAAGTTCGGAGGAAATGTGCGCTAAACTGTTATTTATTAAAAATGCTGTATAGAAATTTACTTAAGTTAAATGCATAAATGAAATCACAACAAAAAAGCACTCATGGTGGAAAATTCCATTCTTGGAGAAATCAATGCATCGCAATATTATACAGTAAAATGTGACAGAAAGATTAAAAAACTTGTTCTAATACGGAATATGTCCACTCCAAACTTGAATGCATTGACGGCATCGATTTTCCATGCTCTCAATTAAATTATCGGACACCGAAATAGGTAGCGCTGACCAGACAAGGAGTAAGTCTTGTTCTGGCTCATTTAATGACCTTGGAGGAGGCGTTTAAAACCGCAACTTGTCTTCCAGGATAGTCCCAAAAATGTACTATCGGATTCAAGTCTGGAGAGTGAGCTGGCCATTCCATTCTCTCCAAACAGTGATCCTCGAGATAATCCTCAACAACCACAGCTCGATGTGGTCTTGAATTATAATCCATTATAATGAAACCATTGTCAATAGCACCGACATATGGGCGCACGTATGAATCAAGGATCTCATCCCGATATCCCGCACCAGTCAGAGTTCCTCTATGGAACACATGCAGTTCAGTGTAGCCTCCGAGTGAGATCCCAGCCCAAAGCATGATTCTACCATTTTTGCCCGTGTGTTTCGACAGTGTTTGATTGATGGTATCGAGTGCATTGTTCTCTCTAGATCAGAAGACGTCCTGAATCGCTCTCCAGTATGAATCTGGCCCACTGTTGTTTGGTCCAGGAAACATGTTCTCTAGCCCAACATAAGTGGGTTTTTCTCTGTCGTCTGTTGAGGGGGTCACACACAACTGGTCAACTTGCATAGAGACCAGTATTGTAAAGACGTCTTCGCACCATAATAGCGGAGATTCTTCTCTCTGATGCTGCAAAGTGGTCTGCAATGAGTTGCGGCACAGTAGCGCGCCTTCTCCTTCGGACCGAAAAAGCTAGAAACCAGTCTTCTGCAGGTGTTGTAACACGTGGGTGGCCTGGAACATGTCTTTTGGACACAGAATCTTCGGATTCATGCTGATCCCAGAGTCGTTGGACTACACTGCGAGACACATTAAGCCGTTTAGCAGTATCGACCTGTGACAACCCCATTTCCATTCATCCTACAGCCCGCCACCTTAATGAATCGGGCAAACGACTTCTTTTAGACATTTCTAGACTCTACTGGTTGTTGTGAACAAAACTGACATCAATAGTTCAAATACAACAAAACTTACACGCGAGATTACGAAAGCTTCATAATTGCATATTTTTCTCTCATTCATAAATACCTATTCTTTTCTATAAAACAAAGGTGGTAGCTGTTATTTTTGCTTAAGTTTTTTTAAAGCTTATTATTGTCATTCATATAAATATGAAATTTAATCTGATTGCCATTTTTTTTCTGGTGAGCTTCGAAAAACATGTTGTACCTTAATATTTGGAGACCAGTGTATAATGATTTTCGAAGAAAATAATAAATCGTGCATTAAAAGGTTGAACTAAAATTTGGTTGAACTAAACTCCAGAAAATTTCATGGTCTATAAAAATTTTGCTACTTAATTTGTTTCAAGTGATGTTGAAAAACAGCTGCCAAATTGGAAGCTCACATGGCATGCAGCAAATAGTTCCTGTCAAAGAGGCACATGTTTTTCATTTTTTTACACACAAAAATTTAAACAAACAAGTGAAAGGTTAATAAATATAAAAAAAATAGCTGAAGATGATATCTCTTTTCTTTGAATAAAAAAAAATATATATAAAAATCACGTGATTTTTTTACACTAAAGATGTAGAATTGCTCCTTAAACGGCTTCTGAGATGATAGAGAATAACGTTGAAAACATTTTTCAGTCGGAAATATATCGCTAAAACGAACTCTTTAGAATTTAACTAATGACTATCGTTAAAAGTAGATGTTCTACATACATTTCATTTATAGTCAAATATAATGCTAATAAGAATTACATTTAGAATTTTAATTCTGAATAAAATCTTAAACATGTAAGACAGTGAAGTTATACAGTTTCACGATTAGAGAGCATCCTGTAGCGCTTCAGTGCTTGAGTTAATACTAGTCAATTTATGGCAATTTGAGCTTGTCTAAGTGTGTTCTATCGCTCCTTAACGTGTTGCCCTTGAATTCAGAATCCCCCTGTACATATAACAGCAGCAAACAAAGTTTTATTTATGTTAATTTTTTTTACTATCCAAAATACCGATAATCCAAATTCTTTCAAGCATTCTTTAGCTCATTTACGTATATTTTTGCTTGTCTAAGTGTGTTCTATCGCTCCTTAACGTGTTGCCCTTGAATTCAGAATCCCCCTGTATATATAACAGCAGCAAACAAAGTTTTATTTATGTTAAATTTTTTTACTATCCCAAATACCGATAATCCAAATTCTTTCAAGTATTCTTTAGCTCATTTACGTATATTTTTGCAATCCCAACTATGATTCTTCTCTTCAAATCAAAGCCAGCATAACCATCGAAAATATGGGACAGGGCGAAGATCTAGAGCCTCACAGCCGTCAAAAGTCCAGAGCCTTTCTATGCAATTCGAAATAACTTTGCTCTGGGAAAAATAAAAACATTTTTTGCCCCAAATTTGAATTTCAATGGTTTTTTTTTTTTTGTTGTTGTTGTTCCAGAAAAAAGTATTAACATTATTTTTAGAGCCAAGGTTGACATAATTGTCGTTGCATGTATAGCTTTAATAATCCTGAAAGTAAAAACAAATGCAAAAAAGTAAAAATTTTAAATATTGTAAAGCATAAAAGATTTTGAAAAATTAAACGTAATTTTACATATTAAATGTGAAATAAGTTCCCTGATATTTTTCGCACATTTTATTATCTATATTATGTTATTCTATTACATATACAATAGAAAAATATTTTGTTTGAAATCCAGTATTGCAGAGAGAAACGTTAGGTCACACTAACTTTTTTGCCAAGATCGATACTGCACCAACATTCCATTAAGAAGCAACATTAGGCACATAAAAAGACCCGGATGATAGTGTAAAATCTATGGGAGCGTTCTTTTCAAATATGTCGCTCAAATTTTAATATTTTACATGATTTTTTTTTTTTTTTTTTGCACAATATAGCTAAAGACGATCCACAACCGGCCTAGTTTTTACTTTTGTTTATATATTTATTATATTGCGATAGTTTCAATTTCAGAACCGGTTTAAACCGGTTTCTAAAGTTAAAGTATTTTTTTTTTTTTAAATCTGAAACCAAAACTGAAAAAGTAAAAACTAGGCCGGTTGTGGATCGTCCTCAGCTATCCTATGCAAAAAAATTATGCAAAAATTTTAAAATTTGGGCGAAATATTTTAAAAGAACGCCTCCATAGACTTTATATTATCATCCTTGTCTTTTTCTGTACCTAGTGTTGCGCCTTAACGACATTGCACCAGCCTTGCTTCAAAACATTGAATTATTTATTGTGCATGCTCTACCAACACAGATGAACTAAAATAAATAATTAAAAATCCAGGAATGTTATATGTGGTGATCTAACTACTAGGCCAAAGTTACAGGGCTTCCGCAGTCCATTCATCGGTCTGGGAAAGATTTTATTGTTCAGAAATTTGTAAATCCTTGTTTGCTTGAAAAATGACTTTTTCTTACTTACAACTTTACTTACAACACTTTGCTTACTTTCATCTATCTTCAATAGAACATACTGAAATAGAAATTTTTTTTTCGACTTCGGGTTTTCGATGAATTTACACGTTTTAAGAGTCAGAGATCCCCAAAACATGTTCATACAAAATGTTATTTGTTCGCCCGTTTGTCCGTGTCTCAGTCTGTCCGTGTGTCGCCATTGTCTTATCGAAAAGTTAATGAGTTTATGTTTAGAACTGAACCAAATTTCTTGTGTATGTTTATAGTTGAGGCTAGCAGGTCCTCCTTCAATTTAGAAATATTCTGCCGAAAGGGGACTCTGTAATAGCGTTGTCTGTGCTATTTTCATTATTGTACCATCAAAAAATGTATGAAGTTATACATAGAATTGAACTAAAATTTTTGTACATGGTTTTGGCTATGGCCAGCAGGTTCTCCCTGAATATGAATATAATCCGCTTGAAGGGGACACTGAAATAGCAATTTTTGTGCCATTTTCAATATTGTACCACCGGAATTATACATAAAATTTAATCAGTTGTTTTGAGTAAGTGTTTTGCTATGGCTATCAGGTCCTCCTTAAATTTGGAAATATTCTGTTGGAAAGGGTCGCTGTGATAACGATTTTTGTAATAATTTTCTCGATTTTTCATATTTACACTGCTCAAAACAATTAAAAGATATATAAAGTTTTATATAAAATAAAGATATAAACGAAATTTTTTTGCCGAAAATAGAAGAAGAGAATCACAAATGCAAATTTTTCTGGTTTTCAAACTGAGGAGTATGCAAATTTTGAGTTCGACGTCAAAAACGTCGCTTCAGCGGCAGCGAATGAAATTTGACTTTCAACTGGATAAAAGAGAATGAAGACAAGGATGATCGGCATTCAGTGATTGCTTTGTTTCGAGGAGTACGATGTCTCAGCGAAGTCATTTGACAGATTCAGAAGCTTGGAGAATTGTTGGTAGGTTAGAAGGGGGCCAAACTCAAGCCGAAGTAGAGAAAGCCATTAGAGTGTCACAAAGTGTCATTTACAGGATCTGGAACTGTTTTTTGGAGAGTGGATGTGCAGGCCGAAGACCAGGGCAAGGTCGTAGACGGGTAACAACGCCCAATGAAGATCGGTATTTAGCGTTAACAGCTCGGAGACACCGAAACATGAACGCTACTCTTCTCCAGCAACACCTTCGCTCGGCTACAGGCACCACGATTTCAACTGACTGTCCGAAACCGGCTCCATGCTGTAGGTGTGTATGCTCGCCGACCGATGGTATGTGTTAGATTAACATCAAAGCATCGTCGCGACAGCAGGGAGTGGGCAACCGAGTATGTCAACTGGAGGAGAAATGAATGGAGCAATATTATGTTTTTTGACGAGTCCCGTTTTTCTGTGCATCCGGATAATAGGCGTATTTTCATCTGGAGGGATCGTGGCAGTAGGAATAATCCTGCGTTCGTGCACGAAAGTGTCAGATTCGGCGGTGGAGGAGTGTTGGTGTATGTGGCATCTCCATCGACGGGCGCACTGACCTCTACATCATTCGAGATGGAGCTCTGACTGGTCGCCGATATAGGGATGAGATCCTCAGACCTATTGTAGTCCTTTACGCTGCAGCAATCGGAGATAACTTCATTTTAATGGACGATAACTGCAGGCCACATCGTGCAAACCTGGTTGAGGATTTCCTTTTCGAGGAAGGAATCGTTCGAATGGAATGGCCAGCGTGTTCTTCAGACATGAATCCAATCGAGCACGTTTGGGACGCTCTAGGAAGACGAGTTTCTGGCCGCCAACAACCCCCACAAACTCTCCAAGAACTGGAAAGAGCTCTTCTGGAAGAGTGGGGCAGAATACCCCAACTCGTCATTAATAGCCCCATTGAGTCCATGCCTCAAAGGTGTTCAACGTTGCTGGCCGCCCGTGAAAACCATACCCCCTACTGAAAATGATTTTCTTTGAAGAAAACACCTTATCTTATTTTTCTTTCTCATATGCACAAATTGTGTTTTTTTCCTTTTGTACACAAATGCGCAATAAAATGCATTTTTTTCTGCCAAACATGTGTAATTTATTCTCATATAACCTACTATGTCTGTCGACCATGTATCAATCAGCTAAAAAGTTTCCCAGATACAAAATCCACCTAAAACTGCAATATCCTTTAATTGTTTTGAACAGTGTATATTGTCTATCGGTGACTCGTGCACTACGATGGGAACTCACGTCCTGCTAAGCTGACTATTTGCAAATATGTGATGGCAAGAGAATAAACTAAAACTGTTTATTTCAATAAGTATCATGCTCTACATTAACTCGATTTTGCTCCAATTAATTGATTTACGCAAAAACTTAAGATGAGAATCAAAGTTGATATAGTATGAAACTAATAATATTGCACTATTAACATCTGTAACTGCTTTTTTGAAATTTTAAGATGTATGAGATACAAGAAAGTTTTGGAATTGGCATATTCAACTAGTATTTAAATTAAGTTTATCGGTGCTACCATCTATGTAAGAACTTAATAATTATTATTGAACCAATAATATTGAATGTTAATATGTGTAATTATTTTTTTTAAAATCAAGATGTAAGGAAATAGAAGGAACTTTTGGGATTTGCGCATCCAATTGGTTTTATTTTATAGGTTGCATGTACAAGTAACATAACTCAGCTATCTCATTTCTTTCATATTTTATCGTATGTCAAATTTGTAAACATAATTCTTATTCACTTTGACTGATCTGACATTTTTTTTTTTTTTACTTTATATATTTTTTTGTCTGACCTAATCCGAGCCTGACCAGCAAGAACCAAAACTGAAATCGAAAAATTTACGGTAAATACAAAACGAAGTAAACCCGTGGACAAAAACTTATATCAAACAAGTTGAATCTCGACTTACAACAACTCTATACATAAGTTGGGCAGGGTTACAAAAATCGGGTTACCTGACCTTACGCAAGTTCCACTATTTAAAGATGGCACGAAAAGAGAAGGAGGCTAGATGACACACTGAAAAGGGAGTTTATGACCGTACTTTTTTCTTCTCTTCAAATAGCAGACTCTTTTAGTCAGCTGAATTTTTCTGTAAAACTCGCCACTACTTTTATACTTGTATCTAAAATTAGCTCTCATAAAAGAATTTTCCAATCATTTTCCTTCTTTGAAATTCCCCCCCTCCCCAACTTCTAATTTCTTGCTGACTTGACCTGACCTTGACATTCGAGTTACCTTCTTAAAAGATTACAACTTACGTGTGCAGTTTCCCTTTGATTTGTGCCACTTTGCCTCAGAACATCACATTTTCCCCCTTCAACCTGTTTCAAAAAACTGTGCTTTCCCATCACCTGTTAACAATTAGGATGATTATCTTGCGTGGAAAAAACTAATAACTAACTGTTGCAAAAATTAAAAGAGAGATTCTCAAAATGCGAATCAGGGTCTAATGGTAGTCCATGAATTTATTTTGGAAAGACGAAATTATGTTGGGGGGGGGGAGGCTCCAAAATGTGCTGGAATAGTTTTTATGAGAGTGACAATAACCTAAAAAAACAAATTAACATTGATTACATTTGGGCCAAACATTGCATTAATTTTCGATAAATCAGAAATACTGTCAATGAAATGCCAATATTGGCTTTAAATTTTAGAGATTTGGAATTTCAGGATTTTGAACTATTTTTCTGATTTATGTAGCATAGTAAAATTTTATAAATCCAGATTTTATAGCTTTTAATATTAATAAATTTAAATTGTTGTTAATACGTCTTTGACTGACTGTTTAATGTCGAATTTAGGTTATCAAAAAACTGAAAACCTGCCTTCTTCTGACAAACTTTTGTACACTTTGCAAGGATAGTTTTATTATTTTTTTTATTATTTATGGGTTACTAAGTATTGGATAGCCATTGATTTTTTTTCTACCAATAATAAGGCAGCTATTGACGATTTTGTTTTTATACAAATAATAAAAATCTACCTGGAATATTCGGAAGAAATCTACCACGAAAATTTTTGTTTTTATATAGTAGCGAAATAATAATAATAATAAATAGTCATCGATGGCAGCTCTGCAATCACC
Source organism: Maratus speculifer (assembly GCA_964019185.1). Taxonomy (NCBI): domain Eukaryota; kingdom Metazoa; phylum Arthropoda; class Arachnida; order Araneae; family Salticidae; genus Maratus; species Maratus speculifer. The sequence continues at coordinate 195,710,841 of OZ025295.1, read as the reverse complement.
CTTAAATGTAAGGTTTTAATATAAAATGCCTTATAATCTCTCAAAATCGGCTCAAGTTTATCAGCATGCCACGCAAGAAAAATTGTGTACAAATTAGCATGAAAAATATTTGTACACTTCGTCTTAATGAACAGTGAGCATTGAAATGTCCCCCCCCCCCCGGAAATTTTGAGATTTTGTGTTTTCAATGGTCAAAATGAACAATTTGCCCCCGGAACTCTAGTGTCCCCCCCACGGAGCCAGACATATCCCTCCCGGGAAAAAAGTGTCTGAATTCAATACTGTTAATGAAATGGTACGCAATAAATATTCAGTGCGGTATGATGAAATAAAAGAAAATTGAAAAAATAAAATTGTATATATTTATGTTGTAAACTGAAAAAAAATGAAAAAAAAAATGTGAGTACATACTTAGTGCGACAAAAGTATTTGTTCAGTTCAGAATATATTGATAAAAACTATTTTAACGAAATTTTTAGTACTTTTAGTTACTTTTGATTCCAGTTTTAACTCATTCTGACACAGATTGCATTAATTTTTTTAGTAATTTCTGGCAAACAGAATTTATTTATTCCAAAATAGTTTTGCTTAGATATAGATATAAAGTCTATCGAATCTAAATACATGATTTTTTATCTATTTCTGCAGCTATTGCAAACCAGTCAAACATCAAAGACTCGAATGGAAAAATAAAACCACTCTAAGACTTTAATTGAACAGTACTGGTTCTCAAATTTCTTTTAAAATGTTAATGCACATATGTGATCTAGCTTTCTTTCCTTAAAACGCAGTTTCTCTACGCACACGTTAGAAACGCTAAAACGTTTTCATCTACCCGACACAAATGTTTTGATTAATGGTTATTAGTTTATATTTTGCTTACGACACTCCATTTGCTTGTCATATGGTCCAATTACATTAAATTTACTCTCCCCAGAAAATAAAATTTATTTCAATACTACTTCTAGTTAAAAAAATAAATAATAATAACCAATAAAGACATAAAAATTTGAAGTCAATAAACTGTAATTTATGTCTGCCAGGTTGGAATCTACGATTAATTGTAAAGTTGTTTGGAATTGTTAATAGTTTTAAATTGCTTTCCGAATCATTATCTTATTTCCATTGTTTTGAGTTTATACAGATTTTGAATAAATATTTCAGTATTTAGAGAAAATAGCTCTTATTTAAAATGAAATGGTTACAATTTATAGATATGAATTAAATAAATGCGAAAAGATTGGGCAAAACTTTTAAACAAAATAAAAAATCATAGATGGATGTTATACCTTGTGTATACTGGCCAGCATTTAGCTGGGTGAATTGTTGTCGCATCTAATTGATTTTTTATTTAGGCAGTCCGAGTTCTCCCTAGTAAGTTTTAAGAGCCATTTGTGTTTTATGAAACTATAAATACTCAATAAATAAAGTAGAAGAAAATTGCTGTACAAAATTTTCTGGTTATGAATTAAACATTTCTAAATAAAAAATCCACCAAATGCGGCAACACTGGCTGGGTGGACAAACATTGCTTCCTGATTCACTGTGACTCCCAACATTATTACCGGGATGAAATTTTAAAAGAAGCTGAGTGCCTGGATACCATTTCGCAAACGATAACGTAAGGTCATACAGCACTCAACTTGTGATTTTTTTTAAACTAAAGGACATTAGCTGTATTGTGTTATTAAAGAACTACTCAGAACCAAATTTTTCAGAATAAATGTGGTGAAACACCTATAGATGTCACTGAACAACGTCGAATCTCCCTAGAAGGTTTTTTTTAATACCGTTGCTTTTTTTTCAATCTAGAAAAGATATTTTATGATCAGATATTCTGATAAACTTTATTTGAACGTAACATACAATATTATATATTACATATTATATATTATACATTATATATTCGTAATTGAGTAATAATAAGCGAGATGTAGGTTGGATCGTTCGGTAGATTCATCGTACTAAGCTCGCCCTTCCTGATTTTTAGTGCCTACTTAAAATTGTGTCCGGTATCAATTTTTTTCATTTTTTCCATTCTTCTAGAGAGTCGGACTATTCGGGGTATGTAGGTAGGTGTCGCAGACGAAATTTGGCCGCTTCCGCGGCGGTCAGTATATCGTTGGGGCGGGGGTTGTCATATCCATATTATATATTCGTCAGATTTGCGGTAAGAGTTGGTCCTATCAAACACTTGTAAATAAAAAAGTTTTAGATAATATAAAGAACATTTACAAAAAATTTAACTGGATTTTATATCTCGAGAATTGACGAAGTTACGTATTTTTTTCTTCCAAAAACCTTATTTTGTTGGCTCTCTGAGCCCATTTTTTATTTTATTAAAAATCTGTCGTGCATAAAGTTTTGGCACATTTTTTAGAAATAAAATAAACTTCAAACTGATTCGATATCTATTCTAATCAAGAAGTTATGGATTTTGTTTTCTGTTTTCACAAAACCCCTCCCTATTTCTATCCCCTTGATCCAATTTTGCCGATTGACGAACTTGACTGGGATTTTATGCCCTTTGATTTAATGTCATCACTTTGGAATCTTTTTTTAAATTTTGATCACTTTGGAAGAGATTTGAGCGGAATTATTGAAGTTATCGTGTTCAGAAAAAAGTTATACATATAATGTATATATATATATATATATATATATATATATATATATATATATACACATATATATATATATAATATATATAATGTATAAACTTTTATATATTATATACTACTGATGTGTACTTTTGGGATGTAAGGGTCATAATCGATGTAGATCTGCAAAAATGTTTAAGAAATTCCAACATAGGAGCGACCTCAATAGATAATATTTCATACGAAATCTACTTAAAATTGTATGTTCCGAAGTTTAAGATTCGAGATAATACTGATAAAATAATAATCTTGCTCTAAAGTGAAATGGGAGAATAAATACTTCAGTAATAACTAATAATACTGCATTAATTGTCACTAACGAAGAGGTTAAAGTTTAAAACTTTAGAACAACTAAACTTTGTTTACTTTATTTAATTATAGCTGCTGGCAACTATTCCGTCATCGACCCAGAAATCGTGCAACTTCGTTTATTATTCTTTTACTGCATCCTATTGCAAAAGTTTTATTATCTCTGGGTTATAGATACTTGATGAGTATCTCATACCGTACTTGGGACAGGGTTACCCCACAGCTAAGTAACAGGTAACATGACTTTTGTCGCCCTGCATTCCGCTCGAACATTTCATGTAAAGATAAATATAGTTTCAATTTTTTTTTTCTTCACTATTACGTAGCGAGATCAGTTTGGAACCTCTCATCCGCGAAATTGTCTTTCTTAACGACTCCGGGCATTTCTCGGATAAAAACACATATACCAGTTTTGTCATTATAAAAAGATATCAGATTCTTGTTTTGAAAGAAGCTTAAATGTTATCCAAATTGTAATGGTCATGCTTGTAAGTTTTTTTCTGGTACTTTTATCCCAATTTATTTATGTATTTATTTATTACCTAAGTGGGGCAGAATCACCAGACCTCAAAAATCCGATATAGATTCTATTTGCCCTACTCGGACCCCGACAAGCGGCAATTCATTAAAAATTAGCCAAAAAAAAAAAAAAAAAAAAAAAAAAAAAACTAAATCAATAAATATAAAAAAAATAAAAATATAAGTACAAAACAAGCTCCCCCCCCCCCCCCGCCGGGACACAGGCTGCACCTTCATGACAAGGGGCGAACGAGCACAGTGGGTGATGATAATTGTAAGAGGTTAAATAAAAGCAATAAGTTAGTGCGTAGTAAAGTGGGTTGTTGCCCATGCAGGCCTATGAGGTTAGGTTAGTTATTTCCGTTTAGAAATTAAAAATCTTATTGCCTATAAGAAGGTTTGTCCCAATTCGTGTTGCCAGCTACAATGCCATAAAAAGGGTTACAGGCAAAAAGGAAAAGCGGGACAACGACTTCTAAATCAGAACATAAAAAGGGACGAAATCCTATTAAATTTGATCCTGTCTATAACGGAATCAGGTTTCAAAAATGAATATTTCATTACTGACACGGTAAGAATATCCTACGGTTATACCAATAAAGAAAGGAGCCTGTTTAAAAGTGATGTTTTCTCCATTGCCTTACGATTTCATCTTAGCAGGTTTATTATGCTAATTAAACAGAGCAATCTTATATAGTAAACTCTGTGAAATCAGAATCATTGGGATAGTAAAATTTTTACTTTTAACCCTTTCTGACACTGTGGTCTACATCGAGATCATCCAATTTTAATACTAAACATTCCAAACGGCATCAAGGATATTTAATTTTGCTTTTACAATGAAAGTGTAAAATAACAAATTTATAATTTAAAAAAAAAGTTGTTTGTAAATTTCATGTCAGATAACAATTTCACTATTTTATTAACAGAATTTTTCAGTGTCGGGAAGGGTTAATTAGAATTAATTTATAAGCATGTCTGTTTTAGAAAGATTTGCCAAATAAAGTACAGTAAAAGTTGAAAATAATCACTATTAATAGCAAAAAAGCCGTGGTTAGAAAGGTTTTCACCAAGACTAGTACCTTATAAGGTATTCCTTTTGAAGGGAACCTAAAATATGTCATTGTAGACAGCTTCTAGTTTTACAGGTTTTGCAGTATTAAATTCCGCTAGTTGTAGACTAACCAATAGCATGGTACAGACATTTAATAAAATTCGATCAACAGAACTCAAGTTATAAACTGGAACGAAATACCCTTTTCCACTAAAATATAATATAGAGAGAGTATCTATAGATGTATAATTCATTTTCAGGTAAAGGAAACTTTTGGGTTTAAAAAATATATAAATCTCAATTACTTCAATTCCTGATTTTTAGCTCAAATTCATGTCATATATCAAAATAAGATGGAAATTTTTGCTAAGAAACAGCAATGATTTTTTTAAAAGGTCTAACACTGTGATTACTATGGCCTTGAAATCATAAATCCAATATGTCTTGATAATGATCACGATAATGACATTTTTAGCGTTAAGCCTATTTTAGAGCTAAGCTATAACAATTGAAAGCTTATCGGGTAATGATACTGAAAGAAGTCCTTAAGCTTCTTTACAATTTAGTCTGCAAAGTAAAATTATTGAATATGTATTTCTACAATAAAGAACTTTGAACCGAATGTAATTTTGAAACAAAAGGTACAAACTGAGAGAGTTCTTCTGTAGTTAATGAAAATGACCATTATTGTTCGATAGAATATGTGGTACTGTACAATCTAAGAACATATACCTATCAACAAAACGAATTTTGTGAAATACAGAATAAAGAATTTCCGTAGAGAATGCTAATAACAACTAATGCTAGGGACTAACTTTAAATAAGTATAAATATTAGAAATATTTTATTTTTTGCTTAACCCCTTAACGCGCAGTGTTGCCGGGTTGGCAACACCTAAAGTTCCTCCTGTTTAGAGACACAAAAACTCCGTGAATATTTCAAAAACTACTCTAATGACTACTTTAAATCATTCTTATGAGTTTTAGATGGCAACACCACAGAGATCAAACTCTACTGTTTTTAAATAATAGGTAAAATGTTTTACTGTAATACGCGCTTCACAGCAATGCTCTTCTCACTGCGCATTCACTGCGCATATCAATGCTTCTCACTGCGCATATCAATGCTTTACTTATGGGAGGTTACCACTTCGGCAACAGCTACAGGGTTGTTATAATTAAAGTTCGCCTATTCAGAAGGCTCTAGAGCCGGTTCTATGGCTCTAAATGAATCAGAATTTCACTAGTACGTAGTTGAAGAGATGCGCTCTGCGAAAATCGAAAAAAAAATAGTTAAATTTTTTGTCAGTAGGTGGCGCTGGGCCCAATATTTAAGCCGACATTTGCAGATTCCTTTATTTTCTGGGGATTTTTGAAAGATTCTGTATCTAAAGACAGATGTCAGACAATTTCTGATCTGAAAGACAGTATTAGACTTCACATTCGCTCAATCTAACAGGACAATTTATGCAATGTTGTAGAAAGCACAATTCTTAGAATGGAAGGCATTATTAGAAATGGCATAGGATTCATTGAGCATGCATATTGTTATTCTTCGTTATTTCCTCATGGCCGAGCGACATGTTTTATTTTTGTTGATGCAGATTACATCACATGAAATGATATTCATTTTTCTGTACTGTTTGGAGTCATAGGTCAGGCTCTACATCAGTCTGATTAGATGAACCTAATTAAAACAATTCTCAGTTCGTCGAAGCTTGTTGAAACTTTTAAATTTCTGTGTTTCGTCTGGATTGACTGATATTGATATAACGAATCTGCATACATCACCTTAACCATTGGCGCAGCGCCACCTAGTGACAAAACTTTTGACTAATTTTTTTCGATTTTCGCAGAGCGCATCTCTTCAACTACGTACTAATGAAATTTCGTTTCGTTTGGAGCCATAGAACCAGCTCTAGAGCCTTCTGAATAGGCGAACTTTAATTATAACAACCCTGTATATAATTAAAATGGTTAGTGCAATCTTTACAAAACAATATCTGTGTACTCCTCTAGGCCTAAATAGATTGCCTAATTTTTTTTCTTCTTTAAATTCCTACTTTAAAGAGTAATGCGCCGGAAAGGGTTAAAATCTTAAATGTGTAAAAAATAGACACGTGAAATATATTAATATAATCATTGCACTTGTTGTAAAGCTTTCCAAATCTTAAAATTAAAGATTTCGAATGAGTTTGGGAGCAAGATTTGCTCATGACATTTGAAACTTTTAAAAATTTTCAACTATTGAAATTATAATTTTTTTATCATTGAAACTTGCGAAAAATGTAATTCTTGAACAGTAATATTCATAAAAAATTGAACATTCTTTGTTGACTATATTAATTCTCATTTTTTAGCCAAGGACATAAAATTTCCCTTTATCTGAAAATGACCCATATAGCATTGCGGATAAAAATTTTAATTATGAAATTCATTACTGGCTAAACATCAAACCTCATTGATTTTGATTACAACTTCCCAAAACTAAAACTGGTCATAGAATCCTTAAAATGATTAAAAAAAAAAAGAAAAAGAAAGAAAAAAAAATACATTAGCTTCTATAAAATAAAATAAAATAAAACATACTGATTGCTGAAAATAGCTTTGTCCGAAAAGCTTTTCGCAAAAACAATGGCATTACATCGTCCGATAAGGATAGGATGACGGAGGGATTAGGTATTCTACGGTAGCGATTGTCACCATAGAATCCTCAACTGACCTTGAGATTCTGGTCAACAAGGCGGGACTGCATGGACGTAATCTTGTTCCCGCAATATTTGTATACTAATCGCGTGCGTATTGTGTTCCCAGATGACTTAATTGTTGCGGACAAGAAAAAAGATGGCTGAAGACAAGGAAGCTACTTGTAGGCGACATTAAATATCTCGCTGTCTGTTCTCCGGGTCGATTTCCATCTGTCAACATTAATAATAATAATATAAAAAACAATTGGTATCCTTTTGTTGTATATCTGATTTCCAGTCTGGGCCATTCTCAGCATGTTAATGTTGGGGTTTTGGCGCATGTGAGCTATTCATTCTTGAAAACTATTAGCACACTATACTTTGTACTTATGGGTCGTGCTAGCGTCTCATTCTGTTGAACTAAGTAGATAATTATGAAATGATAAGACTCCTTTATTATATGGTAATAGAAAAGACCGCACACATTGTAAATAACCTTATCAAAAACCACAGTCATAATTCTGTTTTTGAGATTTTCTGTTTCGATAGTTCGTGATAATGTGCTTGAAATTAGGTTGCCACATTAAATCTTGCGTATTAGTGTTGATAACCACTGGTTCCTTCATAAAAGAAATTTCCGGAACCCCCCGCTTAGAATCCGTTTTAGTTTGCGATAGGCGAATTCTAAATTTTCTTTTAAATTCAACAGAAAACAACACAGACTAATTTTCACTGAACCACAACCTGAACAGATTCCAGCACTGCTAAAATAACTAATGCCAATCTGACTTAGAATTCTAGACGACAGTTGGATTTAAGAGAAATTGAATTTTTCTTCAATGATGTACAACTCTATCTCCAGTAAGACATTAAATTTAAATCAAGAAATCAGCCGAAAGATTAAATTCAAATCTATCATTTAAAAGCATTTGAAGAATAATACTATGGGAATTTTACTTTAGTTCTGCTCTAGGATCGCTTGTAGGGATTCAACACGAAGATTAATTGTCGAATCTTTAGCCAATGTCTACTTAATCAATGAAAACAATTCTATTAAGTGTATAAATATGACCCAATGCTTTTTGAAAAAAAGACACTTATTTTATTGTCAACATGAAAATAAAATGTATTCAAATAATCTCTCATCAGAATCTGACATTTTCTTCAAACGACAAGTACATTTTCAATGGAAGAAAGCTAGCTGTTTTGAAATAATTCAGCCATCAAGTTAATTTTTGATTTCTGTATGATAAATAAACCACTCTCCATAAAGGGCGCATTACTTGCAGCAAAATAAATAATAACCTGAAAGAACAACATCTGAAGAAAATATCGGGTGCAACAAAATCCAGAGCACAGTGTTTCTAGGGTTTCTGTGGCCGGTTAGGCTAGAACAGATGGAAAGGTCAAAAGAGTGGACTTTGAAATTTTTTGATGGGGCTAATTCATAAGTGAACTTTTTTTCTTTCACTTTGATGATAAATAAATATAGACTGAGAATTCGCAAGGACAAGTTCACCCTTTTCATAATTTTTTTATTACAAAGCTTTACAGTTTTTAAATGTGATACAGGTCATATTATTACTAAAGGATTGTAAAATCTAGAGGGAGCTGAAGAAATTGCTAGGGAGAAGAGATAAAATTCCTTCGCCTCTTTCTCATCCAGTTATGACCCTTGATTAGGCAAAATATGGGAAAACAAACTCATATTCGAAAAAACTTATTGGTCTTTTGATATATTCTGGACTATTAAACTACAATGTTTCGTTTAAACTGCTAACAATCCCTTGCAGCTTTCAGCATTCATTGTCTGACATGGTTTTGAGAGATAATAGTAAATTAAGCCATTTAGAACCGACAGGATACACAACAACACTATTTCCCATGAACGTTTATTCCCGGCATTGATGAACCTGAATCACAAGGACGCATCTGCATCCCATACATTCAGTTGTTTGGAATGGTTGTAAAAAATCTTTTTCATTTTTTGTGAGAATTCAATACAAAATCCTTTAATTAATTATTTTTTCAAGTTACACGAAGTCTTATGTATACACATAAAGGCAACAAAATTTATGATAGGCTGTAAGTTCTCGTTCAGTCCCTTCTGCTTAATTCGTTTAACTGTCATCTTTTTCTGCTTTTGCTCTTCTCCCATAATCTAGCGTTACTTGATGTCCTGATCCAAATTTACCAGGGCTGCAGAGTCGGTGAAAAAAATGGCCGACTCCGACTCCGCGCTGGCTAATAAACTAGTATTACTGTTGATTAAAATTGCAGAGAAAGCAAGAAAATAAGGCAAAATTTCCACTATTTCGGCATTAATTCAATTATTAGAGCTCTGAACGAAAAAAAGGAAAACAAATACATTTTGTTTTACAAATTTTTCAATCTCGCATCCCAGAAACCCGAAAAATCCAACTATTGAAATCTAAAGAAAAATTATAATATTAAATATAAAACTAAAATTTTACTACCCGGCCTCCAAAAGTTAAGGTACAACATGTTTTTCGAAGCTCACCAGAAATAAAAAATGGCAGTCAGATATAGTTCATAATTTATATGAAATGACAATAATAAGACAAAATTATGACAATAATAAGCTTTAAAAAAACTTAAACAAAAATTACTGCTACCACTTTTATTTTATGGAAAATAATAGGTATTTTTGAATGGTAGAAAATATGCAATTACGAAACTTTCGTAATATCGCGTGTTGATTTTGTTGTATTTGAACTATTGTTGTCAATTTTGTTCACAACAGCCAATAGAGTCTAGAAATGTCTAGAAGAAGTCATTTGCCCAATTTATTAAGGTGGCGGGCGGTAGGATGGATGGAAATGGCGTTGTCACAGACCAATACTTCTAGACGGCTCAATGAGTCTCGCAGTGTAGTGCAAAGACTCTGGGATCAGTATGAATCCGAAGATTCTGTGCCCAAAAGACATATTCCAGACATCCACGTGTTACAATACCAGGAGAAAATCGGTTTTAGCTCTTTCGGCCCGAAGAAGAAGACGCACTACTGTGCCGCAACTCATTGCAGGCCACTTTGCAGCATCAGGGAGAAGAATCTCCGTTATTACTGTACGAAGACGTCTTCACAATGCAGGTCTCATGCAAGGCGACCAGTTGTGTGTGCCTCCCTCAACAGACGACAGAGAAGAGCCCCGCTTATGTTGGACAAGAGAACATGTTTCCATGAACCAGACTACAGTGGGCTTCTGTACTCTTCACAGACGAGTCCAGATTCACACTGGAGAGCGATTCAGGACGTTTTCTGATCTGGAGAGAACAATGCATTTGATACCATCAATCAAACACTGTCGAAACACAGAGGTACAGAAACGGTGGAATAATGGCTTTGACAGGGATCTCACTCGGAGGCCACACTGACTTGCATGTGTTCCATGGAGGACTGGTGCGAGATATCGGGAGAAATCCTTGATTCATATATGCGCCCATATGCTGATGATATTGGCTATAGTTTCATTCTAATGGATGACAATGCGGGACCACACCGAGCTGTGATTTTTGAGGACTATCTCGAGGATCATGATTTGGAGAGAATAGAATGGCTAGCTCACTCTCCAGACTTGAATCCGATAGAACATATTTAGGATTATCTTTGAAGACTAGTTGCAGCTTTAAGTCCTCCTCCAAGATCATTAAATGAGCTGCAACAAGACTTACTCCACGTCTGGTCAGCGCTACCTATTTCGGTGCCTGACAATTTAATTGAGAGCATGGAAAGTCGATGCCGCCAATGCATTCAAGTCCGGGGTGGACAAATTTTGCATTAAAACCAGTTTTTTAATGTTTCTGTTACATTATACTGCATAATGCTGCGATGGACTGATTTCTCGAAGAATTGAATTTTTCACCATGAGTGCTTTTTTGTTGTAATTTTATTTATACGTTTAACTTAAGTAAATTTCTATGCCGCATTTAATAAATAACAGTTTAGAGCATATTTTCCCCAAATTTGTTTTTTCTATATTCATTCCTTTGCAAATTAGACGTAAAAAACCGATCGTGCCTTAACTTTTGGAGGCCAGTGTATTTAGGATCCGTGGACTTATGAATGAAAAATATTTAGAATTTTGATGTTGATTCGTGTCCTTTAGAACAGAAAAATTTCTAAGAAAGAAAAAGAAAGAAAGAAAGATGAAAAATTTGATAGTTAAGAAATAATAGAGCACCTAGAATAATAATCACCTAGAGCAAGGGTGTAAAAATCTAGGTACCAGCAAGCCAGTCTCTCAACACTAAATATATTTCGTTTTTTTTTTTCTCCAATATTATGTGTAAAATTCTTTATAGAATGCTATTAAACTTTTAGAGAAGAAAATTTTTTAATTTTAGTGATAAGAGACATTGGCGCCCAGATTTTTGCACCCCTATACTAGAGTTTTCAATTAAAAACGGTTTTCATCCACTGTTTGTGTACTCCGGGCATTGAGAATCTTTAACTTGGGTAGCCCGATATAATCCAAAAATAACAATAATAAATTCTTTTTATGAATATAAAATTACATATAACTGGTTTAATTTCACTTTTTTTTTGTGGACAATTGTCCACAAAAAAAAAAAAAAGGAGTCGGTTTTTTATTTAGTGACTCCGACTCCGACTCTTTTGCTTAAAAATGGTCCCGACTCCGACTCCGCAGCCTGCAATTTACGCAGGTCGTCTTAATTTTCAGGGAAGTTCCGTTTCGCGGAATCAATGAGAGAGGTGACAAAAGTCTTTACAATTAAGAGCATACGCCACAAGTGTGAAGTGGGCTAGCTGTGGTTCTAAACTACACCAGAGTGAGTATAATTAAAATTAATGATAGAAAAATGTTTACGATGTAGGATATAAAATGAAAAGTATAATTCGATTTAAAAAACAAATGTATTAATTACATTAAAAAAAAAAAAAAAAAAAGTAAAATGATAAAACGTTCAATTGTCAAAAGCCGAGATCAAGGAAGAAAAAACCCAGTAGGGCACTTTTCAACGAAAAACGTATATTTATTAGTTGTTACTACAATGTTAATGCTACAATTTTTGTTCTACATTCACTCTACCGTTTTTATAGAAAACATTTGCTTTGATGATGTTATGGAGCATTTTCATTGGTCAGAATAGGATATTCTATGATAGCGGTGGTGTAAGTACGCAACAAAAGTCGCAGATTTTCAACAGTGTAACGGTATGAACATGAAAGTGAAACATAAAGTATAATCATTTTATGTACAAATTATTTACGCGTTTTATAAATGTATATATTACAAAATTTTAATTCCCCCCCCCCCAAGATTAATCTTTATACTATATTAATTTCCTTATAACAATATTCCGTATTTAGTTCAACTCATTAAATTAAAATATTGTTTCTAGATCTATTAATCTTTATGGAAACGATATAAATTCTCATTCGTCTTAAAAACATTTATTCCAATATGGGTAAATTTAAAAAGATGGCTCTAAATTAAAAATACTCTCTTAATTAAACTTTATTTCTTAATATTCCAAAAAAAACTCATTTTTTCTATGTTTTTATCAATCCTTTTTAAGAAAGTCTTATTAAATTTATTCCAAAACCATACCTTTCAAAAAGTATCATTATTTTTATTTATCTATTTATTTTTTCCCTCCTTCAACATTTGATATTTGCGCATATCAATAAATTCATTTCTTTTCTTTTTCTCTTAAAATTAATCGTCTGTAAAAATATCGTCTACCTAATATATTCGAAATTTTGAGTCGATTATAAATTAGTTAAATAATATTTTTTAAAAATAAAATTATCGTCTGAATGGAATAAAAATCTCGACGCTGGACATGAATTATGTTTACACGGAAAAATGATGATTAGAAAGTAGAGAATTTTCTAGAACTTTGTTTTTAGATTTAAGAAGGAAGCCTGGAGGCAATGAGAGAGATTCTTTGCTTTTTCTCGATAAGTACGTTAAGGACGTATTGCTGAAGTAATGATGGTATATTCTTTTTGATGTTTCGATTCAAGACGACTTGCAAAGGGAGCATTTCCCTTTCTTATGACTACAGTTTAATAAACTAACTTGCAGCAGCCAATGTGTAATTTAATGAATCTTCTACATTTATTTATTTTGTTTTTTCCCTCGCTTGCCAAGACTGTGTTTTTTTTTTAAAAAGGAACCAGTGAAGATAATTCGAGTTTCTTCTTAAAACGTCACATCCAATATAAAAATCGCACAGGATAGATTAAGTGACGGGAGCTAATGCCTGTGTTAGTGCCTGTATCGGATTTTGAAAGGAATCTTCTATGGAACGAAGTGATGATAAACCTATGGATCACCGAAAAATTTTCCCGCCATTGTTGAGAGTGTTATTAAGCAAGAACTGCCATTATCTCAAGATTCCTCGAGTAACTATATACAGAGGAGATTTTAATATTAAATAGCTTTCTGTGTGTGTGGTTTGAAAGATTTCTTCGAAATATCTCGTGAATTCCTGAGGCCTGATATTCCACCTTTTTTTCTGTTTATGTGTAATTGATGACTCAAGATAATCATGGTCATAATGACAAATTTTGAAAATTAATGATTTCAAAGTGGTGAGTATGCGAAAGGTATTCGATGAGGAATTTAATGAAGATTTTTCTTGAACTGTAAATTATTTTATTGTTTTGATTATTATTTCTATTCTTTCTATGATTGATGAAAAGTATTTATTATTTATTTATTATTTTATTTTATTGATGAGAGTAATTTGAAGTTACTTTATTAATTTACTAATTTATTTATTTATTTATTATTGTATGTTATGGGTCTGATATAGCGAATGATTTTACGATCAGGATTTAATAAAGAAAATATAAGTGCTTCATTTATTCTAATGAGTAAGAATAAAAAAATTATGGAATAACCTAAATTCATACCTTTTGACCCGAGTTCAGGAATGAACATTTTATCCTGGTTGACTTATTTTGATAAAACATGTGAAAAGGAGCAGAAAAATCTGGAATGGAAATTTAATTTTATTGCGCAATATTTGAAAGGGGAAGCGCAAAAAATTTATATCAACGACTGCTTAAATTGTAAGGATTATGAACAAATTAAGAAAATTTTGATAGAAAGATTCATTGAACTAGACATCCCGAGTTTTTATGATTTTTCAAATCTGAAAAATAATTTAGTCAATTTAGAAACTTATTTTCGTAAAAAAGTGGAAATTGGTAGGAAATTACATCTTAGTGAAAGTATACTATTACAAGATTTAACTGATGGTTTAAAACCAGAATTCAAAAACAGTATTATTATAAATCCTCCTAGTAGTACCACCGAATGGTACCGGGTTGTCAAACAATTTGTGGAAGTTTCCACCACACTAGTTTCAAACCAAGTAATAAATCAACCATCAACTAGACAAAATTTTCAACCTTTTCAACCAACTAGGCCCTGGATTCAGCCAGTTAGGCCCAATAATGTACCTAGGAATTGGATTCCACAAAGGCAATCTCAATTTCAAAGGCCTGGAATTTGTCAAAATAATTATACTCAGAATTCATATCCTTCAAGACCTTGTAGGATATGCACAAATAGGGGTGTGAGTAATGCTTTTCATTGGGAAAGGGAATGTATTTTTAGGAATAAGTCGCCATCCTCTGATACTCTTCCAAGTAGCTCACAAAATAATTCTCATAATATTTGACAATTAACTGTGTATGGATATACAAATAATTATAATTTACCATGTGTTGTAAATACGGGCTTAACCATTGCAATATTGCCACTTAAATTTGTTAAAAAACTTAATGCTAAAATTGAGACTATACCATCAGTTACCATTGGTCAGGCAAAAGGAGTTTTACATATAAATAAAAAATGTAGTGTTTTTCTAAAAGTGGGTAAAATTACAAAATATGTTAACTTTTTAGTATGCAATATAAATTTGGATTATGCTATTTTGGGGTTAAAAGAATGTTCTAAATTTAAATTAACCATAGAATGTAAAGATTGTATTGTAAGGCAGAGAAGAAAAATATAAATAACAGTATATCCATACATAATGAGAGATTCCTTCATTTCAATACAGTAAATATGAACCAAATACAACAAAATAGGGATAAAATCTAATGAGTTTGTATCATCAGAATATGAGAAAAATATGAAATTAAATATTGGTAATAATGTAGCAATAAATGATTATGATAATGAAAAACTGAATGCAAGTAATCATGATATAGAGTTACAATCGACTTGTGGAAATATTATGAAACATGAGGACTGTTTTGAATATAATCACGAAATTAATGTGCAACCTGATTATAAAAGTTTCATGACGCCTCAAAATTTTCGCGATAATTCTGATTCAGATTTAACTAGGGAAGTAAATTTAATTCAAGATGAAACTTTAAGGGAATTAGTTCAAATTTATAATGATATTTTTGCAAAGCATAAATATGATGTGGGTAAGATAAATATTGAACCACAACGCATTTTACTAAAATCTGACCTACCTATATCTTTGAGGCCCTGCCAAACATCTCCCCTAGAAGAAAAAGAAATAAAAAATCAAATTCAATCTTTGTAAGCAGATGGACTTATAAAGGAAAGTAATAGCCCCTATTCTGCCCCTGTTACATTAACTATGAAAAGAGAGGAAGGTAAAAAGACTCGATTATGTATAGATTTTAAAAAGTTAAACACAATAATTAAAAACGATGCAGAACCCTTGCCCCGTAACGATGGAATTTTAGATAAATTGAGTAGTGCTCAGTATTTTTCCACTTTGGATTTAGCCTCGCTACTGGCACATACCAATACATCCATCCGATACCGAAAAATTAGCTTTTGCAACCAATTTTGGACTTTTTGAATGGCTGGTGCTCTCTTTTGGCATAAAAACTGGACCCCCCCCCCATATTCAATAGAACCATTAGAAGGATTCTTAATTAATATAAAATCGAATTTGCATGCAAATATTTTGATGATATTACAATTTTCTCTTCCTCTTTAGAAGAACATATAAATCATTTATCTCAAATTTTTGAAATCTGGAAACTAGAAAACATTAAGCTTAAACTTTCTAAATGTAAATTAGGCCAAAATAAAATAAATTTCTTAGGCTATGAAATCACTAATGGAACTATAACACCAGAAAATGCCAATATTGAAACCATTAAAAAATTAAAACCTCCTTCTAATGTTAAAGAGTTACAACGATTTCTAGGTTCCATTAATGTTTACCGTAAATTCATAAATAAATATGCTGAAATTAGATATCCTCTAAATAGATTACTTTAAAAAGACCCAATATGGGAGTTGAACTCAGAGTGCCTGGACTCTCGAAAAATAAAAAAATTCTTTAATTGCAAAACCCATCTTCAAAATTTATGATCCTAAATTACTTTTATATATGTTTGTAGATGCCTCTAAGATAGCAGTAGGAGCAGTTCTAAAACAGCCTTATAAAGATAATGTCTTACATCCTATTGCTTATCATTCTAGAATTTTGAAGAGTTATGAACAAAATTATTTCATAACTGAATTAGAATGTTTAGCTATTTTAGATACTCTTGACAAATTCTATCATTACTTTCATGGTGTAAGGTTTACAATTCAGACGGACCACGCATATCTAGTATGGTTAAAGAGTGTTAAAAACTTAAGTGTTAGGTTTTTTAGATGGTCACTCAAACTTAGTATGTTTGATTAAAATGACAAAAAGGATTTCGTGACATATATATATATATACTAGCTGATCACTTGATTGTTCGGAACCTTAAAAAATAACGCAAAACACGAGAAAACTCTATAAAAATTAAAATTAAAAAAATCCAGAAAAATATAAAAATTTCTGCACGAATTACAAATTTCATAAAGAATAAAAAAGAATTAAATATACACTGCTCAAAACAATTAAAGGATATTTGAAGTTTTATATAAAATAAAGATATAAACGAAATTTTTTTTGCCAAAAATAGAAGAAGAGAATCACAAATGCAAATTTTTCTGGTTTTCAAACTGTGGAGTATGCAAATTTTGAATTCGACGTCAAAAACGTCGCTTCAGCGGCAGCGAAGGAAATGTGACTTTCAACTGGATAAAAGAGAATGAAGACAAGGATGATCGGCATTCAGTGATTGCTTTGTTTCGATGAGTACGATGTCTCAGCGAAGTCACTTGACAGATTCAGAAGCTTGGAGAATTGTTGGTTGGTTAGAAGGGGGCCAAACTCAAGCTGAAGTAGCGCAAGCCATTGGAGTGTCACAAAGTGTCATTTCCAGGATCTGGAACCGTTTTTTGGAGAGTGGATGTGCAGGCCGAAGACGAGGACAAGGTCGTAGACGGGCAACAACGCCCAATGAAGATCGGTATTTAGCGTTAACAGCTCGGAGACACCGAAACATGAACGCTACTCTTCTCCAACAACACCTTCGCTCGGCTACAGGCACCACGATTTCAACTCAGACTGTCCGAAACCGGCTCCATGCTGTAGGTCTGTATGCTCGCCGACCAATGGTATGTGTTAGATTAACATCAAGGCATCGTCGCGACCGCAGGGAGTGGGCAACCGAGCATGTCAACTGGAGGAGAAATGAATGGAGCAATATTCTGTTTTCTGACGAGTCCCGTTTTTCTGTGCATCCGGATAATAGGCGTATTTTCATCTGGAGGGACCGTGGCTGTAGGAATAATCCTGCGTTCGTGCACGAAAGTGTCAGATCTGGCGGTGGGGGAGTGTTGGTGTATGGTGGCATCTCCATTGACGGGCGCACTGACCTCTACATCATTCGAGATGGAGCTCTGACTGGTCGCCGATATAGGGATGAGATCCTCAGACCTATTGTAGTCCCTTACGCTGCAGCAATCGGAGATAACTTCATTTTAATGGACGATAACTGCAGACCACATCGTGCAAACCTGGTGGAGGATTTCCTTTTCGAGGAAGGAATCGTTCGAATGGAATGGCCAGAGTGTTCTCCAGACATGAATCCAATCGAGCATGTTTGGGACGCTCTAGGAAGACGAGTTTCTGGCCGCCAACAACCCCCACAAACTCTCCAAGAACTGGAAAGAGCTCTTCTGGAAGAGTGGGGCAGAATACCCCAATTTTTTTTGTACACAAATGCGCAATAAAATGCATTTTTTTCTGCCAAACATGTGTAATTTATTCTCATATAACCTACTATGTCTGTCGACCATGTATCAATCAGCTAAAAAGTTTCCCAGATACAAAATCCACCTAAAACTGCAATATCCTTTAATTGTTTTGAGCAGTGTATTTGGTTAGACGATTGAAACTATACTCCATTAATGTGGGAAAATCGCGAAAAAACTCTAAAATCTCAAAATCAGTAGATGACAAAAACCACTATATGATCAAATTCACTAAAAGAAGTCTGGAAGTTTTAAAATTGAGATCTAATAAGGTGGTCTGGTGTAATAACGCCAGGGCGGGGCAATAACGCCAAGTGCTGATATTTTGCATAATTATGAAATAATCTGGTAAATGACACCCATGTGCTCTGCGTAGAAGGGTTTTGAGTCATATAAATCGCAAAAAACAGCTTCAAGTTAATTTGTTTCATTTTTAGGTCTTATTGTTTTTACAAGCAACTAAAATTAACGCTTGATATAAAATTTGCGAGATACGTTTTGTGATGTGAAGACTATTTTTTTATCCGGAAATATTTTGTTAATTACATAAATTTGTAGTACATTTCATGGACTTTCAAAATGTTGTTGAGGATTTTGGATATCTTCTCGAGATAATTTGTAATTTAAAATGTACAGCGCAATAACTATAACGGGGTAATAACGCCAATCCTTGGCATTAATACCCCGGTTGATTCTCTACAGTGGCCGAGCTACATCCTAAATCCTGATTCAAATAAACACAATTAAAACTGTGCAATGTTTCTAATAATTCTATTTAAGCGGTCCTTTTTAAGCAAAAAGAAGCTCACGGTCTGATATTCTTTTGCCCCATCATCCCCCCCCCCCCACACACACACACACCACACCTTTATTTTTCTTACACTTTCACAATAAATTGAACATTTTCAATAGCTTAGAATGCAATTTGTCAATTTCTAAGTTTGTAGAGTTTGTATTTTTAGAATTGGGCAATCTACATGCAATTATTCCATCTTATTTCATAGTTTGGTTTGCATGGCGTTATTACCCATATAGGTGGGTAATAACGCCAAATAGCATTGGTCAAGAAATCACGCCATTATATTTTATGAATACAAATCTGTTAAATTATTTTTTTATATAGATAGTCAATGAGTTGCTGTATCAAATCATATATTTGTTTAAAAAATACAAACTAAAACTGAGCCGTGAAAATTGGTTGAACCTTAACGTGGCGTAACGATAATAAAATACTGGTTTTTATTATTACTATTATTATTATTATTCAGATAGTCCATATTTTAAAAATTGAATTTCTATTCAAGAAAAAAAATGAGATATTGATTAAGGATTAATCACACCATGTCCTTATTTTTATTGTAAATGATCTCCGAATAAAAGATGGGTAATTCTTATTATTTATTTATTTTACAAATCACATTATTTTAAAACTTTGCAACATAATGTCATTGTTTTAAATCTTAGACTAGCGATAGTGCACATGCGCATTAGTTAATGTAGAATTTGATATTCTAGTGGCTTAACAAAATGAACAGTTTCAAACAATCAAACATGTAAGTTTCATTTTTTATCTCATCGTTGTTACGTACAAAGAATAAATAATAACCAGAACAAAAATAGCCATAACTAGTTATTTCATCCTATTCAGGCAATATTTCTATCGGATCTTGACCTTCAAAACAAACAACATTTTTTTTTCTTATAGGCCCCAAATCTTTATTCTCTCTGTTTTTGCCCTAAAGCGGTGATCGTTTTTCTTTAATGCTGTTACATAGGTAATGTAAAATGGCTGGGTAAATCATATGTAAATTTATTGAGTTGCTTTATTTTTCTGAATGGTCATCTTTCCTTTAATTGAGACTATTTTGTCAATTTTTAGAGAAAAAATGAACAACTTCTTTGCAAATGGAAATCTTCCTTACATTAGTCAAAATTTAAAAAAGAAAAGTTCTATCAAAATAAAACTAATCTCATCATCAGTAAAATCAGAACGAGAAAATTTTTTGTAGTCTTCGTTAATGCTGCTGAGCTTTGCTGCTTGGTAATGGTAGTTATGAAATATATGTCCAAACAAGGGTTTAATATTTTTTAAACTGGGTGTAGAAATCTGACAAGTTACTTTTTTTCACGAAAAATATTACTATGTACATCATCATCATCAGCAGCAGCATTACTTTATTATTATTATTATTAAATTACATATCTGAGGAAGTTTCACTTTACATTGGAAGTCAACATTTTAACATCTAACTTTTTCACATTACCCACAAGTCCGCTTTGAAAAAAAAAAAAAAACAACAAAAAAAAAAAACATTATTTTGAGGAAAACGCATTCAAATAATTTTGAAAAGGTATCGATACTTCGACAAACGACATAGACAATCTGAAAAATTAAAGGCCTTTTTTTTTCTTAATTGAGCATAGAGCAAAACAGAACGTGTCTTTAAAAAAAAAAAATCATATAATCCATGTTTAAACTATGGTTTTGAATCGTGGTGTAACTATTTCTTTTAAAAAAATGTGATTACAGTTTTTTATTGAGTTTAGAAAATTTTAGAGTGTAGAGAGTAGTAATCCAATTCGTTACTCACACTGTAAAAAAAATTCTGTAGAAGTACTAAACTTTTTCTAGGAAACTGGGATTCCTAGAACTTTTCCTGTAACGGTAACAGCAAAAATTCTAGTTTTAGAATCAGTTACATGGATTTTTCATGTTATCGTTACATGAAAAGTTCTTGGAATTCCAGTTTCCCAGAAAGAGTTTAGTACTTCTACAGAATTTTTTTTACAGTGCAGGGATCATTCCTCAGAAGTTCCGATATTCGGATCTGTTCACACTGCCGGACAACTAGTAGATGATTAACTATAAGTCTTACAATTTGCTACGGGAAGCGAACTTGAAGAGGGTGCTTAGTAGCCTTATAGGTCTTTTATATAGACAGATTCTTAAAAATAAATCTTGCATAATTACACTGTTAAAAAAAAAAAAAAAAAAAAAAAAAAAAAAAAAAAAAAATTGAAAAAAAAAAAAAATTCCGAATATAGTGCACTTTATTTTAATGTTTTTATTTTTAACTATAATTGCCTCTTTAAAATGGAAATTACTGAACCAGTGCCTTTAAATCGATCTTCAAAAATAACTTTTTTCTACTCAACAAAATTTCTGGTACATTTAATTACATTATCGCATTCCAAAATTTATCTTTAAAGGCCGACTTTGATAGAACTTTCTGAAAAATTGTCTACTTTTAGTGGAAAAGGCGAAAACAATTCGATTAGATAATTATATTATCTACCATTTTAATGTTTTTGTGAATAAAAATGAAATAATAAATGTATCATAAATGAAGGACTCATGAATTGGATTTGAGCCTTAAAGATTTACCTCTATCCCTAAATGCCATATAATTCCAATCTTCTTCAAATAATCACTTTTAATAACTACACCTGAATCACTACCTGAATATTTTGTATAAATTTATTTCAAAACAAATACTTATGCCATTTTGTAACCTTCAGAAAAATCATTTCCAAAATTTATTCTTTAACACTTTCCAACAAAGTAGAAAAGTGTTTATGCATTCGGTTTGTCTGGACATCTGTCCGCACTCTAACTCCCGTAAATATACTCGGATTTCTATGAAATTTTTATATGTTACTGATGTTTACCTTAGCACGAACCCTATTGAAAATGAAGTTTTTACTATGATTAGTTTATTTACAGGGATAGTCAAAAGTTTTCCGATACATTACAGTCTATGGGAAAAATTCGTTTTTAATGAATTTTAAAGGTGTTACACCTTGTCAAACATATTCAAATTTATCAACACTTTCCAACAAAGTTGAAAAGTGTTTATGCGTTCCGTTAGTCTGTCCGTCTGTCCGGATGGCCGAACCGCGCTCTAAACCCCCTAAATATACTCGGATTGCTATGAAATTTTTATATGTTATTGATGTATTACCCTAGCACGAATTGAAAATGAAGTTTTTACTATGATTAATTTATTTACAGGGATAGTCAAAAGTTTTCCGATAAATTGCGGCTTATGGTAAAAAATTATTTCAAATGAATTTTAAAGATGTTACACACAGTCAAACATATTCAAATTTACATGGATTCGCAAAGTGCACTAAAATATGTCTTCTGTAAAATATGCAGTGAAAATAATAGTTACTATTCATTTACAGGACAACTCAAAAGAATTCCATTACACAATAAATAAAGGGACTGTTTGCTACATATTTTAAGTAAACGATTTCAAGTATCATAAAATTGATATACGTTGCTGAGACTTAATATTTAACGCATAATATGAAGTGCATAGCATTTACAGGGCCACACAAAATATTTCAAATCTTATATTCTTATCCGAAGTTTTGTAAATTATCAATGATAGCTGATGGATGGATGAAATACATTTTCAATTGTGATATGCGTTTTAAAATTTTACTAAATGTCTGCAAATTATATGGTGTGTATAAATATTATAATTGATATACAGGGTTACACAAAAGAGCTCATAAAGGTTACTGAATGTGAGGTTAATTAACTTAAAAGTAGTTTTTTTAATAAGTTATGCATTTTTAAGTTGAACTGAGTTGAGTTTATTAAGAAATGTTTGTCGAATATAGATAAAATGATATACAGGGCCACGCAAAGAATTAGCTAAATAGTCACCCATAAATAATAATTTTTGGAAATGTGATTTCAGTAGTTTTAAGAGCGTTTTTTTTTTTAAACTAAATTTTAACAAAATACTGGGGTGTATTAAAGGTACTAGGTAAATTACATGGCTGAACAAAAGTATTCAAGTATTTTCCATCTTTTAGAATAAAATGCTGAAAGAGAAATTTCGACCAATTAGGCATTTTCTTGCTAGATTAAATTTTCCTATTATATAGTATATACATATCAACCGACTGATCAAATACAGGGCTGTTCAAAAGTTTTGGAATACTTATTTGGCTATGGACAGTAACATCCTATTTTCCTAAAGAACAAAGTTTTGTTAAAGCTATCAAGAAGTGTTGGAAAGTGTTTCATAATCTATGCTTAACGCTTGATTTTTCTTACTCTTTCTTATCTTTGGATGAAAATTTGTTGAAAAGATAATTTTAATTTTTATCATAACTAAAATTGGAATATTTAAAAGAGATAAAAAATATTATTGCTATTATTCTATGGAATTTCCAAGTTAATTTTTTTACCATTTGTCATGTTTAAAAAATGAATTTCGGGAATTTCTTTTTATTTATATTTGGTTGGAAATTTGTGGAATGGATAATTTAAACTTTTATCATAATTAGAATTAAAATTTTAAGAAGCAACAATAAATACATTATAAGTATTATTACTATTATTCTACGAATCACCATGAGAATTGCGCTCTCAACTGAGAATTTGCTTAAAATAAATGAAAAAAAAATTCTACATCAGACAAGCATCGTTGAATACGAAAATAAAACTTGCAAATAATGCTAATGGAACTGTAATCGCGATATATTTATCTGTAGAACAGCCGTAACGCAATCAAAAGTAAAATTCATGCACTGTAAAAAAAAATCTGTGAAGGTACTAAACATTTTCTAAGAAACTGGGATTCCAATTCATGTAATCGATTCTGAAACTCGAATTTTTGTTGTTACCGTTACAGGAAAAGTTCTTGGAATCCCAGTTTCCTAGAAAAGGTTTAGTACCTTTGCAGATTTTTTTTTACAGTGTGGATTATTCATTTTAATACACATTTTTATACATATGCATATATATAATATTTTTGTCATACACATTTTTATACATATTTTATGCATAAAATTATTATTTCTATGATATAAATAATTTTGACAAGATTAAAAAAGTTTCCATCAGTATTTTTGTGTTGACATGAAGCATCTGCATATGGTATTTTCTTACTCTAACCTATCTCAAAGTCATAATGTTTCAATGCCGTACATATTGACAAACACTACTACAATTTTAATATATTATTATAAAACTGTCTTCGGGTTATTTTTCACCTTTCTTTCATCTAATAACTGTGTTTATTATAATCACACCCACACTAGTTCTGCTACAAACTATTTAGAATTTATCGCAAACAAGAGTTGTGAGCTTAACTTCTGACTGTCACTTTTGCATATTAATTTCAAAACATTTACATATAGACCGGGAGGTGGCAGCATAGACAATTGCGTCATCGAAGTTACGGACAGAAATCTAGTTCTCGATTCATATAATTCAACGTAATCGGTCTGCCAAGTCATATCTTGATGGAAAACACCTAAAAACCCGATTTTAGCGGTTGATTCATAGGCTTACCATTATGTTTTCTGGCTTTCAATCCTCCATGTTTCTATACTTTTGAGTGCAGGAAAGTACAGCCTATTAGTCAACCGTTAAAATCGGAGTTTTTAGGTGTTTTTCATGAAGATATGACTTGACAGACCGAATACGTTTCAATATGGGAATCTAGGGTACTATATACTCTGTTATCCCGTCGACCGATTTCGCCAAATTATACAAATCGTCAAACTAATAGCCAAATTATACCAGATTGACGTAATTTTTATTTTAAATAATAAAAAAAACAAATAATTAGTAGAATATTAATAAAAATACAAATAAAAAGTCGAAATAAAAACAACTTAATGACGTTTTAAACACGTGTATCGTATTTAATGTCATTGAATGTGTCATTCACTATCATCCATTATTGGCATTTAATCTTATAATTTGGCGATAGTATTTTTATCGACGGGATAACATAGTAGTACCGAATCGAGTTTTAACTAATCCTAGATTTTCATTAGTGAACTCGATAAGGTGATTTTCTGTGCTGTTGCCTCCGGGTCTGGTATACTAACGTGTTCTTCACCTTCAATTTCATCTAGTAGAACTAAGAGAAAAATATCTAAATCAATGCGATGTAAAGAGTCCGCGCTATTGTCTTGTATCATAGGATTTTCATTATCAGTTGTACTATTTTTATTTCTGCGGTGTTGAGCTCTAAACATTCCCCAGACACAAAGTGCGTCTTCAGGCACTGATTATTCGATCAAAGTATAGAGCATTGCAACATATTTATCCCTAGATATTACGCGAAGAACTTCCATCGCGTATAATTTATAGGTGCGTTTTTTCCGCGAACATTTGACGAAAATCGCTTTTTTCATCGATTCTTTGACGAAACTCGCGGCGTTTTTTTTTATGATAGTTTGATAAAAATTAACTTTTCTTCTGCTATCTTTTAACAAAATTCGCATTGTTACGGAAATATTTAGATGTGGGAGGTCACTGGCTCCTTAAACATTTTGGGAATCTGTACCTATAGCGTAGTTTTGTTTCTAAGGTATTGCACAACTTACGTAAAGAAAATTTTTAATTTAAGTTTTTCCCCAGCAGTAAAGAAAGAAGATCCCTGGCAAAAACTTCAATCAATAGATCTTTCTACCAAAAAACCAATGAAGTTGTTTCAAAGATTTATCATAACTTTGAGTGCTATGAAAAAACTGTACTTACTTATTAACGGCACCACAGAGAAGTTGTGCTAATATGCCAATAAAGAGCAATCTTGTTGTTATGCACACGCTGTTGTCTTTTAGATTCCTTGTTGCCTTGTTGTTTGCTGATTTTTGACGCCACTTTTTAGTATTACGAAAAGGCATATTTGGGATTTGCCAAAAGAAAAAAAAAAGAACAAGACACAATTTTATTTTAAATCTTTGTTAGACTCTATATCGGCCCATTTTCCACCGAAATCCGATTGACTACATTATTTTTAAATAAAGTGTTTTGAATTTTGAAATTGTTTTGAATTTAAATAAAGTGTTTTTTTTAATGATTTGTCGCAAAAATTTTAGGCGTAGATTGGCGATATTTATATACCGCCAAATCTGTAGCTGCGGTGGCGTTAATACGTAAGTACCAAAAAAAAAAAAAAAAAACTTTTGGTACTACTCTGTTATCCCGTCGACCAAAATACTATTGCCAAATTATAATATTAAATGCCAATAAAGGATGATCGTGAATGTCAATTCAATGACATTAAATATGATACACGTGTTTAAAACGTCATTAAGTGATTTTTATTTCGACTTTTTATTTGTATTTTTATTAATATTATGCTAATTATTTGTATTTTTTTTATTATTTAAAATAAAAATTAAACAATATGCATAATTTGGCTATTAGTTTGGCGATTTATATAATTTGGCGAAATCGGTGGACGGGATAACAGAGTATAGTACCAAACTTTTAATCATTTCATTTGCCACTGATCCTTTTTCCACAATTTGGGATAAATATACAAATTTATAATGTTTTTCTTAATTGGGATCTTTGTCAACTTTTCGAAAATGTGCCCAAAATGCTAACCAATTTTTAATATTTTTACGGTTAAATACGGACAATTGTATTTTGATCTAGTGCAATAACTTGTTTTGCGAAGATTCACCTGTAACAAAATTTTCGCTATCTAATTGTGTATGTTTACCAAGACTTAAAAAAAACCCTTAATCTTAAATTTTCCGTTTACTAATATAAAGCCACAGACTCATAAATGTTCTTTTCTATTTCCTGCTCATTTAAATCAGTTGTCACATTATCGAATTGCACTTGTCTAATGACATACACAGTTTCTAGCATAATTTTTGCTTTATCTTACAAGGAAGGTCTTCTTACAGATAGTGGTGTAGTCGTAGAAAAACCAGAGGGTACACGCTCTAAGCAGAGGGTATACGCCCAAGGCAGAGAGTATATCCTAGAGTGCATATACTATAGCTTTTTTGAGAAACAGAGGGTATACGGTGTTCCTTAAAATAATCCAGAAGGTATACGGCGTATACCCGCGTATATCTTCCACTACATCCCTGCTTATAGACAATATTTAGAATGTATGTCGAATATCTGGCACGAAAATACGAAAGCGACACGCGATTTGGTGAGTATAGGTTCTTCCCTCGTCTTAAGGAAACGATTTTAATGCATCTGAAGATTGCTTGTAAATTTCAAATTTCTTTTGAATAAGTACTTTTGTATGGCAACTGATTTAATTTATATAATTTTTGGGTCCACTAATACAATATATACTAATTATTAGTGCAATAAGTTAATTACAATAAGCAAT
Source organism: Maratus speculifer (assembly GCA_964019185.1). NCBI lineage: Eukaryota > Metazoa > Arthropoda > Arachnida > Araneae > Salticidae > Maratus > Maratus speculifer. The sequence continues at coordinate 195,683,359 of OZ025295.1, read as the reverse complement.
CTGCGCAAGTATGGACAATTTTTGAATACTTAAACACTATTTTTGAAAGCGGACATTATGAGCACAGTTTTTGAATACAAACATTAACCCTTTCGGGTCCGATTTTTTTTTCAGTATTTAGAAAAAATTACTTTTACGTAAATAGTACTAACACTAGCTATCCAAATAGATTGATTAGTATTTAATAAATATTTCATTGTCTGAAAAATAACAACTGTTGTTGTTTTTGCGTACTATTCGACTAATATTCATAAGACAATAGGCTAAGAAAGAATTTTTAGAAATGTTTAGAAAATATTATGTTACAACTTCCTAATACTTTTTGCGCTTTACTTCACATGATTCTTTGAGAAAAGTAACTTTTACTTTAAATTTTAAGCGTGAAGTACATGTTTAAAATAAAAGAACCGCAAACGGCGCAAAGAGAATTAAGCAAATAACAATAATTGTTATTATTACTGAATGCCTTAACATAAATGAAGTCTTATAGTAAATGCATAGACGTATACTAACATAACTACATGTAAATAGTAGCAAAACTATTTCTCTAAAAAAATAATACTCCATTAAAAGACATGTACTATTAATAGTACACTAGACCCGAAAGGGTTAAAAAAAGTAAATATAATAAAATTGGAAGTAAATATAAAATATAATTTTTGAGTGTTAACAGTTAAACATTTAACACTTTAAATACAAAGTGAATCAAAAATATACAATGCAAGTATTATGGGATATATGTAATACTTACAAAAATGAATTTTTGGAATGCTAGAAATATTTTTTACAGAAATGGGTTATAGAAAAAAAATATTTTTCTTTCTATTTTCTTTTTCTTCTTTTTCTCTTTCGTTTTTCTAATTAAGTTTGTTTCGAATTAAGCTGCAAAATAGCAATAATGATCAAAATTTCTAAAAATTATCTTCTTAATCTGAGACATTACTAACCTAGCGCCCTTAAGAATTTGCCCTAATGCCTGTCTGCTCCAGAATCCCAATCTCGTTCCTCATTACATTTAAAGCAGTTTCAGCTAAAATAGCACATTTACAAGTAAATACGCATGTCACCTGTAATCCTTCAAAAAGCTAATTTCTCGATTTACATCTTATGGTTGGATGGGACCTTTAACAACGTTTGTTCGGCGAAGTTTCAAGGCAAAAGAAAACACTGAAGATGAATTTTTTGCAATATAATTTGTCATATGCAATTTGGTAGTTATACATATTTTGATCGTTTTATCAGCGGGAGTTTTTTTCCTGGGGACATTTTTCAATGCACGAATTATCAGTTGACTGCAACTTTCTTCCATATATATTTTTTAAGCGTGTAGAAATCAATTAGAATTTTGGGCTCTCATATATATTTTACTGTTAACTTGAGCATGTAACCCTTCGAACTGCCTCAAAATTTTTTTAACGGGTGACGTTTTTCAGCATACAGGTACTCAAGTGAAACGGTATACTGCCTCAGGTGTTTATTGGCGTAATAGTAAAACGCGATTGTAAAATAATGATTTATTGCCGTTTCTATTTTAACTGAAATCGTCATACAGAAAATGTGGGATGGATCAAATATTTTGACACTTTTTTTAAAACGGTTTGAACTTAGTTAGATAGTGCATAGTAATACGTTTGTAGTTTCGTTTCGTTTGAAGAATCAAGGCTTAAACACGCTGATATTAGTACTGTAAATGAATTTAAATTCGAAAATGCACACATCAGTGAATTTTTGAATTGCTTTGAATAATTTGCCGCTTTCTAGTTAATGTGAACAGGAACGCATTTTTGACGGTAACTGTATTAGTGTTGTGAGAACCCATTTATCAAATGATTTATTGGTGAAGTTTGTTTGTTTCTACTTTAGTTCGAGTGATTTATTAATATGGAATTGAGATAACAGATAAGAATAATCTGATTAATATTATATAAAGACAAGTTACCATCCGATTAATATTGTATAAGAACAAATGGGTTTAGTGTGATCGAAGATAATACAAAAGGTTTCATTTAATTATTCCTTTCAAAATCCTATTTATTTAACTAAACTCTGTTTTTTAGTTACTAAACACTAAATTATTACTATTAAGAATGTATTTGTTAAAAATACATAGTTTTGCTCATTGGTGCCCAGAAACAAGAACTTTAATAAGAACTTGTACAATTAAAACATAGGCGTAGCCAGCCTTTTGAACGGGGGGAGGTGCCCAAATTTTTTAACCTGAACATGTTGGGTACAAACAACATCTTATGTAATAAAACCTAATAAAACGGAACCTCATAAAACCTATCAAATTTCCGTTTTAGACAGGTTTTTTGCGGAAGGTATAATTGTGTTGAACTTCTTTTAAAAAAGACCCAAACGCAATTTTTCATTGCGTGAAGAAGGATGAGAAGTTGCTTAAAACTAAATCTAATGGACAGGAACGTGCGAAGAGAAAGCTGTGCCCGGGGCAAAATTACAATTTGGCGCCCCCTCCACCCAACTTTTTCTTGTAACAGGCCAAAAATGACGTTGGTAGTATAAATTTGGCGCCCCCTAAAGTTCCACGCCGAGGCAGCTGTCCCCTACGCTCCCTCTTTCGCACGAGGCTGCTAATGGATAAGAAAAAGATATATAAACATAGATAAAACATGATAGATATAAAATAAAGATATCCGTAAACATAAATCTGTAATTATCACAAGTTTTCATTTCAAACAGCAATGAAATACTAAAATAAATAAGCACGACTTTAGTCCCCCCCCCCCCCCCATCATTTTGATCAAAGTAGCATTAAAATAACTTGTAGTATGCAATTTAAAGTGAAAAATAGCTCTTATATTTTCTACTCATCAATAAATAAAATTTCCCCGTTAATAAAAAATGAGCCCGTACGAATGTCAAAATATAATCCCAAAAACCGAAATTTAGCAAACCAACAAACCAACCTCCATATTAATTTGAATTTTGCGTAGCATCATTTCTTATTTTCAGAGGAAGCACAGATTTATACTAGAGATGAGTTCGGGTTTGATTTTTGAAACCCGCACCCGAAAGATTTTTAGTACATTGGAGCCCGAGCCCGTCCGAGCCCGATACAAAAAGTATACAAAAATAAATAAATAAATAAATAAAAGATTTAATGATATTTAAAAATTGTTTCAAATGTGATATCCCATTTAAAAAAATTTCTTATAAAATTTACTGTTAAATAAAAATTTAAATTCAATCTTATGAAAAGAGCAATTTGGTATCAAATAAAAATATCCTTCATACCTAAAATGATTCCCATATTTCTTGTCCTTTAAGAAGAAAATTTGATGGACATATTAAAGAAGTGTAATGAATAAATGAATAGTGTTTATAGAAATTACTATTTGTATGCTGGAGAATCAAAAAACGTTTTCAATTTCCTATAAAAAGAGTACATCTTCAGGGGTGTAGTCATGAAAAAACCACAGGTTACACGATCGACGCAGAGGATGCTCAAGGCACAGAGTATACTCTAGAGAGTACATCCTATGGGTTTCATGAGAAACAGAAGGTTATACTGCGTTCCTTTAAAAAATCCACAAGGTATACGGCGTATACCCCAGTATACCCTCCACTACATCCCCTGTACATTTATCTATAATCAATTCATTTCTCTTAACAATTCCCCATGACTGACGAGAACGCTAAAATCAACGCAAATTAAAACATTGATACAGTTATCTTAAAGTTCCATTGTTTTTGTGGGAAATGAAGAAACATTAATCGAATGTTTTCAATCGGAATAACATGTAAAATATGTTTACTTACGAAGGGAAATCCTCAGCATAAGCAAAACTCATGATGACAAACCGAAAAAAAATCATAATGCTGTTATCATATGAAGAACTATTATGATTCGCGCACAATCAAATAATTTGCAAACCTTAAGCATCTAGTCTGCATCAAAAAAGAAAAAACCATTCTCTAATAAAATAAATAAATAAACGATCGAATTAAACAATATCCTCTGCCTCAAACGAAAATCCAACCAGAAGCTAATTTATTATTTATGATTATTTTGATAGGCGCCTTATCAATTAATCGTCGACGGAAATGCAGTAGACATAAATCTCCATACATCACAAATTTTCTTTTGAAGCAAAAATCAACTATTGAAATATATAAAAAATAATTATTGTTATTTTTCTTTCGTTTTGATCAAAATAACACTAAAATGACTTGAAAAATAATAAATAATTTTAAAAAAAATAGGAGTTCTTTCAGTCTCTTCTACACATAAATGTTTTTTAATTCTCAGAAAGAATGAACCCGAGCCCCCTCCTCCGGGCCCGAACACTAAAATGAAAATAGAGCCCGTGCCCGCTTCGGACCCGGGTTTGAGCTAGGGCTTTCGTGCTGGGGCTGAGCCTGTCTCATCTCTAATTTGTACAACCTTCCACCCCCTCCGTTTCTAGGCTAATCACATGGTGAAATTATCATTTCACATCTGTATTTCCTTTCAATTTTTTTTTTTTTTGCTCTTATTAGTCCGGGAGCCGACCGTCGATTTTCCTATGTATCGAGTACAAGGACCGGACATACATCAAAATGTAGGTTTCAATGTGCACGTTAAGAATATTATTGACTGCCAGGTCCTATCTTGCCGGAACCCAAGGCAGCCGCACTTTTATGACGTCAATTTTGAATGTTTACCTATGTATCGAGTACAAGGACCAGGCATACATCAAAATGTAGATTTCAATGTGCACATTAAGAATATCACTCGCGGCCAGGTCCCATCCCGCCGGATCCCGGTGGCGACCGCACTATTATGACGTCAATTTTGAGTATTTGCCTATGTATTGAGTACAAGGACCGGACATACGTCAAAATGTAGGTCTCAATGTGCACATTAAGAATATCACTGGCTGCCAGGTTCAACCATGTAGGAACCCGCTGGCAGTCGCACATTTATGACGCCAATTTTGAGTGTCTACCTATGTATCGAATTCAAGGTCCGGACATACATCAAAATGTAGGTTTGAAAATGCATATTAATAATATAAGGGTCTACTTTGTCCAATTTTACCGGAATCAGGTGGCAGCAACACTTTTATGACATCAATTTTGAATGTCTACCTATGTATCGAATTTAAGGATCATATATAAATAAATATGAAAGTTTAAAAGTGCACATTAATAATATCATGGTCTGCCATGTCCAATTCTGCCGGAACCAGGTGGCAGACTCATTTTTTTTTCGTCAATTTCGAGTGTCTACCTATGTATAGAACCTGGCAGACAGTGATATTATTAATATGCACATTGAAACCTACATTTTGATGTATGTGGCAGACAGTGATATTCTTAATGTGCACATTGAGACCTACATTTTGATGTATGTCCGGTCCATGTACTCGATACATAGGCAAACACTCAAAATTGACGTCATAAAAGTGCGGCTGCCATCGGGTTCCGACAGGATAGGACCTGGCAGCCAGTGATATTCTTAATGTGCACATTGAGACCTACATTTTGATGTATGTCCGGTCCTTGTACTCGATACATAGGCAAACACTCAAAATTGACGTCATAAAAGTGCGGCTGCGTCCGGGTTCCGGCAGGATAGGACCTGGCAGCGAGTGATATTCTTAATGTGCACATTGAAATCTACATTTTGATGTATATGGCAGCCAGTGGTATTCTTAATGTGCACACTGAAACCTACATTTTGATGTATGTCCGGTCCTTGTACTCGATACATAGGTAAACACTCTAAATTGACGTCATAAAAGTGCGGCTGCCTTGGGTTCCGGCAGGATAGGACCTGGCAGCCAGTGATATTCTTAATGTGCACATTGAAACCTACATTTTGATGTATGTCCGGTCCTTGTACTCGATACATAGGAAAATCGACGGTCGGCTCTCGGACTATATCGAGACTTTAGATAACAAAAGCAAATATATAAATAGTAGTTTCTATCCTTGCCGAGAATTTACTCTATTTTTTTTATGGAAATATGCATGCAATAGAAAGATGTTTAAAAAATTCCATAAAGAAACGACATCAAATTGGGATTATAAAACCAACTTTTTTGATTTACTGTGATAATACACATTCTAGTAAATATTCTAGTTGTAAAAAAGATGAATAAAATAATTTCCTTAAAAAGAAACAAGTTGGAAATTGCACGTGAAGCGTAGCAAATTAGGTGCGTTCGTACGATAACAAAGTTTTAAAAATATTACTTTCATATATCAATCTCATAAAATTGTAAATAGTGAATTACAATTAAAACGCTCATCAAACAATGTTCTCCCTATACCATTATGTAATGGAATACTTTTGCGTAGCCTTGTAAATCAATAACAATGTTCTTTGCACCACAAATTATGTAACATGTATATTATAATATGTACTTTATAGTTGCAAATAAATTTTATTAAGTTCGCATGAGTGTAACACGATTAAAATGCATTTGAAAAAAATTTTCCCATTGAACGTAATGTAACGGAATACTTTTGATTGTCCCTGTAATTGATCTATGCATCCGATTTTCATAAAATTTGAAATACCTCGACAAAATTATGTAATAATTATGTATTTTAAATTTCAAACGTATAGAATATATTTGAAACTTTTTCCCCATTGACCATAATGTAATTGAATACTTTTGATTGCCCCTGTAATTGATCTATGCACACGATTATCGAAAAATTTGAAAGAACTCGACAGAATTATGTAATAATTGCGTATTTTAAATTTCAAACGATTAAAATGCGTTTGAAACTTTTCCCCCCATTGACCGTAATGTAATGGAATACTTTTGATTGCCCCTGTAATTGATCTATGCATCCGAGTTTCATAAAATTTGAAATGACTCGACAAAATTATGTAATAATTATGTATTTTAAATTTCAGACGATTCGGTTGGGTAGTTTTTGCGTTGTTATAAGCGGACGGACAGACGGACGGACTGAACGACCACTATAGGTGCTACGTATTATATAATTACGAACGCACCTAAAAAAGAAAGAATCAAGGTCTCATCTTTTATCACATTTCAAAACATAGACTGATAGTTTTGGTTAACTAATTGAACTAACTTTGCTTACATTTTTCTTCTTTTTGCTTTTATAAATTTTAATTTTTTAAAATAATCAATCTTGGATCTGCGCGAGCGGGGGGTATGCCCGGGCACGAGGGCACCCCTGGCTACGCGCATGTAAAATAAAATAAAATGTAAAATCAACGTTTCGAGCTGACTTCAGCAGCCGTATTCAGGAAAATATGATGGTGAAATGACTAAAAGTTTGCTTCCTGAGCGAGAGATAATATTTCTAATAAAATAAAATAAAATTGAAATGAATCAAAAGTTTGAATGTGCTGCCATCTACGAATGAAGAAAACGCATGCAGTATTATAATTTTTTAACTAAAGCCAATTTCAGCCGGATTTCTGCCAATACATCCCTGGTTCGAATCCACGCCCGGACTTTTATCATCCACTTGGTAAATTTATATCCTGTCAAAAACATGAATGTGAAAGAATGTCAAGTTCGTTAAAGGTTTCGCTAATAAAAGAAGTGAGATGTAACTGCAAACCAAGTTGTTTCGGAGCTCCTTAAATCATAACTCCTGTCATGCATAATATTATTCAATTGCTTAAAATGATTTGTTAAGTTACTTGTTATTCAATAGAGCGACTTAGCAAGTTTTCTCTTATTCAATTTTTTCTATTTAGTTGATCAGAAATTAAAGTTGATCCCTTCCTTAATTTATCAGTACCTTAACTTCAATATACTTATTCGAACACTCGATTGACTAGATCTTTGTTAATCAGATTCTAGATTAAATTGTACTCCGACTTAAAGATTAAAGTTGGTAACTGAAAACTTGCCAAGTCGCTCTATTAAATAACAAGTAACTTAACAAATCATTTTAAGCAATTGAATAATATTATGCATGACAGGAGTTATGATTTAAGGAGCTCCGAAAGAACTTGGTTTGCAGTTACATCTCACTTCTTTTATTAGCGAAACCTTTAACGAACTTGGCATTCTTTCACATTCATGTTTTTGACAGGATATCATTATTTTTTGTCAAATCACTTCTTTTATGAGCGAAACCTTTAACGAACTTGGCATTTTTTCACATTCATGTTTTTGATAGGATATCATTATTTTTTGTCAAATAAGTAGGTATTTGTTTCCTTTTTGAAATAAGTAGGTTAAATTAGTTTTATTTAATATTAATTTCAGCTTTTTCCTGCATTTATTCACTGTTTTTTTCAGTCAAATTAAAAAAATTAACATTAGGACTGCTTATGTTCCTTTAAATTCCACTAATAAGGATGTTTCTTTTACGTGATTGGGTACTACTTGATTATTTCGTCGACGAAAAATGTTTGTAGCCAACTTGGCGAAATATCGCTATATTGACGACAAAAATTACGCACCAAAAGTCATACTAACGTGGCTCTATTTCTGGTATTTTGCCAAATTCCCATGGATTCCCATTGTAATCTGGTAATTTATCCAATAATTTTGTTAGAGCAAGGACTGTCGCCATCATTTTGGCATCTTTTTTTTTTTTCTTTAAATCGGTTCGCTAACTACCCAAGATTGCTTAAATTGCTATTTAGAAAGTTTTTAGAACGCTTTTCGCGCATTTTTACCCCTTTTAAATTTTGTATTTGTTAACATATGTTCTTAGTGATCATTTATATCTTATAATTAATGAACATGCCAAATTTTATGTTTTTAGGCCCTTAACATACAGACATCGCATTTTTAGAACGCTTTTACTTACCCATCATACCTAGTATAGGGTAGGTCTTGCAATCGTTTTGAAAATCGAAAAAAAATTTTTGACGGATTTACACGTTTTAGATAGTGGAGATTCCGAAAACCATATTTTTAGAAACAAAATTTTGCCGTCCGTCTGTCTGTCTGTCTGTAAACGCTCTATCTCCCGAACGAATTGAGATAGAGACTTGAAATTTTGTATGTAGTTAGTATGTAAGAATGGGACGAAACCTATTTAATATCAGCAACCTCGATTATCCGGAACTATTTTTTTCGGATTCTCGAAAATTTCGTTCTGATGAAAGGTATATAAAAATTTTCGAATTTTTTTGTTCTAAGGAATGGACGTAAAAGGCAATAAAATATCACACATTTTGCATATAGAACGAAGTCGATCGGATTATTAGTTGCTGAGATATTTTTAATCCTGTTTTTCACATTCTTCGATTTTTCATGTCCCTGTATTTGATTCAAATTTCAATTCAGAGGTATATTTTAATTGGACATAAGACGCAGTTAATTTTTAGTTAATAGAGTTATTATTTTTGGAGTTATAAGGATGTTTCTTTTACGCGGTTCGGTACTACTTGAGTAGTTTGGCGTTTTATATAATTTGTCGAAATCGGTAATCATCAGTTCTTTAATAGAGCATTACCATGTATATTAACAATATTTAAATTTTGTTTATGAATTGCAATGCATTGTATAAATAGTTTTCACATGTTTTATTTTCATATACATATCCATGATGGGTAAGTATTACGGTGGTCCCCAACGACTAGTTTTCTATTTTACCCCCTTTGGGTTAGTGGAATCGACATAAGATATAGCCTATATTGGAGCAAGGACTATCACCATCATTTTGATATCATTACTTTTAAGATCGTTTGTTGTTTGCTGAAATTGCTTAAAAATCCCAATTTAGAACATTTTTAGAACGCTTTTCGCACATTTTCGCACATTTTCACCCCTTTTTAATTCCGTATTTTTTATCAAATGCCCTTAGAGATCATTTATATCTTATAAATAATTAACATGCCAAATCTTATAGTTCTAGGTCCTTCAGTAACACAAAAGTTGCATTTTTAAAATTTTTTTTGCTTCTTCACCCTCTTTTGGTTAATTGTATACGCATAAAATATAGCCTATGTTTGAACCGGGGCGAATACCATCATTTTAATATCATTAATTTTGAAATCGGTTCGGTGGTTTCAGAGATTAGCCCCGATACTTGCCAAAAGTGTCGCCAACTTGGCACTATTTCTGATATTTCGCGAAATAACTCTAAAATGCCAAACTTTATGTTTCCAGTCTAGACCCTTAATATACAGACATTGCATTTTTAGAATGTTTTTATGCTCTTTTACCTCTTTTGGGTTAGTGCAAAGACTGTCATCATCATTTTGATATCATTACTTTTAAGATCGGTTTGTTGTTTGCTGAGATTGTTTTAAAATTGGTATTTCGAACTTTTTTAGAACGCTCTTCGCGGATTTTCACCCATTTAAATTTGATATTTTTTTAGCAAATGTCATTAGTGATCATTTACATCTTATAAATAATTAACATGCCAAATTTTGTGCTTCTAGGCCCTTCAATAAAACAAAAATCACATTTTTAGAATGTTCTTCGCTTCTGAACCCTCTTTTGGTTAGTGGCACAGACATAAGATATAGTCTATGTTTGAACCGGGGCGAATACCATCATTTTGGTACCATTACTTTTGAAATCGGTTCGGTAGTTTCAGAGATTAACCCTGATACTCGCCAAAAGTGACGCCAACTTGGCACTATTACTGGTATTTTGTGAAATTCTCATAAGCTTCCATTGTAATCCAATAATTTATCCTCTAACCAACCATTAATGTTTAATTAATGGTGATTTCTGATTTTTTCCTATTTATAGATCCAATAACCTACCTTCACACCAAATTTCAACTTCCTAAGTCACGTGGAAGTAGTCAAACATTTCTATGAGTGAGTGAGTGAGTCAGTGAGTCAGTGGTAAAAACAGTGGTTTTCAGGCGTCAATTTCTCGTCATCGGTAAAAGATTTTTTTTTTTTTTAATTTTAGATTCGGAAATTAGAAGATGGTCTTACACGACACAAAAAATTGCAAGTGTGTAGGTCAAATAGAATTTAAGTTATTGAGAGGTCAAAAGTGGTTCGAAATGGTTCGGGTAATATAATAACCCACGGCCGGTGTGTCGCCTTTTACTTTGTGAACTTGGCTGACACACTGCCGTGTGTCTAGATCTGTTATAATTCATTTACTGATTAAATACGTGTTATGCATTATTCTAAGTTCTATCACCATCTTCGTATGCAACGTTTTATGCAGTTCCATATATATTGATTTCGATTTATTCTGTTGAGCTGATCGATAGTATCAGACCATGTGTTTGTTAAGGTTAGTTGGATGAAATAGTCCTCCGCTATTCGTCTGGGATGGTTCAGTTGGAAGAGCATTGGCGGCTTCTACCAATACATCACTGGTTCGAATCCTGATCCGGAGTTTTTTCACCCACTTGGAAAATTTACATCTGTTATAATTCATTTGCCGACTCAATAATCGTGTTACACATTATTCTATTATAATTTCATATGCAGCCTTTTATGCACTTCCATATATTGACCTTCGATTTATTCTGTTGAGCTGATCCATAGTATCAGACCAGATTGTGGGATCGTTAAATTTAGTTGGGTGAAATTAAGGCTTCTATTATAGGAGTTCTAGGTGAAATAGCTCTCCAGTATTCGTCCGGGATGGCTCCGTTGGAAGAACATTGGCGGCTTCAGCCAATACATTCCTGGTTCGAAACCTGACATGTACTTTTTTCACCCACAATGAAAACTTAGATCTGTTATTATTCATTTACCGATTGAATAATCGTGCTATACATTATTCTAATACGAAATACTAATTTAAATCAGGGACTAACTGAATCTGAAATTTGATGAAAATTCGTTTATTAGTTCCTGAGACAGAGCAATTATGATAATCATTAATAATACCACAAAGCAACGCCACCTGTTGTGCGATTTACACCAAAACGTAATCAAACCCATATCATATCAAGGACTAGCAGAATCAGATGTTTTATGGAAATCCATCCATCAGTTCTTGAGCTATAGATATTCTGGAAATCGTGAAAAAGATATCATAGCAGCACCACCTGTTGGGCTATAAACACCAAAATGTAATCAGATCTAGTTTATATTATGGTTTATCTGAATCCAAAGTTTTGTGAAATTCTTTGCATTATTTCCTGAGACAAAGCGCCCAGTAAATTTATGTGACATACATACATGCAGAGTGAGAGACTGACTCATAAACAAACATTTTATAAAAACATGTGTTTTGAAAATCTCTGATCCCTGAAACATCTAAATCCGTTGAAAACCGGAATTCGAAGATTTTCATGAATCCAATACTGTTTTCTTGTAAAGGTAGAAGAAAGTAAAAAAAAATACAAGAGTGATAGAATTGTATACTACCTGTCTTCACTCTCAGAAATGGATACTCAGATTTCAGGAAATTTTCTTCGTTTTTGACGAAACCGTTTCCTGGGAAATGCTCCGAGCGAATATTTCGTCAGAAAGACGAAATGAGTTTCTTTGCTTATTTGACGATAGTAATTTCTTAAAAAGTTTCGTCAAAACAGCGCTGGTGATGCCATCTATCGAAAAATTTAGAAGCACCCGTAATTTTTGACAGTGGTGAAAAAAAGCGTCATCGAGGGGATTCGAACTAACAACCTTCGGTATGACAGCGCGCTGTCTTATCCATTACGCCGTAGGGACCTTGAATAATTCTGTTTCGAAAGAGATATAATGGATTTGACTGCGTGTTTATATTTTTTAAAGTAGTTTGTAATTTTATCCATGTTGTTATATATCTTTTAAGTTTTAATAAATAAGGCTAATTTATTGTTATGGTTTTCTTCTGGTTAACGAATAATTATAATATGTCTTAATTAATATAATTTATTAGAGAAATTTTCTTTCCTCAATGAATGGTCAAAATATGGCCTGGTTAATTTATTGCTCTGAAATAACGATTTTGATGTGCATATTGGGAAGTTTTTTATATGCTATAAGATAATTTATAAGATAAAGCTAAGCTTTTAACACTACTCTTTATAAAAGGGAGAGGGATGAGTTATGTACGTTTTCATTTGATTTATTTCTTGGATGGATAGAAGAGATACTAGAATTTTGAAATGTAAGTGACCAAATTTTCTTTTAGAACGATTTTGCATAACACAACAAGTTAGTTCTTTCCGAATTAAACCATACCGAATATCAACAGCAACAATAAATAAATAAACATTTCTAAAAATGTTAACAGCTAAAAAATAGCTATTTCAGAAACAATAACTTTCCATATTTCAGTATTTTTTGAAAAGCGCTAAGAAGTACTGTTTTAAAATAAATTATTACAAGACTGACATAAACAACCAAATATCTACTTGCTAAAATCGCAAGAATTGCGGAAATAAGTAGTGCGTCCTTTGACAAACAACTTACCACAACTGTTTCTTTAAAGTGCATTGAATCTGGCCATGATTGACACAACAGTTTCGTCAAATATTTGAGGGTTTATGTTTCGTTAAAAGTCATGTGATTTTGATACAAAATTATCGTCAAAAACGACGAAATATAGCCCAAGGATTCCTGTATCGTTAAAATTGAGAGTTTTATTTCTGAGAGTGTTAGTGGCTTTGATTCTCCAAATTATTCTGATAGTAGTATTCAGGTAGTAGTGGTATAAATAGAGAAAAAAAACGAGATCACCATCATATACACAATAACATGCAAGGTAAAATATAAAATGTGTATACAGTAACATACAAAACTATCAAGGGAGAAAAGATAAATGTGAAAAAAAAATTATAACAGCACGAACGAAATACAAGTGTGATAGAAATATATGTTACCTGTTTTAGTTTTTTAGATTCTCCGAAATATTCTGGCAGCGAATTCAGCTGCATACATATATTCGGAACATTTCAGACAGCAGTGCTAGAAAAAGAAAAAAACCGAGACCACCATCATATGCACAGTCAAATGTAAAATATAAAAATGCATACAAAATTAGGAAGGAATGATTGATAAATGTAAAAAAAAAAAAAAAAAAAAATGATAACAGGACGAAAAAAATCCTTGTTGACTTGGTCTGCAGGCGGAGATAGATTTCGAAGTTAAGTGCTCATTTCACCAACAAAAAAAATGAAATATCATTAGAGATAAACCCGGTTTAACAAACTTTATTTGGCCGCTTTCAAAGAATTTTTAATTTTATTTTTCCGTAAAAATTGATTTTATCAGAATAATCTTAATCGAAATTCAACTCAAATGCCCACTTTGACAATCTTTTCTGAAATATATCCCGACTTCGTGAAAAAATCGACCAATACGGCACATTATATAATTCTTAAATAAGAAAAACTGTCATTGGAATGCATTTGAGAGCAAAATTAAATGTAAAAATGAGTCATAAAATAAGCAGTTTGTTATTTCAATAACTCCTGAATTTTTGAATCACGATCGCTTCGGGAAATTTTGTTCAAAATGCCCCCTTTGACAGCTTTTTAAAAAATATATATTCTGTCTTTATCAAAAAACTGAAAAATATGGCACAGTCAGAAAATAAGCAGTTTGCTAATTGAATATTACCGCAATTTTTATGTACCGATCGCTTATGGAAATTCTGTTTAAAGTGCTCATTTTGAAAACAGTATTTGAAATATATTCTGCTTTTAGCACAAAACTAGCCAATAATTTACATTATGTAGTTCCTAAATAAAAGAACCTGCCAATCGGAGGCATTCGAAAGCAAAATGAGTTTAAAAATGAGTCAGAATATAAGCAGTTTGGGTTTGAGAATTTTTCTTTAACTCCTGTTTTTGATTAATTTATTTTTGCTATAAGATTTGGTCCTATCAAAAACTTGCAATACAAAAGTTGTAGATATTATTAAGAAGATGTATAATAAAGGGTCTACCCGAATAAAAATAGCGATTTAGCCCGCTGTTTGAATAACATGTGTGGTAATAAGGCTTATCATGATTATACAATATAGTGTGGTTTTAGTCCCTGGCCTTGAATTGTGCTTGAGATAATCGGGAAAATATGCGTCGGCGACACAATTTTTTGAAATGCATTTTTCTCAAAAACTACCAAAGTTAAAAAAAAATGAAACTAACGTCAATTACTGAAGAATATATTGGTTCATATTTTTTTTCAGAATTTTACATAATATTTAACATAGAAAAATAAACAAAAATATTTTTTTAAAAAATTATTAATGTAGTAATATTATATTAACTCCAACCAAAAAAATTACAGAATAATGCACAATGTATATACTTTATACAAAAAAAAAAAAAAAAAAAAAAATTGCCAAAATTGAAGATGCGTTTTTTGAGTTGTAATAAAATTAATGCTAGCAACTTGTTAAAACATTCCTATCTTTTCATGTTTTAATCTATAAAATTACGCGCCTGTCTTTGTTACTACGTAAGAGTACAATAATTTGGTATAAGTACATACATAATCTACTTATCTACTTGTCTATATTATAAAGGCCAAACGTATCTGTGCGTAACGCATACGTCATTTTGCGAATGGCAACACTTTCGGCAAAGCAATTTCGGTTTTGCAATTTTTACTACTACAAATTTTTAAACTTATAAACATCGCGCATTTTTTATTTTTACACCATTGAATAGCAAAAAAATGTACTTTTAAATGCAATTTATTTCAAAACTGTATCTCAATTTTTTTTTTTGAAATATTAATTTTTTTGTTGTTTTTAATACTGTTTTTCTAATTGTGGTACCAGGAGTACTCCATTTCTATTTAAAGCAAAAGAAAAAAGGGAAAATTATCACTGTATCTTTATGTTGCCATTCTCTCAAAAAGAGAAAAAAATTGAAATTTAAACGCGTGTTGTGTCAAGAATATTTTCTATTATAAAACCCGGTGAATTTTGATGTCATTTACAAAAATTCATGTACACTTAAAAGAATATAAATAGTTTAGTATCTGTTTCAACTATTAGCATCGAAGCTTGGAGTTTTGAATCAAAATGGTTAAATTAAAATATCTATGTTTTTTAAAAAGTGAATATAAATATGCAAGGTGCTTATGTAAATTTTGATATGGTAAAAATGATGTTGGGTTTAGATTTCACGGGAAAAGTAATTCTATGATTGAGTCAAAGTGGAAAGAGGTTGCTTTGTTTCATTTTGGAATACTAGCATAAGAGCCTTAATCAATAACTTTTTCATAAAAACAGATCTATTTTTTACGTCTTACATGTACGATTAAAGTTTAATTTTAACTATTTCTCAGTTATAGAAATAGTATTTTGTTAACTTTAGTTTAAATATCATTTATTTGAAAGTTAGACTTAGCAATGTAAGGTGCATTTTTTATTGTAATTAATTTTGTAGGTTTGTTATAGATCAATAAAGCAACTCCTTAAATATTTTCTTTCGTCGAAATTCGACGGGTTCTGCCTTGTATATATAAAATACAAACAGAAATTTTCGGTTTTCCGCTTATTTCTTTAGCTCTACTGAAGCGATTTTTATAAAACTTATACTGTTAGACAGATATTATTTCAGGGAAGGTTTTCGTATATAGTACATAATTCTACGTAGAATAGTTATAAAGTTATGAATGATGGAAAGTTATGTTATTTTGTACGAAAGGGTTACCATTAGACATTTGTCTTTCACTTGGCGAAAACCTATAAAGCTATAAAGTGAGTTGAAATTTTGCTGGTTCATTTGGAGTCGGGTTGAAATACTTCGGATTTGGATCGCGCTGTGGGCTGCAGAAAATTATTCTTGAGTGTTTGGGTCGCGTTGCGGGTCGTGGAAATTTTTTTGTTGGATTCGGATCGGGTTGCATTTTTAGAACGTTTTGAGCACCTTATCGCCAGAACAACGATTGGCGCGGAGATGAAATCAATGCTACGCACCCTTTTTCGTTTGTGACGTCAAACGCCTAGCGAATAGCAACCCTTCCTTCTAAGAAGAGATCGCGTTTATTGTTCATTTGTTTTTCCGTAAATGTTATCAAGCAAAGGCAATAATATGAGGAAATGTTATTTACCGTTGTTTACGATTAAAATATAGTTTAAAACAAAGAGCTTTTTCAGCTTAAAATGCTTTAAATTTCACAGAACATCTAAACATGTTTTTTTTTTTTTTTTTTTTTTTTTTTTTCTCAATTTAAAAATATTATTTCCTTAACTTGCTATGTTCGAAGAAATTGAGAAGTTAATTAAAAACAGTAGTAAAGATTCGCTTGTAATAAATATAATTCTATTAATCATATGTTTTATTGAACGTAGTTTATTTTGTGTTTGGCAATGCAGTCAGTTGAACGTTCTCGCTTTCGCCAACTCGCCAAGGCTGGTGCTCAAAACGTGATTCTTTCTGAAAATGCGATCCGGTTGTGAGTTGATTTAAAATGGAATTTGTGGATCGAATCAGGGTCAACCCGATCCGTTCAGGACTCTAATTTCGGGTATGATTTTTATTTCTGATTAATGAGTTTGCATTTTCATTTGTTTTATTATAAAAAAGTGAATGTGAAAGAGTCGCAATAACTGAGTAAATTGGACAAATTGGACATGCATCAATTTATTTTCTGTGTGAGAGAAAGTACTTTGCAACAATTAAAATATCCGCAATAATTTTTCATGATATGAAATACGAAAATAAAAAAAATAATTATTAAACATAAATTTTTATGTGGTTGTGGTAAAAGTTGAAATTATTTATGATTTTTTAAGATAAATAAAAAATGTCAGAAATAAAAAGTATTATTTTTTTACATTTCAAATACTCAATATTTTTTTATGTGGTATTTTCTTTTTAAAAAATGTATAAGATTTTCATTCCTAATATTAAGGCATATCTTGAATTAAACCGGTTTCAGAGTTTGGCTTGTTTTAAATCAATCTTATAGTCAGTTTATATGTCACTTACTTTTTAAAATAAAAAAAAACTTACATCTTAAATTGTTTTGATCTTTTGTAATTAACTAAGACCGGAAGGAGATGGCACAACCATAACTTAATAGAGTGAATGGCTGAAATTTCAGGATTAGACATAACTCAATTAGCATATTAAAATCCAACTGATCTGCCATGTTATATACCATTAGAAATCTCTTGCAGACCCGATTTAAGTGGTGTTCCCCTGTAGATTTATCATTACGTTTTCTTGCACCCAAAAATATAAAAACATACAGGAGTGTGAGCAAAAAATCACAATAGTAAACCTACCAGTCAATTACGTGAAATTTACTTTATTGTGTTTGTTGAAATTAGAAAAAATATTTGACATATTACGTAAAGTATTCATGTGCGCATTTTTTAAATGATTCAAAATTATCATTGAATTGTGTGCGTGAAAAGAATGAATTGAATGGTGCAGTCTTCTAACACGTTAAAATTTAGTATGGTTTGTAGACCGGGAAATGACAGCACAGGCAATCGCCTCATAGAGTTCACGGATGAAATTTTAAAAATTGTTAAATCTGGATTCGCATTTTAAAACACAGTCGGTCTGACAAGTCATATCTTATTGAAGAACACCTGAAAACAGGATTTTATCGGTTGACTCGTATGTTTACCATTCTGTTTTCCTGTACTCAAAAGCATGAAAACATGGAGGACTAGGAGCAAGAAAACAAAAAGGTATACCTATGAGTGAACCACTAAAATTGGATTTTCCACCGATTTCCATCAAAACATGAGTTGACAGACCGATTGCATTTTAATATACGAATCGAGATTTAGCTAATCCTTGAAATTCATCCATGAATTCCATGAGGTAATTCTCTGTACTTCCGCCTCCCGGTCTGTTGTATATTTGAAACTAGCAAGCCAATCAGAACGCCTCGGGATCGAAGTTGTACGGTTTAAATATTGTGAATATTCTTGCCGCTTTAGTTTTCAAATAAGATCATTAATGTCCTGCTCTTTTTCGAGAATTTACATTCGTACATTCGATCATTAAATGAATCAAGCGGTCTGTAAAACATACTCGTATACCCACCGTGCCAGTCTTACCTCATATACTAAGTGATGTTGCTAGCCAGATTTGGTGATACTTTGATTTAGAATTTCAGTACGCGGAGCCATAAATTCCGTCAGCATATCGTACTCTTGCTACAAAAATGTCACTCAAAAATTAGGGTTAATGATTTGGCTGTCATTCTACGTGGTTTTCATTCCTCTATCCATCTCCTAAAGTAGCAGAAGTGCACTTAAAATCCAGCAACCAAGTAGCAGTTGTGTCCGCAACATGCCTATTAAGCCTACCACATCCTAAAACAGTCATTCGTATTTCCTGAAAAATGAAGGTTTTTGAGCTATGACACTTTTATAGCAAAGTTGACAATATGAACTTTAGCCTCGATTCAAATTTTGTACATAAACAGAAATTAAATGTTTTAGTACATGTAACGAGATTATGAATTTATGTTACTATAATATTAAGCATCTACTGCTGCAACAGTGAACTTGTTCGCGGTATTTTGAACAAATAATCATCAATATTGCATTCTCCACAAAGCGCTAAAGTAAATGCCGTCAGCGGACAAATTTTAGCCTCGATTCCAGGCCGCGTGCGTAAAGTCCAGTGCTTCCGGATAACTTTTCTTCACTTAAAAAAAAAAAAAAAAAAAAAACAGGTTGGCTGTCATTTAAAATTAGCCATAACAAGTCACTGGCAGGTCAAGGTCAAGTCGGCTTGGGTGATGTAATGACTTCAAATCACTCTTTTCGAGTGACCTTGTTCTTGATCGTTTTGCTTTGTTTTCTGCTATTCACGTAAACTACAACACCTGCCGCAAATATTTTAAATAAAAAATACAATAATACCTTGACTCTCGAACAGAATGCGTTACAAAGAATTGTTTAAAAATTGGAAAAGATTTTAGCATAAAAAATAAGGATGATACGATTAATTTAATTCCCACCTCCAAGATTATTCGATGTATTTACAGTTTTTAAGGAATCTATACTGTACATTAGGGTGGGCCGATTTTTTCGATTTTCGATTATGGCGGGTGCGGAAAAGTGGCCACTAGTGGCACTTAGTTCACACAAAAAATTTGAGATTTTTTGGACATTTCCTTACCCTGCCGCAAACGGCTTGAAGTTTTGCAAAAATTTTCATTTTTGAACTTTTTTCGAAAAAAATTAAAAAATGTTAAATTAAATTTATTTTGGTTGTATTTATTTGAAAAGGCATATTTAATGTACCAAATGTTTAAATAAGATCTTATCATGCATTATTTAATATCTATGTGTATTATAACTTAGGCTATTTTTATAGCTTTTTCGCGTATAATAGCCAAAATTTGTATTTGTTTGAATCGATCATTAGTTTCTGTATTATTTATGTCCCTTGGTCTTCTTTATATATTCTATGTGTCAAACGTCATGTATTTGGGGAAAAGATAGCAGTATACTTCAAAAATAAATCTGTAAGATGAGAAAGTGGTGAAGCAGGACTCTAAGCGCGCGCAATGATTCGTCGTAATACTCAGGGAGTGAAGGACGAAATAGTTGAGAGCCAAAATGCGATAAAGGATTCTTATTATTTATCCTTGCTCAGTTACTTGTGACATTTGTTGAGTGTAAACATGAAACCCTTTTGTATTGATATGCAGCTTTTTGGGTCGTTTAATGTGCCTCTATAGTGTTTTGTGCGTTTTATTACAACGAGCTTAGAAATGGCTAGTATAAAAGGCCATGACAATGCAAAGACACGCGAGAGCGTGAAAAGTAACTCTTTGGGGGCATCATGCATATTGACAGAATTGCAATTGCCAACTTATGCTGATAATCATGCGCCACTATTACTGGTTGTTTCACCATGTAGAAGTTGTGACAGCAGAGGATACGAATCTCGTCACCGATAAAAACAAAGTCAGAAGAGAGAAATAGAAACTTGGAAAGAAGATACTGGCAGAAGTTATTGAAAGAAGGAAAATTAAAAGCATATTTTTTGATGGTAGAAAGAATAAAAGTATATTCAGAGGAAGAAAAATAACAAGCAGCACCGTCGAGAGAAATGCGAGGAACACATCACCGTGTTGTTTGAACCTGGTTAGGAATACTTGTGTCACTTGATACCTCGTTCCGTTACCTTGATATCTTGTCAATTCAGAAAAGTCTAACTTGTGGTGATTTGGAAGATTGTATAATGATTTTTCTATTTGTTTTCCGTGACCGGAACAAGGTATCAAGCGACCCGAGTATTCCTAACCAGGTTCAAACAACACGGTGATGTGTTCCTTGCCTTTCCTTCGACAGTGCCGCTTGTTCTTTTTTCCTCCGAATATACTTTTATCCTTTCTACCATCAAAAAATATGCTTTTAATTTTCCTTCTTTCAATAACTTCTGCCTGTATCTTCTTTCCAAGTTTCTATTTCTCTCTTCTGACTTTGTTTCTATCAAAGACGAGATTCGTATCCTTTGCTGTCACAACTTCTACATGGTGAAGCAACCAGTATTAGGGGTCCATGATTATCAGCATAAGTTGGCAATTCCAATTCTTTCAACATGCATGATGCCCCAAAGAGTTACTTTTGACGCTATCGCGTGTCTTTGCATTGTCATGGCCGTTTATACTAGCCACTTCTAAGCTCGTTGTAATAAAACGCACAAAACACTACAATGGCACATTAAACGACCCAAAAAGCACTGTATATCACCACAAAAGAGTTTCACGTAAATGCTGAACAAATGTCGCAGGTAACTTAACAAGGATAAATAATAAGAATCCTTTATCTTATTTTGGCTCTCAACTATTTCGTTCTTCACTCCCTGAGTATTAGACGAGTCATTGCGCTCGCTTAGAGTCCTGCTTCACGACTTTCTCACCTTCCAGATTTGTTTTTGAAGTATACTGCTGTCTTTTCCCCAAATATATGACGTTTGACACATAGAAAATACATAAAGAAGACCAAGAGACATAAATAATACAGAAACTAACGATCGATTCAAATAAATACAACTTTTGCCTATTATACACAAAAAAGCTATAAAAATAGTCTAAGTTATAATACACATAGATATTAAATAATGCATGATCAGATCTTATTTAAACATTTGGTACATTAAATATGCCTTTTCAAGTAAATACAACCAAAATAAATTTAATTTAACATTTTTTAATTTTTTTCGAAAAAAGTTCAAAAATCAGCATTTTTGCAAAACTTCAAGCCGTTTGCGGCAGGGTAAGGAAATGTCCAAAAAATCTCAAATATTTTGTATGAACTGAGTGCCACCAGTGGCCACTTTTCCACACCCGCCATAATCGAAAATCGAAAAAAAGTTTTTTTCGGCCCACCCTACTGTACATTATAATAAAATTTAAAAAGACATTACAGAATTGTAATTTAAATGAAATTTATTGTTAATAACATTAATGAAATTTAATGTTATTTCATAAGCTTTACAGATCATCTGATTCCCTTTCATTTGCACGCACATTGAAAATATTTCCCAAATTTTATTGTAAGATTTTTTTTTTAAATCGAGCTTTACTTTTCTCTGTGGTTCCACCAGTTTTTTGTATGATTTCATAGCTTTTTCAGATCCTTTCAGGAACTTTATCTATCGCCTTCAACTACAAATCTAAACTATTATTATTATTAGTTTAAAATTATTAGTAGGCATATTAGTTTGGCGAAATACTTAAAATAACGCCAAGTTGGCTTTAATTTTGGCGAGTAATTTTCGATGCCAGATTTGGCGATATATCGCCAAGTTGGCGAAAAACTTGGCAACATTTGCCGACAGAACCGCTCCCTCCCAGATGGTAGTAGTCCCACTGCAGTTTCTCGGTATCTACGTAGATTTTCTTATGACGATAGGTATCTACACAGATTTTCATAGCTTCATTTTCAAATAGTTATTTTTATAAAAATAGAAGAATTTTTTTTCCTAATTATCCCTTTTTAATTGAAATATCTATATTGTAGTAATTGTTTTACTTCGAAAACACTCAAATAAAGATACGATGTTGTTTTAACACATATTTAATTACAGTTTATATATATGTTTATGAAAAATATGCATTTTCTGTTTCGAATGACGCTAATTTCAAAGGTTCAAAACCATCAGAATTTTTATTGATCTATAAAAAAAAAAAAGAACACGTGTTATTGTTTCTTTTTAAATTATTGCATTGTTTTTTAGTTTGTGGCAACTCGAAAGAAATTGAATTAGCAATTTAAATGGAGAGATTTCTATAATGTTAAATTATGAAAGGAATAGCGTTATATAAATTTTAAATGAGTGCCATTTCCTTAATTTTTGATATTTTTTTACCGGTCCTTCGAAAGGCACTTCCCTAAATTAAAAGCTTTCGAACAAGCTATTACACGTCGCTGAATGTTTCCTGGTTCGGGTTATAATTGAGTTGTTTCTCTTTTTTTGTTGTTTCACGAGCAAAAAGTGCCAAAACAGGGGTTCTGGATCTCCGAAACTAATCGGTGGATCTGGATGAATTTTTGTAAACTTTGAGATCTAGGGTAGGACACTTCCCCTTTTGAATTTCGTCGCGATCCGATGATTGGGTCCATAGTTATTGAGAGGCAAACTTTGGACTTTAACATTAGAGATGCAGCTGAGCTCTACTATATAGCACTATCGTGCTGTATGATGCAGCTGAGCTCTACTATACAGCACTATCGTGCTGTATGATAAAACAAAGTCGTGTTAGTTACACCATTTATAACACAAGAACGGATGGATCGATTTTTATGAAATTTTGTATGGAGGTATCTGACACCTTAATTTAACATATAGGATTATTTTACTCGACTACCTAAAAGGAGGGTAATGTTTTTAGTAGTTGAATTTAATAGGATGAAGTGGTAGTAACAATTTGTGGTGTCAGTAGTGGCAGGAAACTGGGCGACTTGCTCTACCAGAAAAAAAGCGAGTGCGGGCCGCTAGTAACTTATAAAACAAATAAATGAAGAGAGTAACAAATTCTGCATTTTACAAATAATTTTTCATATTTAAAATATGATTGTTACTGAAAATGAATGTCATTTTCTTGGCCTGCATTTTAGTTCTTTATTGTGTATAAACATGGCGCAGCAGATTAAATCTTCTTATTTTTGACATACAGTCGACTCTCGTTAATTCGAAATCGGATAATTTGAATCTTCGCTTAATTCGAACTAAGCAGGAAATCCCGAAATTTCCAATGGCAGAATAACGTTAAAATTTTCATTAATTCGAACTCATTTTTCTTGGCTTCGTTTAGCTCGAACTAACGTGAATTCCGATTCTTCATTTTTCTCTTTTTTCTGATGGATTTCATATCATTTGAATATTTTCCTTTCTTTGGTTTTTGTGAAAACTGTTCCGAACAAGTATACATATAGTCCGATGAATTTGATATCCACTTTCTTAGTGCCCCATCTGTCCATGAGTGACGGTTTAAATTTTTCTTCCATTGTGCTGGTGTCTAATCTTTTAATTGGTTAATGTATTGATGCATTCTAATTTAATATTAAGTCATATTCTAATGATAACAAACGAAGTAAATTTAAAAAAACACTATAACATTAATTCCTAAATTCTTTTTGTAATAGTGCCATATTAAGCATGTTTTCATTTCATATTTTCCATAATTCGAACTTCGGATAAGTTGAACATTTCTTGTGGTCCCGACGAGTTCGAATTAACGAGAGCCGACTGTAGTTCAAGTCAGAAGTAGTAAAATTATAAGCTACTAGCACAATCTTTCAGATGTTTCTTTGAAAATAATACGATTACAGTTTGTAAAAATTGATTAGATTTTTATTATGTCATTTTCTTGACTACTATAAATTAAGAAATAAAAGTGAACATTACGTGGAATTCCAGCTACTATATCGAAAACATGTTCTTTTAAGTAAAATTAAAATGTTAGACCAAAAAGTTTTACCAAAAGGTTGGCAATCAAATAACTTTTATTATCAGAAAGACGAGATTAATATTGGAGTTTATTTATTTTTATTCATCTAATTAATGTCACTTTTTCATTAAAACTAAAAATGACTTTTTTAAAAAAAAGCTTGAACAGAAAATGACGTCATAATTTAAAAAAATACTGAATCTCCCTCATAAAGCTGATATAATTCAGTATTTTTTCATCCCTCTGATATTGAGTTTGAAGCGCTTGGCGCAATATTTCAGCGAGTGAAAATAACATTATATTTAAAATAAAACGATAATGTTATTTGAGAGAACGAAATATTTCACTTTGAATAGCGTAAAATTTATAATTTTTTGGAATTTTTACACGTTTGTATTAAGCTTATATCTTCAAATCAAGAGTGGCTATTTTCACGTGGAGCACTGTAATAGATACGAAACCTGATTTTAAGCATGAAAATATATACAGGGTGTCCGGGAAATATTGGGAGAAATTTTAAGGGGAGGTAAGGGACTTCACAAGGATCCAAATTTACATAGCAACTCATGGTTGGAAACAATTTCCTGGCGCAGTAGTGATGACACAAAACACATGAAAGAAAGGACACGGACCGGGAGAGAAAATATGTTTATTATTTTTAGTGCTGAAAAAATACCAAGATAACGCCGGAAAGTTCTGAGAAACTTGTTGCACGCATCATTGAAACCGCTGCGGAAGTTCGGGACATTTCTGATGTTTTCTAGAAAAAATTAGATCTTCCATGCACCGGATATGAGCATATATGCACCAAGTCCCGGGGTCGTAACTTCGAACACCTACTTTGATGACGATCATTGTTTCTTTCATGTTCTTTGTTCTTACTTTTCTACTGTACTAAGGATAATAAAGATATTTTCTCTTCTTAGTCGTGTTCTGTGCTTCTCGTGTTTTGTGTCAACACTACTGCGCCAAGAAAACGTTTCCGACCATAGGTTGCTATACAAATCTGAATCCTTGTGATGTCCCCTACCTCTTCTTAAAGTTTGTCCCAACATTTCTGGGACACCCTGTATATTTAAAAGACCAGGTTATTTTTTAAGTCAGCAGTCTGGAGCTTTCTACTGAACCGATTTTAATAATTATTTTTTTAATGAAGGCTGTTCATTTCTAGATGTACACATTTTATTTTTTATTTTAAATGTTTTTTATGACATTTCTTCAAAATGGTGGCAACCAGGCTAAGATTTTCTCCTTATAATATAAACTGCATTATTGAAAAGGGGATTATTACGGATGCCGTTTTCGTATTAGAATTTAAAAAAAAATGAATAGAAGATCACGGTACTATATAAAAAGTTTTTATTCATAACTATTTTACATATAAATATTTTTTTATATTATGACATTTATTGGTGGAATAACTCATATATTTTCCTTTTCAGGCTTAAATATGCAACAGATATGCTAAGGAGAATAGAAGATGATGCTGATTTTCTGAAGCGCATAATGTTCTCCGACGAAGCAATCTTTCATGTTTCTGGCATTATTAATCGCCATAATGTGTGCACATGGGGATCTGAAAACCCCCATGAATACCGTGAGGCAGAAAGAGATTCCCCAAAGATTAATGTGTGATGTGGACTAATGCACGACCAAGTCATTGGGCCTTTCTTTTTTACAGAAAAGACGGTCTCATCAGGCGTATACTTAAACATGTTGGAAAACTTCGTATTTCCACAACTAGAAGAGCTTCAGCCACATGTTTTTTTGCAACAAGATGGTGCACCACCTCTTTGGGTTACCATCGTTCGTACTTCTTTGAATGACCACTTTCCAGGAAGATGGATTGTGCGAGGAGGTCCAATTCCTTGGCCACCCAGATCACCTGATATAACGCCACTGAACTTTTCCCTTTGGGGATTTGTAAAGGAGAATGTTTACAGGAGGAGACAGTCGAACATTGATGACTTAAAAGCCAGAATTACAACCGCAATAGCCTCTGTGGATGCCGACATGCTTGCCGCTATCTGTCGTGAAATTGACTATCGACTTGATATTCTCTGTGCAACGAAGGGAGCGCACATGGAAGTTCATTGTCAATGATCATGAAACTTTTTGAGTCTATCTAACCATTTATGTTATTAATTTTAATCTATCTTTATTATTTTATGAGTTATTAAACATAAAAATGGGCCCTGGACTTTATAAACACCCTGTATATTGATTTTTGAGCTCGGTTTATAAACCGCAGACGTAAACATGCTCAGCGCGCCTGCTATACTTTGCCGTAGACAGCGGCGACACGGTTCTAGTATTGTTCGAAATAGAGAGATACAAACGGTAATGCGTGGGCAGCACGACCGCTATACATTGCCGTAGGTAGCGGCATCAGGACTTGAGCTTTGTTCAAAAAAGTGGGGCACATCCGGCAACCCGTGCGTAGCACGCCTGCTATACACTGCCGAAGGCATCCGGAACACAGTTCGAGGCTCGTTCTCTTTTAGGTTCGTTTGCTTCGACATTCGTGCGTTTTGAGATTTTATAAAAAAAAAAGAGGTTCGCTAGCGGACCAAGCCAGCTAGTATATTTATTAAATATTGATCCATCATTGTAATTATTTTTGGTATTTTCTTTATAAATTCAGTCAGTATGTTACTTTCAACATTTCCATTCGTCGAACCCGAAGAATTTCGCCAAGTAATAATCTCTTTCATCGTCTGAAGATTTTCCTGTATTTTTATAAGAATGCTTCTAAATCCCAGAAAATATATATTTACTATCACAGGTTGATGCTATAATATCGTTAATTTCACTTCTGTTTCAAAATAGAATTATGTTTATAATATTTTTAATATATATATATATATATATATATATATCATTTAAAATATTTTTTATAAAATATCTACTGCCAGTTTAACGTGCTTTTTACGGGAAAATCGGGGCCAGTCGGTTACAGAGTTAATAACTTATAGACATTCGAAGCGGCAGCACAGACAATCACCTCATACAGTTCACGGCTGAACATTAAGAGTATGAAAACATGGAGGTTTGTGAGCAGGTAAACCTATGAGTCAACAGCTAAAATCGGATTTTCAGATTTTTTTCACCAAGATATGATTTGGCAGATCGATTATGTTAAATATACAAATCTGAATTTTCAGTCGTGAATTCGATGAGGTGATTGTCTGTGCTGCCCCCAATTACTAAATTAAAAAAAAAAAAAAAATTAAATGGTTAATATGGATATGAGACGCCGAGAATGACGTTAGGTTTAGGTTTAGATTTCAAAGGAAAATTATGGTTAGCTCAAAGTGGAATCATTTTTGCTGATTTTTTATCCGGTAAAACCAAGTACGCGGGAGCTCAATTAATTACTTCATCACTTCACCATAAATGCGTATTTTGTTTATATGATACTGATTTCGTATACGAATAAAGTTTAATTTTCAAATAACTTCATCTTAATTTCTTATCTTGATAATATGTTATAGAATACTTATACGAATAAAATTTAATTTTTCAGTAATTTTAACAGTTGAAATTTATGAAAATAATATTCTGTTAACTTTAGATTAAAATGTGTGTTTAGATAGATAGAATAAACAGCGCAAGACGGACTTTTTACTGTGATTGTTTTCGTAAGGTAAAAATTTAATGGAGCAGTTCCTTTATAAACATTTTCTTCCATCAAAATTTGGCCAGTTTCGCTTCGTTAGATTTAAAAACAATGGGCAAAATTTTTTCATGATCCTTTTTTGCATGTGTAAACTAGTCGTGGTTTAAAAATTAAGCATTTGAATTTTAAGCAATGGTGTAATCACAATAAAACCAGAGGGTATATGCTATAGGTAGAGGGAATAAAACCAGAGTGATTACGATATAGCTACAGAAGGTATTCGATGACTGGAGACGATATTCTGCAAAAGGTATTCGACCTAAGTTATTATATCCTCCATTTGAAGGCAATAGAATGAGTTCCCGCTAGTACGGATTTCCAAAAAACTTACTTTAGTCAAGCATAAAGACCTACTTCACACTTTTTATAAGCCTAGGATTGACAATTGTAGTAGAGTGCGTTTTAGCATATTTCAAATAGCGTGTTTAGAAGTTATTATTATTATTTTTTCTCCCTAAATGTGATACAAATTCATACATAGATGTATCTATATATACAGTGTACGAACAAACAGGAGCAATCCAAGGACATAAAAAAGATAAAAGAGTCAATTTTTTGACTCCCTTTAAATGATCTTCTCTATCTGAAAATAAAGTGGGATTTTCATGAGGGGAAATATGCGTGGGCTTGCGCGCGTTAGACCGGAAACTTCTCAGTTTCTAGCAATAGTTGATTTTATGCATTGCTCTCTCTGAATTTGTTAGCGATTTTATTTTTTCTAGATTCGGAAATAGTTATTTAATGGCTAACGTTTGTGACAACCAACCGTATTTACCTTACTTCAAGTAAAGAATTTAATTTCAAACATTTTGAAGAAGGGGGGATTCAGTGTTGATTTCAGGGGGTGGCCCGTGTGGGACATTCTCGCCCGAGCAATAAGATGCCCCCCCCCCTCCCTTGAATATTTGAGATTTCGAGTTTTCAATGGTAAACTAGTCGTTAGGGGCAACCGTAATACTTACCCATCATGGATATGTATATGAAAATAAAACATGTGAAACTATTTATACAATGCATTTCAATTCATAAACAAAATTTAAATATTGTTAATATACATAGTAATGCTATATTAAAGAACTGCTGATGTACCAATTTCGACAAATTATATAAAACGCCAAACTACTCAAGTAATACCGAACTGCGTAAAAGAAACATCCTTATAACTCCAAAAATACTAATTCTATTAAATAACAATTAACTGCGTCGGATTAAGCGTCTCATTTCCAATTAAAATATACTTTTGAATTAAAATTTTAATGAAATACAGGATCATGAAAAATCGAAGAATGTGGAAAACAAGATTACAAATATCTCGGCAACTAATAATCCGATCAATTTCGTTCTATATGCAAAATGTGTGTTATATTATTGCCTTTTACGTCCATTCCTTAGAACAAAAAAATTCGAAAAGTTTTGTATACCTTTCATCAGAACGAATTTTTCGAGAGTCCGAAAAAAATAGTTCCGGATAATCGAGGTTGCTGATATTAAATAGGGTTCGTCCCATTCTTACATACTAACTACATACAAAATTTTAAGTCTCTATCTCAATTTGTTCGGGAGATAGAGCGTTTACAGACAGACAGACTGACAGACAAACAAACAGACAGACAGACAAACGGACGGCAAAAATTTTTTTCTAAAAATATGTTTTTCGGAATCTTCACAATCTAAAACGTGTAAATCCGTCAAAAAAAAAAATTTCGATTTTCAAAACGATTGCAAGACTTACCCTATACTACGTATGATGGGTAAGTAAAAAGTGCAATTTTTACCCCTACTCCCACAGAATTCTATGGTGTCCCCATGGAAGCTAGAGAAGCACCTCCAGGAGAAAAGTGTCTGAATTCAACACTGGCGGGATTTTCTTCGGAGAAGGTGATTGATCGTTGATCGATCTGGTTAATCGGCGTCCGTTCTACTGTAGATTTTAATAAATAATGAGCAAAAGCAATTTTCGATTTTACTGGATTAATTTGTGAAATAGTTCGTATTATCCGACGAATAATACGCTTTAAGCGATGTTTTTAGCATAATTGCACATAGGAAACGATGAAGAAAGCGAAATTGTCCCCAATAACAAAATATGCGTCTTTAAGAGATTGCTTTACTTATGCAAAAACACCGCAAAAACACCCGCTCGATAATGTTAATCCTATGTGAGAATTTTTTTAATATCTCGTTTACATTCTAATATATTTAAATGATTTTTTTTTTACATTGAATAGTTGAGGCCGATCTTCATAAAGGTTGTTTTTTACATTTTTCATTTTTTTTATAAGAATATTTTATTTGTGGAGCCGGTTTTGAAATTGAAAGTGCTCTCATTAACATGCAATGAAAATTATTGAAATTTAAACAAGTTATTTTAAAAGAACCCTTTCATAGGTTTCACATTAGCTTGCGAGTACTGAATTAGACCCTTAAATTTCAAGGGCCGACAATTACAGCGAGTTTTATTATGGAAAAATAAAAATAAAGATTTTTAACCCGACAGCTTAAGCGACTGCAGTTGTAGGTTGGAATAAGAATAAATTTTATCCCAGTGCCCCTGTTGACGAGTTAAGGCAAAACATATCTCTATTTACTAGCTATTGCATATTGAAGAACGATATTTTTATTTATCTATTGAAAAATATTTCTTTGTCTATATTAGTGAACAGTTCTTTTCACGTGGAAAACTTACTTTTAAAAAAATCGTATGATATACTTACGCTACACTGTACAAAATGTCAGATGTTTCAGAATATGTAAAAATGTACTGTAATAAAAAACAAAAATATCCAGTGACCTCTTCTAACTCACCTAAGATTTCGAAAACCGTTCCTTTACCTTTAAAAATCCCAGAAAACTATTTGTTTTCGAAATTTAAAGAATAATTTATAAAAATTAATTTTTATTAGCTGCCCGTTCATTTCGGAAACGTTTCTAAGTAGCTTTTACAGTACAATAATCACTTTTCTCAAATCAAAATATCACTTATTCAGATTCTATCAATTCTCAAGTAAACATTTTTAGCTGCATAACTGATTTTGAGCATGCAATTGTAGCAAAATAATGTCAATTTTCATATTAATGTTAATACTGTTAATATTGTTTGTTTGTCTATTAAACGTGCTCTCTGAATATCAAAATATTTTCGTATGAATTGGTAGCATCCGAAAAAGTGGTATTTTTATTTGAGAAAAGTGATTATTGTACTGTAAAAGCTACTTAGAAACGTTTTCGAAATGGACGGGCAGCTAATAAAAATTACTTTTTATACATTTTTCTTTAAATTTCGAAAACAAATAGTTTTCTGGGATTTTTAAAGGTAAAAGAACGGTTTTAGAAACCTTAGGTGAGTTAGAAGAAGTTACTGTATATTTTCGTTTTTGATTACAGTGCATTTTTATATATTCAGAAACATCTGACATTTTTTACAGTGTATACTTTAAATAAAATCTATATATATATATAAGAAAGTCTGGATTTCGTATTAATCACAGTACAAAAAAAATCTACCGAACCAAAAAACTTGAAAATAGGGGTAAAAATACTTATAACATCCAGTGCCGCTAAGAAGGGATTTTCGAAAATTTCACCCTAAAGGGGGTAAAAAAAAAGAACGAACTTTAAAAAAAATTCCTTAAAAATCGGCTTTTGTAGTTATATTTCAACTGATAACATATTTTAGTGTATTTTTTCATGCTTAATCGAATGGTACTAAGCAAATTCTTTTAAATCCAGTAGTTCGTGAGGCATTGTGAATTTGGTATTTATTAAGATGGAAGAGCAGCAAGATTGGCTTCACTCTGTGCTTTAGACAGATGAAGCGCATTTCACACTCTCTGGCGCTGTTAACATCCACAATCGTCGAGTGTGGACCACAGAAAATCCAAATGCATTTGTTAAGGTACCCTTACAACAGCCTAAAGTGACAACTTGGTGTGGCTTCACTACTAATTTCATAATTAATCTTTTTTTTTTTTTTTTTTTTTTTTTTTTTTTTGTGGAAATCACACAGACGCGTTTCAAAACAATTTCAGTCGTAGGTCAGCGATATGTAGCTGTTTCAGAACAACATTATTTCTGATTTGCAAGCGCGACAGGCACTCCAAACAGACATCTTTAAGGAAGATGTAGCGCAACCTCATATTGCTCTTTCTGTGAAACGCCTGCTAGGCTCAACTTTTGGGAAGGATCGCATTATCAGTCGCTATTTTAATCACGCATACCTTCCAAAATCTCTTGATCTGACACCCTGTGACTTTTGGCTGTGGGGATTCTTGAAGTGAAAATTGTACTGCGATCAACCGGCATCACTAGCAGCACTGAAAAATGCCATCCGCCAACATGTGTCTGCCATAATGCAAGAAATACTACTAAATGCAATGAAGGGCGTGGTACCTCATATCACAGCTGTACTTCTAGATGATGGTCAGCACACTGAATATTTATTTACTGTAATACTAATTAACTGCAATTAAGCTGACTTGTAAGTTGTCTACTTTTTTTATTTGTAAATCATATTTTGGTGCAATAAAACACTATTGCGCCATCTGTTGGTCGCCAACAGAGCTATTTTTTTTCGTTGCCATACAAAACCCAGTTTATTTTCCATTCGTTTGGTGCAAATCATATCTTTGTATCTCGATTCGTTTTCAAATTATTCATTTTTAAAGTTCGTCCTGACTTTTGGATCACCCGGTATATATGATAGGCTTATTCTTCTACGTTCACCCATATAGATTTGATTTTCATAATACTGAGTAAAACAAACTGAGTGATACAAAAAGGTGAAAGTATCATAATAATAAAATATTTGTAAACAAAAACGGAAAAGTAAAAATTGGCTGTTGCAGATATGTTTGTAGAACGTCATCTATAAACTAAATAAATAAATAAAAATATTAAAAAAAAAAAAAATTAAAAAAAAAACTTTTATAGGATTAACATTATCGACTCTGCTTTCGCGTGAATTAAGTAACCTCCAAAACACAGAAGGCTTAACGAAAGTCTGTTTATTACTTTTATTAATAATTTAGTATTTATTGAATTATTATATTATGTATTTCTTTCTATCTGTTTCCTTTCATATGTAGGCGTAGAAAAAAACGACATAAAATCAACTTCTCCTCTTTCATTGTTGTGATGCAGAAGTATTTTTAAATCTTCCTTTGTCGGTTCTAAGAATTTTGTTCATGAAATATATTTAATAATGAAGACATTTAAAAGATTACTGCTGCATTTGCAAACTAAACAAAACGGTTTCACTTGTAAACCTGATTACAAGTGAAACTATTTCATATATACTGCACTTCATGCAGTGGCTGCTGTCACTAGCAGCTGTCCCGCTGGTGGCTTGTGATTACAATACCAAGTAAACATGCCGCTAAATCAAAGAGAAAAAAAAGAGCTATAGAATTTTTCAATGAAAGCAGGAAACGTATAGGTAGCTAAATCTTTTTTAACAATTTACAGGTAAGAATTATATTTTATTTTTTTACCTTTTTGTGTCCGATTTTTTTTCCCTTTTTTAGAACAACATTACTTTCTCTTAAATAATGTTAATCGTAGCAATTCAAACGGACTTACTGACGCTTAAAGATTATCGAATTGTCTGAAATCTTACTATTATACTTTTTTTATGTGCTATTAAGTTCATATTTATATGACAATAGAGTAAGGAAGTGCTTTTGGAAACGTTTGGAAAGTACCGTCTTACAACACGGTTTAATAGATATTACAACTTTCTAAATTTTTTTTAACGTTTTGTGGCACACGATTCGTTCAGAAAAATAACCTATATATCTAATTTAAAGAGTGAAATATATGTATAAAATAAAGTAATCACCGGCGGTGCAAAGAGAATTAAGCAAAGTTTTATTATTGTTGTTAAATGAGAAAGGCGTGGCCATAAACTATTATTTTTTAATGTTCAGAGTAATAAAAGTAATTGTCAGGACTAAATAATACTCGATGAAAAGACATATATATCAGACCCGAAAGGATTAAATTAAGTTTTAAAAGTGCTTAATCATTTCATTTAACGATAAAAAAAAAAAAAAAAAAACCTTTTGCTGCCTTTTCGAACATAAATGATACACAGGATAATGAATACACAGGAATACATAGGAATGATAATAATTTTTCTCTCACCACCTTTCTAGCATCTTTATATTACAATGGTCTTCCATTGACAAATAAATGCAGAAAGAAGTAACAACAATTAAATAACCATTGAAAATGAATGACCCAGAGAATTTGCTGAAGATGTTTTGAATTTTTAATGTATTTTTGTTGTATTTTAAAGGTAATTTAAATAATTTTATATGATATATACACATCTGCAAGCAATTTTAGAGCATTTTATTTTTGCTTTTTATATGGATATTAATAATAACTGGTACTTTCCAATGAATGATATGTGTTTATCTAAGTGCCGTGCATTTACACAATCTTAGCATTGTTACGAATGTGGTAAAATTAGATTCATTAAATGAAACCAAATAATGGCAACTATTAAAGATAAGTCATCTATTAAGGATAAGCAATGTCGGCGCAATGCGGGGACTTAATGAGACTTAACGTATGCTTTAATTCTAGGTTAATAAAATTTATTTAGAAATTGTGTTTATTATAGAATATTATATAATGTAGATAATAAAATGTTTAAAAAATATCACTACTTTCACATTTAATGTGTTTAACTTGGCACAATCTTCTATCTTTTAACCCCTTAACGCGCAGTGTTGTCTGGTCGGCAACACCTAAAGTTCCCCCTGTTTAGAGACACAAAAACTCCGTAAATATTTCAAAAACTACTCTAATGGCTACTTTAAATCTTTCTTATTTCTAGATGGCAGCATCACAGAGATCAATCTGTATTGTTTTTAAATAATAGGTAAAATGTTTTACTGTAATACACGCTTCACAGCAATGCTCTTCTCACTGCGCTTATCAATGCTTTACTTATGGGAGGTTACCACTTCGGCAACAGCTGTATAATTAAAATGGTTAGTGCAATCTTTACAAAACAATACCTGTGTCCTCCTCAAGGCTTAAATATTGCCTAATTTTTGTTTTCTTTAAATTCCAACTTTAAAGAGTAGTGCGCCGGAAAGGGTTAATATATTTTAAATAAGGTGTCCTGGAGTCATAACGCCACGTTAATGTTCTTCCTATTTTCTCTGCTTAGTTTTAGATTTTTTTACGAAAAAATATAGTATTTGACTGAGCAATTTATTGATTATGTATACAAAAAAGAATATTTTAGCAAATATATATTCATAAAATGTAGTGGCGTGATTTTTTGACCAATGCTATTTGACGTTATTACCTACCTATGCCGTGCAACCAAAACTTTAAAATGTAATAGAATAATGGCACAAATTGTTCAATTCTAAGGATATAAATTTTACAGCCGTAGAAATTGACAAATTTCTGTTACTTGCCATTAATTGCGATACCAGGATGCAGTAATAATCATCTGATATTTTATTCTACGGACAAGAAAAAATTAGTAGGATTTAGGGCTTACAAATTTCTCTAAATCCTTTTGGGTTTTGAACAACGACAATAATCCTCTCTCGCGCATAAAATAAAAAATAAACCCTCTTCTGATGTATTCCAGCCCTGTACAGAATCAACCGGAGTAATAACGCTAATGGACGACGTAATACTTAAAACACGGTACTTGTACACGGTATATTTAATGCGCAGTATATTTTTAACTAAAAATTACTTCGCGAACACATTTAAAATCTTCTACAACATTTCCAATGTACATGAAATGCACTATAAATTTATGCAATAAACAAAATATTTCCTAATAAACATATAGTCTTTATATCATAGAACTTACCTAGCTAATTTTAGATCGGGCGTTGAGACTTACTTAATACTTATTTCAGTGATAAGGTTTAAAAATTTAACAAAGTAACTTTTAGCTTTCTTTTTTTTTTTTTTTTTTTTTTTTTTTACGTTTGCGGTTATTTTTACGATTAACAAACCTGCACATTCTTCGACAATTATATCAACATTCACTGTGAGAAATGTAGTTAATATTCACTTTTAGCAAAAATAAATAAGGTTACGTGGGGCAATTGGGCTATGTTTTACGATGCGACTCTGTAGATTCTGGAAATCCGGCTTCAAAAAGGTAAAATTTACTTGAATTAAAGTTATACATGTGTTCAATTACATCAATACTAGTAGAAAGGAATTTTCAAAGTTATATTTTAATGTCTCAAAAGTAAAGAAAACGTATAGATTTCATCTTTCATTTTTTATGAGCCCAGTTACCTCATTTTCATGAAACATGCCTTTGTTCCATTACATCTTATTATTATTATTATTATTATTAATATTATTTTGGGGTATCAGGTCGAATTTGAAAAAAATGTAAATAACTTAAGAAATTTTAAACCAGGCAGATTATGTAAATTATGTACTAGGTAAAGAATTTTGTAAAGGAAATCTTTGCTGTCAATATGCCTAAAAATAGCATATTGCAAGTATAGGCGTCTTAAATTTAGACACATAAGTGACTGAAAAAGAATTTTTGACACTTAAGTGTCTTAATCTGAAAATTAAGACATTATAGATGTCTTAATTTAAAATTCATAGGTGTCTTACTATGATCATTGTGTAAACGAGCTGAAAATAGTGTCTAAAATATCTGCAAATGTCTTATTTTAAGACACTTCGTTGCTTGAGACGTATATAGATTTACGTGTGTTACGTACGTGTATATTTTAATTAATTTTTTGCGAAATATGAAGTTCTGTAATTTTAGTTAGTATTTACTTTGTTTATTTATTTATTGAATACAAACATCTGACTTGTGTGGTTGATGCCAAATGCTTCTTCCGAGCTGTCGTCGATATAAATGCGGAGTTATCTCAGAAGTAGACAGCACTTGAAGATTACATCTGGAAGCATTACAAAATATGTGCAATGGACTTAGTGTTAGTTTGGATTAATTTATATCGGTGATATGGTGTTATTCGCCTTCGTTTTGTCAAAGCAGACCAAAACGAGATACTTTTGTCTGGCGGGTCTCATAATTTCTTTATAGTACTAAAATTAGTATCTTTTATGATTTTATTTTATAAACCAAACAAAATCTTGCATTAAATTTAATTATTATTTTACCTTTTTACGAAAGAAAAAAAACACTAGTTCTAGAAGTATATATTTTTAGACTTATGACGTTGTTTTGTATTATAAATTACATATATTAATTTCTCATCTTTTTACAAAAATTTAAATTACTAATAATATCTGTAAAAGAAAATCATTTTATGTTAAATTTATTCTCTTCTATTCAATTACAACACTTACTGCTAATAACATCTGCCAGTAGTCAATAACAACTCAAAAAAAGAAAAAAAAAGGTCAAACGCTTTTAAAAATATCTTTAATTGTCCTCATGGCTCATGAGGTACATTCTAAAAAATAAAAGTGTAAATTTACACACAAAAATGTGCTAATCAATGATACAAAAACGATTTGTTTATATGTGTAAATTGCCAGAATACATGCCTAATGTGTAAATTTCAAAATACACATTTCAGTGTGTAATTTGATGATAACACTAACAAGGAAGGTCTCCATTGGGGGCATACTCAGAATTTTTTGAAAAAAATACGAATTAAACTACTCATGTAGGTAATAAAGGATCAGTGAAAATTAGCGGCGGAATTACATTATTAGATATGTAAAAAAATAAAATAGTTTGGAATAATTGGCGTGAAAAGCTGAAAGCGACGTGGGATTTGGCGAGCAGTGCATTTCCTCGCCAAAAGCAGACGATTTTAACGAATCTGAAAATTGATTTTAATTGACTTCACTGTTAAAAATCTGCAGCATTTACTCCAACGTCACTCCACTACTTTTATAGAATATCTCTCTTCTGACCAATGAGAATGCTCCATAGCACGGCGAATTGACCGTGTCATACACTGTTAAAAATCTGCTGCATTTTGTTGCAACGCACTCCACCGCTTGTATATAATATTTCCATCCCAACCAATGAGAAAGCTTCATTTCACGGCCAAGTAACCGTTTTCTATACAAGCAAGGGAATGCGTTGCAACAAAATGCAGCAGATTTTTAACAGTGTATTTTTCAATTTGGAACAATTTTAATCAATTTTAATTGTGTTTTAAATGATAAAATATATTAATTTCATTTTGTCATAAGTACATACTAGCAGGGGAGACCGAGCTTAGCTCGGTCAAAATTAACTTTGTGTCCAACTCGATATAGTATTTTCACTGTATCATTAACTCTGTATTATTACTGTAAAACATGTTTATAATAGTATTATTTAGAAAAACAATCAATAAGAAAACTATGTTTTTATGCGCATGTTTATAAATTTTACTTTATTTTAAAATTTACAACGAAAGGACATCGATCTAAATCACTTTTTTAGCTCGACTCTGATTGGTTTAACCATGCATCTCGAATCCTCTTAAGAATGTATAAAAAAATTCTTTACATTCTGAAAGACAATGTTTTTTGCTAGATATAGCCAAATTTGGAGGCATTCTTTCATTTGGCTCCAAATACGTGTTTTGGTTTTCGTAACTTTTATAGTCGATTTTTTGGCCATATGTCGCCAATATTTTGTCAAATATCATCAAGTTATTGGCTTTTGCCATATTCTCGTGACCTTGACCAGTATTACCCAAAATGAGCCCCTAATCAAATTTGATCAAGCATTTGGCATAGCTCAATCGTCTTCAGGTAATCAAAAACAGTAGAATCAACAGTTGAATCAAAATCGTTTAAGCCACTTTTTAGGTAAAATTAGCTTGGCAGCATTCAGCAATGAAGCGAAATGACCCACCAATATAGTTTTGTTTAACATGCGACTCAGCCCAATAGTCTTCTCGTGACAAAAAACGTTTTGTTTCAAAATTTAGGTAAAATTGATTGAGTCGTTGTTATATATAGTTAGCTATTATGCTCCGTTGTTATATATATTAGCGTTGTTATACATAACCCTAGCTCATTAAGACCCAAAATGACCCACTAATCGAATTTTCGCGAGCATGTGTCCAAGCCAAATGGTTTTCTCTTGCTCAAAAACAATATAATACAAAGTATAGTCAAAATGGTGAGTACCATTTTCTATATAAAATTAGCATGACCCATCATGACCAACAAATGACCCTTATAATCAAAATCTCTCGAACCTGTGGCCTAGCTCAGTAGTTTTAGCATGCCGAAAAACATTAGATACATTATTTAGATAAAATCGATTGAGCCGTTTTTTAGATATAGTTAGTTTGACCCTGACCCCTTATGATCCAAAATGACCCATTGATCGAATTTTCTCAAAAATCTGTCATAACCCAATGATTTTCTTGTGCCCGAAAACGATAAAATACAAAATTTAGTCAAAATTGCGCGAAACGTTGTCTAGATAAAATTAGAATGACCAAAAAGTGGCCCACTAATCGAAATTTCTCGAACATGTGACCTACCCCAATGATTTTCTCATGCCAAAAATATGTTGTATACAAAATTTCGTTAAAATCGACCCACCCATTCTTTAGATATAGCTTCACCTTTACCCATTAAGACCCACAAATGACCCTTATAATCGAAAGCTCTCGAATGTGTGACTTAGTCCGTTAGTTTTCTCGTTTCTAAAAATTGTTGCATACAGAATTTCATTAAAATTGATCCTGCCGTTCTTTAATTATATATAGCTTGACCCAGACCCTCTATGATCCAAAATGACCCATTAATCGAAATTTTTCGAACATGTAACCTAGT
The DNA here is from genome assembly GCA_964019185.1 of Maratus speculifer. Lineage (NCBI taxonomy): Eukaryota > Metazoa > Arthropoda > Arachnida > Araneae > Salticidae > Maratus > Maratus speculifer. Next base: position 195,643,193 of record OZ025295.1, on the reverse strand, counting down.
CCAATGATTTTATCGTGCCAAAAAAATGTTGCATACAAAATTTCATTAAAATCGATCCACCTGTTCTTTAGATATAGCTTGACCATAACCCATTATGACCCATCATGACCCACAAATGACCTTCATAGTCGAAATCTCTCAAACATGTGATTTAGCCCATTAGTTTTCTCATGTCAAAAAATTGTTACATACAAAATTTCGTTATAATACATCACGCCGTTCTTTAAATATAAATAGCTTGACCCAGACTCTTAATGACCCAAAATGACCCATTAATCGAAATTTTTCGAACATGTAACCTAGTCCAATGATTTTATCGTGCCAAAAAAATGTTGCATACAAAATTTCGTTAAAATCGATTCACCTGTTCTTTAGATATAGCTTGACCATGGCGCATTATGACCCATCATGACCCACAAATGACCCTCATAGTCGAAATCTCTCAAACATGTGATTTAGCCCATTAGTTTTCTCATGTCAAAAAACTGTTACATACAAAATTTCGTTATAATCCATCACGCCGTTCTTTAAATATAAATACCTTGACTCAGACCCTTAATGACCCAATATGACCCATTAAATTTTTTTCTCGAACATGTAACCTAGCCCAATGTTTTTTTCGTGCCCGAAAACCATAGAATGCAATTTTTAATCAAAATTGCGTGAGAAAGTCTCTAGATAAAAATAGCATAACCCACAATGACCCCAAAAATGACCCACTAACTGAATTTTCTCGAACATGTTACCTAACCCAATGGTCTTCTTGCAATCCAAAACGATACAATATAAAATTTGGTCAAAATCGTTAGAGCCGTTTTTTAGATAAAAATGGCTTGACCCATAATGACCCAAAAGTGACCCACTAATCAAAACTTTTCGAACATGTGACCCAGCCCAATAGTTTTCTCGTGCCAAAAAACGATTGGATACAAAATTTCCTTAAAATCGATCCAGCCGTTCTCTAGATATAAATAGCTTGATCCTGACCCATTATGACCCAAAATGACCCAATAATCGAATTTTCTCGAACATGGGACCTAGCCCAATGGTCTTCTCGTGCCCGAAAATGGTAAAATCCAAATTTTTGCGAAAATCGTTAGAGCCGTTTTTGAGATAAAATTTACCCACACACACACACACACACACACACACACACACACACACACACACACAATTTTTGCTCGCATTATAGTATAAGATAAACGTATATGACAAAATTACACTTAAAGTAAAGTAAAACTGCAAAACTAAAATTACTTAAACTAAACTTATTTAAATAAATTGAACACGGAGAGTTTTTTCTTTAAAATGTATTCGAAGCGTAAAAGCGTACTTTTCAAAATTTCGTTTTTTCGCCAATCGGAGATAAATCGCCAAATAAACGAAATTTTTATTATTTTTTTACGGACGTAATAAGGAGATTCCGCCGAAAATTTTTTTATAAACATATATAACTATATGAGAAAAACATTCTGTAATTTTTTCAGATTTTTCTGAGTATGCCCGTATGGAGACCTTCCTTGTAAGTGTGTAAAAGTTATAATGATCATTCATGAAATACCCACATTAATGTGTACATTGTGCAAGAATACACATATATCTGTGTAATATTCTCACTCATTTATCTGTGTAACCTTCTGTGATTACACGGATATATGTGTATCATGCAAAAAACACACATTATTGTGTTATTGTAAATTAAAGAGTTCTTTGCGTAATATGTAAAATACGCATATTCGATGGAGGTTCAATAACTATTGTGCCTAGTGTATATAAAATATCTGTACTGCAATGTGTTGAAGTATAATATAGAAATCTAATGTTTTAGTTGATTTTATGCCTAGTTTCAGAACCATAACTGCAATTTTCATATAGTTTTGTATGGAGGAGTAAAATGGGGGGAGGGGGGTAGTTGAACGCCTGATTTTTAGCTTATGGGTCTAGATTTGTGACAGTGGATGAGATAAAAAGTACTGTTGTTTGGACTTGGGATCACAGTGATGAACCCACTTTTCATCCACTATCACAAGTGTAGCCTATCACACTCACCTCCCTCCTCTTAAAAACTCCCAATAAATAGGTTTTTAGAACTTTCTCCTTTCTCTAAAACTATGTTACTATAGCAGCTATGGATCTAAAACTCAGTATATAGCCATTTAAGACATTAGTTTTTTATATTCCTCATCAACCATCGTAGTACAAATATTACTTCTCTGTTAATGGGAAAGTATGGGACACATTTTGAAATTTACAATTTCTTTAATTATATAATTGATTCTTCAAATTATGTTTCTATATTGTTCAAGGACATTAGAAAGTGTTTCATTTTGTATTCTATAAATCAAAATTTTTGTTTTTGTGTCAAATAAAGTTGATTTTATTATTTTTGTAAAAAGTGTCCCATTCCTCTCCACTCTCCTCTAAATATAGGGGTAACTGGGGGACATTGATACAGCTTTTTTCAAAAAAAATAATTGGTGTCTAGAAAACAGAAATTTCAAGTTATTTTTCTATGTGGTGTCAGCAAAACCTGTGTAGTGTATTATAAAAATGTACAATCGTTGTTTTATATATTATTTTTGCATGTAATTTTAAAAAAATAAAAAAAAAGTAATTTGTATCAATGTGCCCCATCCCCGGGGCAGATTAATACACTTTGACACGTCTAGGAAAAATGGAGACAAAATAACACCAATGCATATTTTTCATAGAAAAATAGTTAGCAAACCATTTTATATATATTTATAGACATTAAAATCGCACACAATTTATTTGTAAGCGATATTAAAGCAATCAAAATGAAATATATAATGACCTGATGTTCTAGCTGTTCCTTGTCTGCTGTGGTAACTTTTTCATATCTGGCACTCTAATCCCAGAATTATCTTCTTTCTTAAGAAAGGTGAAAGGATTGCCAGGTTTTCTGTTTATAAATCGGTTTACAAACAGAATATAAAGGATAATTATATATTAAAAATTATGTTTATAACATAATTTTCCTGTACTGTTCTGCAGCTTGTTTCTCTTATTTAACATTTCTCATGTCGATAACACTTATTTCTCTGGAGAATCGATATAAATTTGAGATTTGTCAGGCTGCCGTCCATTTCTTTTGTTAATTTTACTAGCACTAGACATTGTGTAAGTTTGTACGTCTTCTGTTTGCAAAAATACTATATAATGTTCTAATATAAAGAAATTAGAGCTATTTCACTTCAATAAAAACTAATAGTAGAAATTTTTGACGAAAAATTGTTGAATTAAGGAGTATATGGTAAAAAAAAGTAAAAGGTAATGAAAAAATGAACTAGCAAAGGATTTAGTTTGTATCAATGTGCCCCGACAAAGACTGTAATCAATGTGCCCCATACAGCCATTTTGAATAAAATGAATCGCAAATCAAACACTTCATAATTTATCTAACAATAAAGAATGAGGAACTGATAAAGAGTAGCTTTACTTGCCAAATAGGGTATTCTTTTCGGTTGAAAATACGGGAACAGGTGTATAATACCATTTCAATTGTACAACTCAAATTTACTTTTGACCTACAAAAACAATTAATCACCCATCCCATTTCATCAAACTATTGAATCATTCCAAAACTTTCTGTATGTAGTTAATTTCATTAGTATCACCTTTTGCAGCTGTTGTGAAACTTCCTGTAATGACCCTGTGTGCTGTACAGGGGGTGTATCAATGTGCCCCAAGTATTAATGTGCCCCAGTTCCCCCTACACATAAAAACTGCTGTTTTATTTTCTATATTCTTCCTTGCTTCTTATTTTTATATTTACCCCTCATTTAGATATTATTCAGTACATGCAATTAAAAATTAAAATAAAGAAAAAGAAATAATTAATTAATGATAGATTTTAGAATAGTCAGATGGAATAATGATAGATGGTAAACTTGCAATCTCCACACTTTTTATTTTCAGAGTTCAGACTAAATTTTTCATTTTTTATTTTTCAGACTCGAGATACAAAGTCAATTATACTCAAGGTACTGTGTTACATACAGTTATAAAAGTAAAATTTAAAATACTATAAAAAATAGAAAAATGTATGTAATCTTCATCTCTCACACACACACACATATTACCTCCAAAAATTTTAGCTTATTTGTTTATATGAACATAAATCACCTATATTATATGTTAAATTGTTTTCTTTTCATAAATATTCATCATTACAAAGAATTTACCTTAAAAAATTATCAAGACTATCAAAAAGGCTGTTGAATCATTAAAATAACTTCTTTTGCATTTAAGATTATATTTAGAAATTTGTGTCTTAAAAATATATATATATATATATATATATATATATATATATATATATATATTTTAACATTAATGAAATGAATCCTATCTTCATAAATGAAAATTTGAGATATTCTAATTAAAATTTAAGCTATCAAACTAATTAGTATTTTTATTTATCAATTATAGTAAAAAATAAAATGAGAAATACAGTGATTATATGCAAATATCAATTGACTTTTATAAATTTTCAAAATTAATGCTCGTAGAATTTATTTGACAATTGCATTTCTGTCTTAAGTGTATAAAACTCACCCGGCGGGGAATATTTATGCAAGGTGGGGGGGGGGGGGGGGAGACTGATAAGTTCGATTTTGAATATTCATTATGACACATCTGTTATAATTTTTTGTATATAAATACAATCATATGTTTTATGTCATATAATTTCTGTAATAATAGGCAAAATTAGAATGGGAAAATGCGTAATTGAAGGGAAAAAAACCATTACTTTAATAAAAAATTTCCACAGAATTTTTGGTCTGGAGTTATTTTAAATAAACGTATTTGCGCCCTTTTGCAATTTACTTCTGTGTATTTTCATTAAATCTATAATTAACAAGCAAAAATTATGTGTTCTTTACTATATTTTTTTTTTAGTGGAACGTAGTTCTTCTGATATAATATTTTCAAATTAAAACACAGCTGAAAATTAAATGTAATTAAGATAAATAAATAATTCAAATTTCTAAAAATTGGAAAATGTAACGTAGAAACTGGAAAGCAACGCTATAGTTTTAATCGATGATAAATTTAGTTAACATTATAAGTTCATAATTAAAAAAAAACTTACAAAAAAATTTCAATAAATAAATAAAACTCAGATGAACTGTTTAACTTATAAATCGGAACATATAATTTATAGATATGATATACATTTTTATAATAGTTTATAAATAAACTATATCTTTCACACAACCGACCCAAAATTTAACACCCCCCCCCCAAAAAAAAAAAAAAAAAAAAAAAAAAAAAAAAAAAAAAAATGATGGTCACGTTCATTTAGCTACTGTTAAAGTACATTCATGAATTCTTTTTAAGATGAAAGTTTTTAAAGAAATAAATAATCTTAGATTAGATGTTATTTTGTTTTTTATTTCAAGAAATAAATAGTTGTTATTTTAATGGTCATTTATCAGGAGTTGTGTAATGTTGACATTTTTAAGGCAAATAAATTATTCGCGTAAAAAATTCTTATATGTAAAAAAAACAATCCAACATATAGCATATACATTTATATATAAATATAAACAAATCAAATAAAAAGAATTTGAGGTAATACGAACATATGAGATTACATACATACCTTATATTTTATTGGAGAATAACTTCTATATTTTTCACAACGCGGGCGCTTGCATTCAGCTTGCCTCTTTGGCCACCACGATTTTAGTTTTCGATGCCTCTAACTTGGGGTCGAAGTAATTCATGAATAGGACCATAAGTTGTACTGCGAACTGAAGTTAAACTAAAATTATAGTTTAACTTTGAAATGGGTAAAAGGTTACAAGCTATGAGACGACTAAAAGGTTAAAATCAAACACACTTATATTCGATGTGCAATATGTAAAAATATCTCAAGATTCGAATTTAGAATTATCTTAATTACATGAATTATATTTTAAGTTACATATTGAATGAATTCGAAATAGTTTTTGATTCTACTGAAGGTAAACTACTGTCCTTTAAATTAAGAAGGGGGGGCAGCAGAAAAATTACCAACAGTACACAAAATATTATTTAAATTTATGAATAAGCATAAAGAGGGATTATATCTCTATTATAATAACTCTTTATGAAGTCTTCCTAATTTCGCTTTAAGAATGAAATCTAACACTATTACTGAAAATTACAAGTAAAATTGTGAAAAAACAGCGGTCTTCAACACGACCGAAAGAAATTACGATTTATCAAAAACTCGAATTATAAAATCAAGCATTTTTATATTTGATGTACGAATTTTAAAAGGTAATTCGGAAAAAGAAGTTAAAATTATTAAAGTTAAACTAATTAAATGAATAAAATTTTACGTTACATGTAACGAAATATTGTTACATGTGTCGAGATTAATTTTTTTTTAAATTTGTTTTAAGTGTTCACTTGCTGCTGAAACGGGGAGGGTGAGAGAGGTGGTCAGAGTATCTTAGAAAAATAAATAAATATATTAGTTTAAAAATGCTGTTACAGCAATGCAATGACATCATGTTATTTATGGAATGGTTAAAATAGGTATTTTTGTAGGAAAAGTGTATTTTTTATGACAAGTGGATGATTTTAGAAATTTACACACTTACCTATGTATATATCATTATGTAAAATTACAATAACATACCAATTTGTGTAAATTCAGGCATTTTTCAGCATTTACACATTTATTTGTGTTTTTCAAGAAATAACAAAATACATACTTAGTTTTATAAGCTAAAATACACATAAAAACAGGTAAAACTTTGCAAAAAGTGGGTAATTTTCATGTCAGGTGTGTAATTGTAGGAATTTACACACATATATATGTAAATTTGTCTAATTTACACTTTTTTTTTTAGATTTTAAAACGCATTCGTTAAGTTTTAATAAGCCAGTTTCTGTTGTCAATTGCAGCTGGAAAATAAATAAATTGTGTGAAAATACATAGCATTGAGATCAAACAGATCTGATATTAACCTACGAGTAATTGTGATATTTCTAGTAAAAATATGCATACATATTTGAGCCGTAAATGGTTTCATCCAGTAGCGCATGGCCACTCTACTATGGCCGGACCCCACTTTTATGACTATAGCCCTTGCCGTTAAGAAATTATCGGGGTGACAACGTACTTTAGCAGGCGCACTGTATACTGTAAATATAGAAAACAGAAACAAACAGAAAGAGTTTAAACAGAAGAAATATTATGAGGAAGTATCATTTCGAATCGCGGAGCCAGAACCCGATTAACCTCTGAAGCTAGGGAAGCACAGTGTCATTTTGGGGGTGGGGGCCCATTTCAGTCGGAAAGAGTTTTCTAAATTCGACATAATACAGAAATCACTGCACTTTGCAGTTGCAGTTAATCATACAGTTATTATAAAACATGATACTTAATCACAATTACATAGAACATTAAATCACAGTTACATAAAACATTATAATCACAGTTATATCTTGAACATTATAAGTCGCAGTTGCATAAATTGCAAATAACTGATACATAGTCAACATATGTAACAATTTGTCTCTTTTTGTTTATAAACGATGGTTATAAAGGTTGCATTTGAGCAGCATTTGGCACTTACTTCATATACTACATACAATTGCCAGATGGCACCACTATTGTTAAAAAAATATAAATAAATATTAATTATTCAAAGTGGCGAGTTGATGGGGGAAAATATAGTCAAAAAGGGGGAAAAAACCAGTATTTTCTTATACAAAATACTTCGAATAATATAAAGGCATTAAAGAAGACGAATTTCTCTTTAACAAAATATTGGTATTTAACACTTTTTTGTCTGTGTTTTTTCCTAACCATTCGCAATCCTGTTATTCTGGCGAATCATAAAATTGTAACAGATTCAAAAGCAGTTCATTATTTAAAATAATTCACTATGTATTTTAAATGCATTGTTATTATATGTTTTACATTAATCTACATATATATCAATCAAAATTATATGTCACGCCTACATTTAATGAACAAAATTATACTTATTGAACAAAATCAATTCAATAAATGTAAGTAATTTCCAAAAAAGAAAGGAGGGAAAAAAATCATTATTATCCACTTATTCTAAGAAAACTTGACAAATTACTTTTCATTTTGAATTTCATTTCCTTTTGAACGTGTACTTTTCATTTTGAAATAAACTTATCATTTTAATTAAAATCGATGCACTTTTGTTTTTATGCTTAATTTGTAGATGGCAGCACTATATATTTTAAATCTCTATTTTAATTTCGCTAGATTTTTCCTTTTTCCCTAAAAAATGATATACTGGCAAAGCATATTTTGTTAAAATGATATTTAATATATATTCATGTTCTATCTTTGGGGATGTTTGTATGACGAATTTCTTTTTGAGCACCATTTTTAGAAAAAAAAAAAAAACTACTTTTAATAAAAAGGGTTTTCATTGTTTTTCCAAATGCATGTTTTTCGTCAATATGACTATAACTTTTATAAAGAGAAATACAATGTTGGAAACAAATTATTATTCCCACGAAACTATATTATATACAATATTATGTTATTTCTATTTTAATCTACTTTGTAAGGCCAAGCAATGTATGATTTTTATTTTTAGTTATTTATTTATTTTTTCTCAGTGAAAGATCAACAAAATGAAACCGGGTATCGTCCCAATAAACAAACACAAGTATATTTTTCTTTATATTGACAATTTTGTTTAATGCAAAAAATGAAAAAACTGTTGGTAGTATCGATTTTTTAAAGCATGTTTTTGCACGAGTTTGCGCTAAGCACGATTTTGCCACGTGGAATTATCTGCAATCTGTAACAACCAACCAAATAACCAAAATTATACGAGCCTAATTAAACTTAGTTCCCCATGAGTCTATTTTCATTAAAATTCATTCCAGTCAAAAATTTGAAAATTACCCTGTATTTTTTTTTAAATTATTTAAAATCTAAAAAAAAAAAAAAAAAAAAAAAAAAAAAAAAGTTGGTAATTGCACGTGAAAGTAGCAAATGAGGTGCGTTCGTCCGATAACGAAGTTTTAAAAATAATCAGATCTTGCTGATATAGTAGAGCGTACTTCGGATACAGTATAGTAGTCGAAATCTTTACGTTTCTGTAAATATTCAGGAAGTAATTTTTATTACACCTCAGCAACGTATATCTTATTCATAAAATGTGAAATAGTTGAATATAATTAAAACACGCACCAAACAATGTTTCCCCGTATAGCATTATGTTGTGAAATACTTTTGTGTGGCCCTGTAATTTAATAATAAAAATTATTTGCATCACAGATTGCACGGAATGCATATTTTAGTATATATTTCATAGATTCATGCCAATTCTATTATGTTCGAATGAGTGTAACGTCATTAAAATGCATTCGAAACTTTTTTCCCATTGACCGTAATGTAATGGAATACTTTTGATTGTCCCTGTAAATGATCTATGCATCCGACTTTCATAACATTTGAAATGACTCGACAAAATTACGTAATAATTATATGTTTTAAATTTCAAACGATTAAAATGCATTTGAAACTTTTTTCCCCATTGACCGTAATGTAACGGAATCCTTTTGATTGTCCCTGTAATTGATCTATGCATTCGATTTTCATAACATTTGAAAGGACTCGACAAAATTACGCAATAATTATATGTTTTAAATTTCAAACGATTAAAATGCATTTGAAACTTTTTTTTCCCCATTGACCGTAATGTAACGGAATCCTTTTGATTGTCCCTGTAACTGATCTATCTACCCGATTTTCATAAAATTTAAAATGACTCGACAAAATTGTATTTTAAATTTCAAACGATTCAGTTGGGTAGTTTTTGCGTTGTTATATGCGGACGGACTGAGCGACAACAATAGGTGCTACGTATTTACATAATTACGAACGCACTTAAAAAGAGGATTTAACAGCTAATTTTTAGTCCTTTCCAACAAAGTTTAAAATTGATTATGCATTCGGTTTGTCCTTTCGTCTGTCCACGCTATAGCTCTAACTCCCGTAAATATTCTCGGATTTTCATGCAATTGATAGAACTTATTTAGGGTCACCAAAGCACGATTGGTATTGCTTATGATGTATGTACGATTAATGGTTCATTTACAGGGATACTCAAAAGAATTCGATTACATTATGGTATATGAAGAAAATTATTTGGAGAATATTTTAATGACATTATGTTATTTCAAGTGTATCGAACAGAAAATCACTGAATTTCACTACTATCACGTTATAATAGAGCATTCGTAGCATTTTTTATTAATTTACAGGGACACACAAAAAAAATCGGTTTTGCGTAATAATTGATGGAGAGAACGTTTGAAAATTCCGTATGCGCTTTTAATTTTAATTAGTATTTTACATATTACTCTTTATATATAATTCTATACCTCATATACAGGGCTGCACAAAAGCATTCGCATACCATTCTCCTTATTAGAGGAAATTGCTAAAGGAGAATTTTCAACAGAAATATATGTATCGCTTAAATGAACTAAATTTTGGAATGCATGTTGCTAACAGATTACAAATCCCTATATCATATACAGGACTGCTAAAAAAAATCGGATAATTTTCCGATTGTAGATGATGGCAGCAGATGAAATTCGGTTTTGAAAAGCTTTATACATTTACATATGATGAAATGAGACGTAATATTTTAATTTCTTAACCCTTTGCGGTGCAGGGCAAATTCGTTGCTTAAGTGTTGAAATTAAGGACTGACACCGGAATTTGAAAACAACTTTATTTTTAAATAAGAAAACGCTATATTTCATGCATTCAATAAACAGTAATTTTTTTAACCCTTTCCGGCGCGGTGTCCCTTAAAAAGGACACCTAATTTTAATTTTACTGGCACCAAGAATATTTAATTAAAATTTTCCTTTGATACAATGCCTGAAAATAAGCAAGTTCGTATTCTCTAATAAATTCGTTTATAAATTCTGGTGGCAGATAATTATTTCAATTAAACTTACTCCGCGCCGGAAAGGGTTAAACAAAATTCCGGTGTCAATGTGGCGTTTGGGAATTACAATTAAGTGGTATATCTATGAAACCACTGCGCCTCAAGGGGTTAAATGGTGCAATTTTGTTACATTATTCTGAATGTATTAGAAAGTGCTTCATAGTGCTTAGTGCGTAGCGCATGATTTTTTTTTTTTTTTTTTTTTTTTTTTAAGTAATAGGTTGATGGCACGCTATGCGTATTGATAAAAATGGTTTTGATAAAAATGAAACGAGTGATTCCTTTTCAGCGGACATATGACTCTTTTGTGAAAAGCTGAAATTTTGCAAATAATTTGAATATTTCAAAATTATTTGTTTAACCCTTTCCGGGGCAAGGCATTTCCATAGAAAAATCAAGAAATGGATGAATAACACCGGAATTTACAAACAGATTTATTTATAAAGAAGAAAAAACAATATATTACATACAGGGTGTTTCGCTACCAGACCGTCAAACTTTGAGGGGTGATAGTAGACATGAAGACAAACATAATTAAATAGGAAACCATGGGGCGCAAACGTCTTCCGTAGGAGCCAGGGGTCATTAAAGTTTAAAGTCCAAAATTTCAAACAATTATAAAAAACGGAAAAAAGAGTGGATTCGTTTGCGGTTTTCGCTAAAATCATTCTTTATATCACATTTTGTTTGTAAAATTTTTTTAAAGGTTACGTTCAAAAATTGTCGATAGAGGGCGCTTTAGACTTTAGAATAACAAACAACTACTTTTTACCCTTATTTTGTGCACGGGGTTGAAATTATTCTAAAGTTTAGACTTTAACTTAAATTTTAAGCCCAAAATCGGAAATATTGTTATCGGGTAACTAGCGAAAATTGAATTGTGAACAGAAGAGGGGACTTTGTACGCTCATAAACTTTGGACAAACTACTCGATTTTATTGCGGTTTGCGTGTAGATCATTCCCTTGGTAATTATTTTATTCAAAATGACATACAGCATTGGTGTCCCCATTTTTTGTTAGAGGACGCTTCCGACACATCTCCGAAATTTCAATGGCATTACTCCTGGGTGTTTTACTACCAGACCAACATACTTCCAGGATGTGTTAGGGATGCAAAGACGACTCGGAATCATAATATAATGTAATGACAAAAATATCTTTTTTACGAGTTAGGGTTAAAAGAAGCAGAGAAAAAAGCCACTTGATATTTCTACAACATGTTCTGTCGGAACTTCTGGTAAAAGCAACATGTTCCTCTTTCGTTGCGCCACTCTATAGCACGATGGGGCACCTCCACATTTTACCAATGATGTTCGCAGACACCTCAATGTAACATGTGGACAGCAGTGGATAGGTAGTGGTGGCCCGATTCGTTGGCCTGCCAGATCGTCGCATCTACTTCATTATATCAATTACTTTTTGTTACCTACCTTTATTTTATTACTGTATAATTGTTCTGTATTTTTTTAAATAAACATTGCTGGGTAGGGCTAGTTGAACTCAAATCAATTGGTAGCCTTCCCCCCACCACCTGGCTCAATCTGAATCTGAATCTGTATGGACTTCTTCTGCTGAGATCAAATGAAAAGTTGAATGTATGAGACTCCTGTACCGTCAGTGGAAGACCTGTCAGCTCGAATTTTTGTAGCTGCCAGAAAGATATCCGAGATGCCAGGAATCTTTCAAAGCGTAAGGAATTGCATGCGACGCTGCTGTCAAGCATGCCCGATTACTTCTGGTCGTAATTTCGGATACCTTTTGTAGTAAAACCTTTAACTAAAATGCTTTCTGCCACATTAACGTGCTGCTGTTTCACTACTTGTTTCTGTTGCTTTTTTCTCTGCTTCTTTTAACTACAGCTCACTAAAAAAGGCATTTTATATGTTACATTCCTATGTGATTCCGAGTCGCTTTGCATCCCTAACACTTCCTGGAAGTAAGTTGGTCTGGTGGTAAAACACACAGGAGTAATGCCATTGAAATATCGGAGATGTGTCGGAAGCGCCCTCTATCAAAAAATGGATGCACAAGAGCTGTAAGTCATTTGGACTAAAATAATTACCAAGGGAATGAACTACACGCAAACCGCAACAAAATCGATCAGTTTGTATAATGTTTATGAATGTTTAAAATCCGCCCCTCCGTTCACAGTTAAATTTTCGCCAGTTACCCTATCCCAATGTTTCCGATTTTGGTATTAAAATTTAAGTTAAAGTCTAAACTTTAAAATAATTTCAATCGCATGCACAAAATAACGGTAAAAAGTAGTTGTTCGTTACTCTAAAGTCTAAAGCGCCCTCTATCGACAATTTTTGAATGTAACCTTTATAATTTGTTTTTTTTTTTTTTTTAAATCGTGTTATAAAGAATGATTTTAGTGAAAATCGCAAACGAATCGACCTATTTCTCCGTCTTTTATCATCGTTTGAATTTTTGGACCTTAAACTTTAATGGCCCCTAGCTCCTACAGAAGACGTTTGCGCCCCATGGTTTCCTATTTAATAATGTTTGTCTTCATGTCTACTATCACCCCTCAAAGTTTGTCGGTCTGGTAGCGAAACACCCTGTATATACTAAACCTAAATTTTTTTTCACAAAACTTCTGGTGCCATTAAGGCGTCTGGGAATTAAAAGTGATTTTATAAACGTACCACCGCGCCTCAAAGAGTTAAGGGGGCTCAGGGGTTGAAAACTTTTCAAAAAATCGATTTTTTTATGATCTAATTTGATTATTCATTGAATTCTTAACTCAATGCAAAAAACCGCATAAAAATATTTGCATTTTTAACGGAGTTATAAACATTTATGTATCAACACTTTCATAGCCGCATCCATATAATTTCAACTTTAAGTCGCGTTTTCTCAAAACTTGATTTTTGATGACTAACACCAAGATTAAAAACAAACTATTTGATGGAATGGCTGATTTTTTTTTTTTTTTTTTTTTTTTTTTTTTTTTGCATGCATTATCTAGATTAAGAATTAATATATTTTAGATAGTTTAATATTTTGAGTATTTTTAATGGAAAAAAAGTTGTATTTTTTAGGGTTCTTTTAAATTTTCAACTTTGAGAGATTTTTTAATAATGTTTTTTTTAAGTGATAGTTATATCCTTAATTCATAATCTAGATAATGATGTTATATGCATGCAAAAAAAATTTAAGCCATTCCATCAAATATTTTTTTTTTTTTTTAAATCTTGGTGTTAGTCGTCAAAAATCAAGTTTTGAGAAAACACGACTTAAAGTTGAAATTATATGGATGCGGCTATGTAAATATTGATACATAAATGCTTATAACTCCGTTAAAAATGCTAATATTTTTATGCGGTATTTTGCATTGAGTTAAGAATTAATTGAATAATCAAATTAGATCATAAAAAAATCGATTTTTTGAAAAGTTTTCAACCCCTGAGCCCCCTTAAGGGTTTTACAACTTTCAAAAATAATTTTTAAAAAAACTTCTTTTTTTTTCCACGTAGGTAGAATCTTTTCTTAATGGTAATCTCCAAAACTACTAATTTTTGACAAAATAAAGGAATGATTTTAAACGCATAAGCATTTTTTACAGCTTATTACTCTAGATTCCAATTAAAAAAGAACCTCGACCTTTTCTTCTTCTTTTTCTTTATCTCTCTACAAATGTAATACACCTTTCAGAAAACATTATTAAATTAATTTTCAACGTTATTAAAGTAATAATAACAAGACATGAAATTAATAACTTTCGGAACATGGAAATCGAGAACTCTAGTGAATTTAGTTTCAAAAGTCGTTTCACTAAAATTAAAAATTTGCTAAATGTTTTGAATAAATCTTTACTACGTATTTTACAGTAATAAAGAATTGATTTTTGACAAACCTAACTTAGCTAAGCATATTTTAAGTCTATCATGAAACACATTTCAGTATAAGATGATAAATGTAACGTGAGCTTTATGATCTTATTTGCAAAATTGAATGAACTTCAATACGATTCAGGAGTAATCGTCAAATGGTAAAATCAAGTATTTATTGTATGAATCAGAGAAACATTCTTATCCTACCTATTCTGTGTTTGATTCTAACAATTTTTTCACGAAATTTTTACATGAGCTGTAAAACCGTTATGTTTAATAACCGATCAAAATTCAAAGAGTTCCGGACAACAAGAGCTGTTCAAAAAGAAAAAACTCTGCAAAACTATCTTACATAGAAAAACTAGAAAAAAAAAAAGAAAATTGTCTTCCTAAGACTTTACTTTATCTTTACTGCAAATTTAAGAAATATTTTTTCGCGAATTTTACATTTAAAAATATAAATTCATACAAAATCGGCCTAACTAGTCATACAAACTTGAGATTTATTTGAGGTTATTATCACTGGCCTTTGCAACGCCAATAAAAAAAGGTGTTAAAGATAAATCATACAAAAGGGAGGTTAATTAAGGTTAATAAACGCTGTGCGGATCACCTAGTAATGTATACACATTACATGACAATCCGAGTATATTTAGGAGAAATGGATTACAACAGAAGACAATAGACAAATCGAATTCATAAGTGTTTTCTGACTATCTTGAAACATATTTAAACCAAGCTGGAAATTGCACGTGAAGCGTAGCAAATGAGGTGCGTTCGTACGATAACGAAGTTTTAAAAGTGTTACTCTCATAAATCAATCTCATAAAATTGTAAATAGTTAATTACAATTAAAATACTCACCAAAAAATGTTCTCACTATACCATTATGCAATGGAGTACTTTTATGTGGCCTTGTAAATCTATAACAAATGTTCTTTGGACCACAGATTATGCAAAATGTATATTATAATATGTACTTTATAGATTCATATCAATTTTATTATGTTCGAATGAGTGTAACACCATTAAAATACATTTGAAACATTTTTCCCCATTGACTGTAATGTAACGAAATATTTTTGATTGTCCCTGTAATTGATCAATGTACCCGATTTTCATGAAATTTGAAATGACTCGACAAAATTATGTAATAATTATTTATTTTAAATTTCAAACGATTAAAATGCATTTGAAACGTTTTTCACCATTGACCGTAATGTATCGGAATATTTTGATTGTCTCTATAATTGAACTATGCACCCGATTTTCATAAAATTTGAAATGACTCGACAAAATTATCTAATAGTTATGTATTTTAAATTTCAAACGATTCAGTTGGGTAGTTTTTGAGTTGTTATAAGCGGACAGACAGACGGACGGATTGAACGACAACTATAGGTGCTATACGTATTTACATAATTACGAACGCATCTAAAAAAGGGGTAAAAAAGAAAAAATAGACTTTACGTCGTGAAATTACATTGAACGGATTTGGCCACGACCAGTTTAGACGTGGTTTGATTAAAGCATGCGGGAGATTGCAATTTTCGAATATTAATCGTTGCCACCTTTAAAGCTCCTGTCCCCGTCAGGCGATGCACTGACGAGCTAATGCTAATCCTCTATGGGGAAGTTATTTGCTAACATCGCGTTTGCATTTCGACATCTTTAAATATTTTTTTTTCATTGGATAGCCGAGGTGCATCGCTGTATCGCCCTTTTTTAGGTGCGTTCGTAATTATGTAAATACGTAGCACCTATTGTTGTCGCTCAGTCCGTCCGTCTGTCCGCCTGTCTGTCTGTCCGTCTGTCTGTCCGTCCGTCCGCCTGTCTGTCTGTCCGTCTGTCTGTCCGTCCGTCTGTCTGTCCGCGTATAACAACGCAAAAACTACCCAACCGAATCGTTTGAAATTATACATATACAATATACTGAAATTATGCATATTACATAATTATAACATAATTGTGTCGAGTCATTTCAAATTTTATGAAAATCGGATGGATAGATCAATTACAGGGACAATCAAAAGGATTCCGTTACATTATGGAATGGGGAAAAAAGTTTCAAATGCATTTTAATCGTTTGAAATTTAAAACATATAATTATTACGTAATTTTGTCGAGTCATTTCAAATATTATGAAAGTCGGATGCATAGATCATTTACAGGGACAATCAAAAGTATTCCATTACATTACGGTCAATGGCAAAAAAGTTTCAAATGCATTTTAATGATGTTACACTCATTCGAACATAATAGAATTGGCATGAATCTATGAAATATATACTAAAATATGCATTCTGTACAATCTATGATGCAAAGAATTTTTATCATTAAATTACAGGGCCACACAAAATGCTACCACTTATTGCAATACGGGGAAACATTGTTTGGGGCGTGTTTTAATTATATTCAACTATTTCACATTTTATGAATAAGATATACGTTGCTGAGGTGTAATAAAAATTGCTTCCTGCATATTTACAGAAACACAAAGATTTCGACTACTATACTGTATCCGAAGTACGCTCTACTATACCAGCAAGATCTGAATATTTTTAAAACTTCGTTATCGTACTAACGCACCTCAATTGCTACGTTCACGTGCAATTTCCAACTTGTTTACTTTTTCGATTAGGATTGCAGATATTTTTTAGAATGATACTTTCATTTTCGGAACCGGTTTCGAAAGGGAAGGTAACTTTATAAAAAATGTCTGCAACCAAAATCGAAAAAAATAAAAAAGGAGTGATGATGAGATGCACTTCAGCTATTCAATGAAAAAAAACTTAAAATTATGCATTAGCTCTCGAGCTTTTTCCCTGGTGGGAATAAGAGCTTTAAAGGCAGAATATCTCTGAAGGATAATGTTTAGTGCAGAACTGTGTTTGACAGTGCCTTCGAAAATAGCAATTTTTTATTTATTTAGGTATCTTTGGTCCCTTAAAAAAAGAAAATAACAAAAGGAAGTTATCACTTAGATTTTAAAAAAGGGTTGCAGTTTCATCCAGTCGGTGTTAATCGATTTACATAGCATGTATGATATGTTGATGCGACAAGAAATACATAAACCTGTCTTTCATATCTCGGAATGCTACATCGTAAAAATATGAAATGTAGATATTCACTATTTATGTATTCCGATAAGTCTGATATAAAATAAGATCTGTTTATTCCCATTCATTCCGAACCAAAATTATCTGTCTTTTTTATTCAAAGCCAAAAGTTATCAGTATTTGTGCTGCAATAAAACTTTAACGACCACATATAAAAGATTTTACTTTTTTAAGAACATGGAATTATTTTCGAGTACAATCGAAAATTACATGTTTTTAAAAACTTATTCATAAAGCGCAAACAACTTCGCTGAGATCAAAAAGGTTTATAAAACCAAAAGGAGTTAATCTTGTATTTTTTATACTCTATTTGAGACATTTATACATAGATGTAACTATAACAGGGTAAACAAAGAAAAAGAAGATGAAATATCAGTACAGTTTATTTCCTATTATCCGACGCACGATTATATGGTATATTTGAGTAATCGACACTAGAGTCTTACCTCGGGTCGGGTTTTACTTTTTATCCGCCCTGAGCCGACCCTGTTTCGGATCCGGGTCGGTTTTGCGTTTATTTTATTTTACAGGTCAGGGTCTGGTGGAGTCGATTTCTACTTTTTTGTTGTGGATCAGGCTGTGGTATACTTTCATTGTTTCAGGTTCGCGTCGATTTCGAATTGGAAACGGACTTTTGTGGGCCAGATTCGGATTGGGTTTAGACTCCTGCCATTCGGATTCGGGTTGATCGGATTTTTCAAAAGAATACCCAAATTAGTTTTGGATTCAAAATCAATCTAATATAAGACTTCCTTAATGGAAACTAAAAAGAGCTATCTCTATTTAGCACACACTTTTATAATTCCTAATGCGTATATATTTGTATGCTTATATGGGCGCAAGAAATGGGCGCATGTCAATCTAACATACACACAGCATGTGTATGTGTATATAACTATCATAAATACGATTTACGCGTTTTTGTATGTATGAAAAACGAAATTTTAGTAATCTTTTTCATTTTTCGAGAAAAGAAAAAAAATGATTCTTGACTCTACCGTAAAGAAAAAATAACTGTAATTACATTTCATATATACAGGTGGTTTCTTATATGCAGTTAACGAACTGTTCGGTTTACGAGCAGATCGGTTAACAAACATTTTCGAGAGAGTTTTTTATGATCAGATAACGAACACAAAACTAAGCCAAGAAAAATGTATGCTGTGTTTCAGGTTTACCAAGCTGTGTTTAATTGCATATACAGGATGATTCAAAACGGGTTGTTCAAATTTCGTGGGTAGGTAGGGAGTACGTTAGGAAACCGATTTTACATAGGAAAGTAGGTACGCAAATGTACGCATGCGTATGTAGGGGTGGGTTGGCGAATGTACCCTACAATGTATTATATGCATCATCATTGTTTTTGTGCGAAACGTGGGCCGTTCGTCCGGCATAACGGAGTTTACAAAGCATCGTATTATTGATTTGCATTAAGAAGATAGTAATCAGCAATACATCGCCAGTTAGGTACAATGTTTTTAATCTAGTGTTAGTAGAGCAATAAAGCAGTATTTTAACAACTGAAATTTTATAAACAAGCATCTGAAAGCCAAAAACTACCCAGAGAGATTACAGAAAGCTAAAGAGTATTTCTAAAATACTGTTATAGAAGTGCAAGCTAGTTGCATTGAAAGTGGAAAGAGTATGGTGTTGATGAGAGTAAATCTTCAACATTAAGGCGTCTCCATAAATTTTGATTTCAGTCTCGTAAACATTCCCCTATAACTATCAAACAGAAAAGTGGGAGAATGAAGTGGTGCAAAAAAAGAGCTTTTATGTGGTCTGGATGATTGGAAAAAAATGTATAGTGTGCAGAGTGTGTTTTGCGTAACAATGATAATCAAAGTGTTCCTGTATAGCGAATGAAGCAGGAAGTATATGACAAAGATTACCTGAAACGATCAATGAAATTTTTAGCCAATATAATTGTAAGGGTTTGCATTTCTGCAGAAGGTCCTGTAAGACTATGTATCGTTTACGAAAGGATTAATTCTGTGATAAGTCAAAAAATCCTTGAGCATTTCATAATATTATCATCGGAAAATTGCGTGGTGACAATTTTATTTTCCAACATTTTAGTAGCTTCATACAAGTCAATGTCCACCAAGAACTGACTTAGGCAACACCAAATTAACGTACATTCCTAGCGGGCTAATTCACCGGATATAAATCCAATAGAGAATTTTGCGGAGAATAATGCGAAATGACTGCAAGATATTGTGCCAAAAATCAAAGTTGAGCTTCTGTCCAGCATAAAGTCGACATGGTCATGTGAACGCAGAAAACATTATGATCCACTTGTATCTAGCTTGGCAAAGCGAGTTAGAGCTGTCATAAAATGAAAAGGTGGTGCAACAAAATATTTAAAACAATAACTATTTTTCCCTTTTTACTTACCCATCATACGTAGTATAGGGTAAGTCTTGCAATCGTTTTGAAAATCGAAAAGAAATTTTTTTGTCGGATTTACACGTTTTAGATACTAAAGATTCCGAAAAACATATTTCATCCGAAACATACATCCGAAAAAAAAAACTTGCCGTCCGTCCGTCTGTGCGTCTGTCTGTCTGTCTGTAAACACTCTATCTTCCGAACAAATTGAGATAGAGACTTGAAATTTTGTATGTACTTATTATGTAAAAATAGGACGAAGCCTATTTAAAATCAGTAACCTCGATTATCCAGAATTAATTTTTTCGTTCTGATGAAAGGTATATAAAAATTTTGATTTTTTTTATTTTTTTTATTTTAAGGTATGAACGGAAAAGGCAATAAAATAATACAAATTTTGCATAAAGAATGAAGTAGATCAGATTATTAGTTGATGAGATATTTGTAATCCTGTTTTCCACATTCTTCGATTTTTCATGACCCTGTATTTCATTCAAATTTGAATTCAAAGATATATTTTAATTGGAAATGAGACGCTTAATCCGACTCAATAAATTATTAGTTAATATGATTATTAATTTTGGAGTTATAAGGATGTTACTTTTACCCAATTCGGAACTACTTGAGTAGTTTGGCATTTTATAAGGTATTTGTACCCTATATGGACAGGGCTCTCAATATGGACACCTCTCATATTTTTAAAGGTAATAATTTTGATCGAGAGATGGCTCAACATTTTCGCGAAGAAAAGCAGTTGAAAAGATAATTAAGGCTGGAAAGTGTAAAAAAGCGCATTGTTCGCCATTTAGGAGGAAACTCGTTGTTTCGAGATGTGCTGATCTTAATTACTTGTAAGCTTGAATTCTTATTAGATATGATAAAATTAATTAAATGTTGAAAAATGGAGTATTTTAGAAAGCTAATAAAACATATTTTCGATTGCTATTGAATATTTTGCTTAAAAATATTTTCCTTATTCATTTGTTACAAGATTTAGTAAAACTACTCCCGGTTCCCAATATGGACAGCTTATGTCCCCATCGACTACAACTGTAAGAAAGAAGAAAATTCAACGTTGCCAAGCAATAAATTGAAACGGCATCAAAGTGGTAAAATCTTTGTTCAACAAGATGCCATTTGAACAATGGCCCAAAAACCTTCCTCCAAAAAACCCTTGCAGAGAAATAAAAAGAAGCCCCCCCCCCCCCAGTAGGATATCTGTTGGAGAAATCGTAGATACCAATGGTATGACTTCCTCAACAAAGGAGAGCTCGTACTGCTTCTTTTGCAGTATTGGTGCTTTTTCAAACATTCGGCCATGCATCACATGTGGCAGATATGTTCATGAGAATTATGTGGGACTTACTGCCCATGGTGAAAAAGTTTCTATTTGTCCATTCTGTGAGGACTGAGTAATAACAGATGCAAATTCGCGGACAGATGCAATAAAGCTAAGCAAAACCAACCATATTATTTCATAATATTTACTAGTAACTAAGAGGCTTTGCATGGGTTTTCGAAGGGTAAAAACCGAGAATACCCCCCCCCCCCCTCCTTTCTAAAATGCATGTTCTGAAAATATTTACTGTCCCCCCTCCTCTTCCGAATACTTTAAGATATATTTTTTTTTTATTCCCTCTCCTCTAAAATCCCTTGGAAAAGTGGCTCTTCCATACACACTGTGTAGAAAGTGAATAAGGAAACACCTGTTCATAATAGGGACGGATTGTTCCTTATATGGACACTTGTAAACATTTTTTTGTTTTTATCATCTAAATTAAACCAGAACAATTACAAGGTCGCTAATTTTAATAATGATAGTCAATAGTCCAAGGATAATGGTCACATATTTTTGGAGTCCTATGACTTGTAGATGGGGGTGAAAAAAATACATTTTCCTTAGGGTGTCCATATTGGGTACAGATACCTTATAATTTGTCGAAATTGTTTCATCAGCAATTCATTAATAGAGAATTATAGTCTAAGAGCTAGCAACGTTTTCGTCACCTGATTTTATCAAGGCATATTTTTTAATATGTTTTTCCCTTTTATGGTAGAATACGTTTGCAAGCGGTCTGGCAGTCGGGAGACGTTGCGTTTACCTGTGGCAGAAGGGGTTATGCAGGTCAAAAAGCTTCAAAATCGCGTCATTTTTTCAAGGCTCATTTTTTATACGTTTTTATCAAGCTTAAAAATTGCAAGATATTACTCTTTGGATAGCAGACAACCTATAATTAATTTTCCAGACACAAATTCGGTTGCAAAGTTAATGCCAGATGGTTTTAAATATGGCAACAAAAGCGTCTGTTCCAAGAGTGATTTAAAATTAAAAAATTATAAGACCTCTTTACGTCATTTTATCAAGCTTGAAAATTACAAGATATTACTCTTTGGTTAGCAAACATCCTAATATAGCAACGAAAGCGCCTATTCCAAGGGTGATATAAAATTAAAAAATTATAAGACCTCTTTACGTCATTTTATCAAGCTTAAAAATTACAAGATATTACTCTTTGAATAACAGACAACCTATAATTAATTTTCCAGACACAAATTCGGTTGCAAAATTAATGCCAGACGGCTTTAAATATGGCAACGAAAGTGCCTGTTCCAAGAGCGGTTTATAATCTAAAAATTATAAGACCTCTTTACGTCATTTTATCAAGCTTAAAAATTACAAGATATTACTCTTTGGTTAGCAAACAACTTACAATTAATTTGCCAGACACAAATTCGGTTGCAAAGTTAATGCCAGACGGCTTTAAATACGGCAACGAAAGCGCCTGTTCCAAGAGTGATTTATAATTTAAAAATTATAAGACCTCTTTACGTCATTTTATTAAGCTTAAAAATTACAAGATATTACTCTTTGGATAGCAGACAACCTATAATTTATTTGCCAGACACAAATTCGATTGCAAAATTAATGCCAGACGGCTTTAAATATGGCAACGAAAGTGCCTGTTTCAAGAGTGGTTTAAAATCTAAAAATTATAAGACCTACTTACGTCATTTTATCAAGCTTAAAAATTACGAAATATTACTCTTTGGATAGCAGACAACCTATAATTAATTTGCCAGACATAAATTCGGTTGAAAAGTTAATGCCAGACTTTTTAATTATAAATCACTCTTGGAACAGGCGCTTTCGTTGCAATACTTAAAGCCGTCTGGCATTAATTTTGCAGCCGAATTTGTGTCTGGCAAATTAATTATAGGTTGTCTGCTATCCAAAGAGTAATATCTTGTAATTTTTAAGCTTGATAAAATGACGTAAAGAGGTCTTATAATTTTTAAATTTTAAATCACTCTTGGAATAGGCGCTTTCGTTGCCATATTTAAAGCTGCCTGGCATTAACTTTGCAACCGAATTAATGTCTAGCAAATTAATTATAGGTTGTCTGCTCACCAAAGAGTAATATCTTGTAATTTTTAAGCCTGATAAAATGACCTAAAGAGGTCTTATAATTTTTATATTTTAAATTGCTCTTGGAACAGGCGCTTTCGTTGCCATATTTAAAGCCATCTGGCATTAACTTTTTAACTGAATTTGTGTCTGGAAAATTAATTATAGGTTGTCTGCAATCCAAAGAGTAATATCTTGTAATTTTTAAGCTTGACAAAAACATATAAAAAAATGAGCCTTGAAAAAATGACGTGATTTTGAAGCTTTTTGACCTGCATAACCCTTTCTGCCTTAGGTAAACGCAACGTCTCCCGACTGCCAGACCGCTTGCAAACGTATTCTACCACAAAAGGGAAAAACATATTAAAAAATGAGCTTTGATAAAATGACGTGATTTTTGACGTTGCTAGCTCTTAGACTTCCATGTGATACGTGAATATTCATACTTCTACTAAGCGTAAAACCAACTTAATGAAAAAATGTCCAAGCCGGGGATCGAACCCGAAACCCTTGGAATAGCGCTCCAAGTGCTCTACCACTTAATCTACGAGGACGATGCCCAGCTCAGCATTTTTTCACTTCATACGTTGGTTAAGCAGCAAATCACAGTCCTAGATCCGCCTTCATGAGCACACAATTCTGTGGCGTAACATGAGACACAAGAGACCCAGCATCGGTAAATCACATGAATATTTATTATATTAATCAGTTTCTCAATTAATTTTCAGTAGAGAAATTACGCCTTAAATTCTAGATACGTGAATATTCATACATCTACTTAGCGTAAAACCAACTTAGTGAAAAAATGTCCAAGCCAAAGTAAATATACACTGTAAAAAATATCCGTTAATATACACAAACTTTTCCGTAAAATTTTACGGAATAGTTTCATTTTTCCGGAAAAACAGAAGAATTTCCGTATTTGACATTTTGGAATCACAAATCCCATTAAATAACGGAAGTGTTCCGTTATTTTTGTCAATTTTCCGAAAACAGTAGAATGTAGTGGTGCTACAAGGAAAATAAAAACATTATACCGAGATGATGTTTTTTAAAAAATTTGCTAGAACATTTCTCTATTTCATTCTATTTTAATAATAAAAAGCTAACGTATTTTTAAAATATTAAGAAAATAATAATAATAATAAAAAGAATAAAATTTTATTAATTCTTTTTAAGTTTGAAATAGCTGAAAGAAAAAGTTGATTATGATTTTAAAATAATGTTTAATTTATTTATATCATATATATATATATATATATATTAAGTGCGTTGGTATTTTTTTAAAAAAGTAGAAAAAATTCTACTTTTAATTTTAATATATATATTTTTTAATTTATTCAAATTAAGAAATTCGCACAAAAAGTTAAAAATATATCGAAATATATTACCGAAATTATTATGATTGTGGCGATTACATAAGTTATAAAAAATCAATAACTGAAATTTATTTTTATAACCCATTGTAATTATCTTTATTGAGTTTACCTTAGATCGTCATAAAATAATTTGTTAAAATGCAGGTTTTTTTTTCTTTTTTTTCAGTATGTTAGTATTTTTTAAAATAAATAAATAAATATCAATAATATTACAATACAATTTTAAAATTTTTCCAAAAAAGAAGGAAACAAAACTCTAAATAAATTCATTCATGCATGTAATATTTTAAAGACTAATTTTTAAATACATATAAAGCTAAAATTAATAAGCTAGATATTCGAAATTATGGAAAGAAAATCTGTAAAACATTTAGAATTATCCATTCAATAGGAAAATATTATCTCTACTAAAAATAAACCTGCGTTCAAAATCTTATCTTTACTTTATGAAATGCATCCGAAATAACTAAGGATATTTGAAAGAGCGGTTTGAATAATTCTGGTGTAATGGTTTTACACTGCAAGCTACGATCGAAGAGGTCCCGAGTTCAAACTCCATGGAAGGTAAGTGACATTTATTCATTGTTGTTTAAATTAAATGTATATAATGTGTCCCTGATGCTAACGTGTCTTTGAAAAGTAAAGAATAAAAATCACAAATGTGTTAGTTTGTCCTTGAAAAATTCTTTTAACTTTTCAAACGAAAATTTTTACATAAGGAAATATTTATAAAAAATAATTAAAAAAAAAAGGAAAAAAAAAGAAAAGAAAAAAACAAAAAAAACGGAAATATTTTGTGGAAAAAAACGGAACTATTTCTGGAATTTACGGAAATATTTTCCCATTAAAAAACGGAAGTAAGACTGGCGTCTAAATTACCAGTACTATTTCCGTTTTTTAACGGAAATTTTTTTTACAGTGTACATATGATTTACCGATGCTGGGTCTCATGTTACGCCACAGAATTGTGTGCTCATGAAGACGGATCTAGGACTGCGATTTGAAGCTTAACCAACATATGAGGTGAAAAAATGCACAGCTGGGCATCGTCCACGTAGATTAAGTGGTAGAGCATTTGGAGCTATTCCAAGAATTCCCGGTTCGATCCCCGGCTTGGACATTTTTACACTAAGTTGGTTTTACGCTTAGTAGAAGTATAAATATTCACGTACCTACAACTAGCTTATTTTGGGGGAATAATAGTTGGTTCGACATCCGATAAACTCCTCTAAATTAAGCGAACACAGTACCTTGAAATAGGTCAAAATATCAATTTTTTTTTTCAATATCAGCTGAAAGCTTCTTTATTTGTGAATATTTTGACACCTCATTTTTACCTATATTGACGTTGCGAGATATTGTAAGTTTTGTTAATCGATCCAGCGCCCATACAAATGAAAACTTTAAATTTATTTTTCTCCATGTCCATATTTTTATAACTTGCTTGTTCGATAAATACTAAGGCTTTTTGGCAATCTAAATAAAAGATTGATTTTTTTTAAATTTGTTCTGCATGATGTATTTAATATTTGGTGCATGGTTTTAATCTTTAAGCTTATAGTTATTTTTTTTTAAATATTTAAATTGAGAGTTTCTTGAATTTCCTTCATTTTTTAATAAACATGAGAAAAAAAATCATATTAAATCTAAAATCCCATACAACTAAAAATCCATGCATAGTTTTACATGTTTTATGCAATAAATTCTAATGAATGTAGAAAAAAAATCGAAGCCAAAATATTCATATTTATAAAAATAGTAAAGATTTTTAAAAAGTTAATTAAAAAATTAAGGATGTTTTACAAGTTTTTTTTAAATTTTAATTTAATTTTTATCTTTAAGTATTGTGCCACCACACATATTATAGTATTATTCAAAATTGAAAAAAAAAAGTTTCAATATATGATGTCTCCTTAAAGGGGTCCGGGACACATTTTAAAATAATTTTTATATATTGAATTAAAATTTTGAATTTTATTGCGATAGTTAACCATGTCATTTGTAAACAAAATCACACGATAAACCTTCTCTTAATTTATCTAAAAAAATTTTAATTTAGAATTTATTTAAAAAATGGGGTAATTTAAAATTGTTATAACTCAGAATATTATTTGTAGAATTTCACTTTTTTACGTTTAAATAAACAGAAATATTCATATTTTAATTTTAATTCAGCATTTAAAAATATTAATAAAAAATAAAAAACAAATTATTTAAACTAATAATTTGAAAAAAAAAAATTATGTAACTTTTATTTAAAATATCATATTTTCAAAAGTAAATATTTCTTTTCAAATTTTCCTGAAATAAAATTAAAGTAAAATAATAAAAAAAAGACATGTTTTGAGTTTGAAGCATGTACCTTTAATAGTTATTGAGATATAAAAATTTAAACCCGCGAAATTGTGAAAAATTCCATCCTGAAGAAAAATGCATTTTCGCAAGAAGTCACTTCATGACAACCATTGCTTGAAAGATAGCTTTTTAAAAACATATCAAAATAAAAAAAAATATATTTCCCCTTCTAATTAAAATAGAAACATGATTTGAAAGTCATTTTAGGCTTAAAAAAAAAACAGAGAAATTTTTAATGCAATAAAACATTTTTAGGAAATTTGAAGATTTTTGTATCCCGGACCACCCTAAACCGAGGCTTTCCAACACGGTCCAGCCAGTGTGAGGTAACCGAAAGTCTTACAATAGTAGAAAATAGCAAGGAAGAATGCAGAGATAATAAAAAATAAAATTTCTTGCATGTGACATCCAGAACTTTCATAAAAAGGCCATCATAAATTACAAAAGCAACAAAATCTCCTTCAAAAACGTCATTAACATTTATCTTGTTGAACATAAAAGTAAAATGAAAAATGTAAACAAACAAGCAGCTGCTGACAAATAAGGATTTACAACATAAGTAAATAACGTACGCAACATTCTAAATATTCCGGCAAACGTATAAATCTAAACATATTTTTAATATAAAATGTAATAATAAATAAGTATTTTTAAGAAAAAGGATCAAGAAAAATAAAATCAAACACAAATTTGAGTATATTAGTATATAATAATAATAATTATTATTATTATTATTATTATTATTGTTATTACTAGCTAATCCGCCCGGCGTTGCCCGGGTCCGTATTAACAATATTAAATGAACTTGAAATTTGTATGATTTTATCATTAACTCGTTACATGCAGAAATGCATTGTCTGAAATACGTAGCCACTGACTGTGTGAAAAATCGGTTTTAAAAACAACTAATATTAAGCTCTAAAAATACTCAAAATGAGCAATGAAAAACGCGGGAGGGAATATGTATACAACGATTGCATGATTTTCGTGTAAAAAAATTGATATTTACCCGTAAAAATCACTGTTAAGTCACGTAACTGATTATTATTTTCACATACAAATCCCAAGTGAAATATTTTGAATTTCAAACTAATTATATCACTCTTAAATCCAACTATACCATGAATGAAATCGATACACGATGGTAGCTAAAAGGTTGGTATATAGTACTATAATTTCAGAGCTATTTAACAAAAGTAAGTGTTATTTTTAATCAAATCTTGCATATAGGTTCACTCTTGTATAAATTCCTAACCTTAAACTTTTATACCGTAACCAGAACCTGTCTGTAACCTAACATCGACTTAACAGTACCCTACCGTAAATTAAATATAACAGAAATGTAACCTAGCCTAAATGTATTCACTTTATTGTAACATATCCTTATTCTAACCATAACATAAATGCAATTTAACTTTAACCTAACTTTAACCTAAATAATATAATAGAAAAAAAACCATTTTAAAAAATTACTATTTCTTCGTAAAATATGCTTCAGCTGTAATTCGTTTCTTTCAATTCGTTTTATTAATACAAAATTCCTTCCTCGTGCTTTTGTTTGAGACATTAAAATTTCAGCGATAAATGGTTTAATATTGCAAACCACGGAGTAAGACACTTCTTACTCCGTGTTGCAAACCTTTTTTCGCTTTACTTCGCCTCCACCTATCTTTTTCTCCATGGTGTACAGCAGCTGTGATTAAAAAAAAAAAATCCTCATTTAAACTGACAGTTTGCCAGTCTATGAATTTTAAAGGTCTGTCCCAGCTTTTTTAATTATTTCTGCAAAAATTTTATGCAACCAATCAACCATAAGAAAATGAAATGGAAAAAAAGCGAAAAAAGGCGATTTTTTATGAGAGTGAGCTTTGGAATTTAATTAATTACTCAGTTAATAAATAGAATTTTGAAATTCTGAGCTTCAAGTGCATCAGGAGAGACATTGGGCTACTCTCAAAAAAATTTTGAGCTCCGTACGTGCTGTAGATTTTGCTAGCCATCGCAGACACACAGACAGACAGAGCGTTTTGTTCTTTTATTAGTATAGATTTTCATCATTAATTTAACCATTTGGAAAATGGTTGTTTTTTTCGGTCGAAAATAGATTTATCTGAGACATATCTGATTCTTTGTAGTGCCTTCATTTTATTCTTACTCCGATTGGTCCAAGAATATTAATGGCGTACGTAATGTATGACTCTGTTATTACGTAAGCATGTTTTAATAATCATAAAAGTGGAGGGGGGGAGTGTTGTTGTTTGGTCGTTTTTTGTAACAAAAAGATACAGTATTTATACCTTCCCTTTACTTTCAACAGAAATGAATATTTCTGTTGTCACAATAACAAAAAAAAAATATTAAAAATTACAAAAAAAAATATATAATAATAATAATAATAATTCAAAAGCAAATAAAGATACAGCTTTTAAAGAAATTGCATTTAAAAGTACATTTCTTTCCCTAAACGACGGTGTAAAAATTGAAAATATGCGATTATTAGAAGTTAAAAAATTTGTAGTTTCAAAAATTGCAAAACTGAAATTTCATTTAAAATTTCAAAGTGTAGCCATTCGCAAAAGGACGTATACGTTACGCACAGATATGTTTGTCCTTTATAATATTGATAGAACTATATAAGAAATTAAATGATTTCAGAAAGGGAGAAACACTATCACCTCTTTATTTTGTTAAAAAAAAAAATAATAAATCCTTTAGGAAGAAAACGACCGCATCAATGATATTCTGTTCGAGATTCATCTTCATTTAACTTTAACTATAAAATAAATATGTCTTATTTACAAAAAAGTGAGCAAAATATGTATTTTTTAAAGTATAGAATTTATTTATAATTTTAAAGTTTTAGTCTTTTAAAGAATCATTTTCCAAATGGCTGTTGTAATTTGTTAAATAAGATTTTCCCTCGCGATTTGTGCCTATAAATTTAAATAAACCTGTGTTGTACCGACCCCAATCTATCGGTATGCAGGCAACGCAAGTGGCACAGATTGTGGCCCATATATCGTTGGCAGTTTTAAAAATTGTTGGAAAATAGCAAGGTTAAGAAATGCTTGAAAAATGGTAGCTTCAGAGACCCGTCTGATTTAGAGTATATTTCAACAGGATTCAGAACTGCTAACAGTTGGATCCCTGTTGGACTTTTGTTAACCAATGTTTTATTGAACAAAGATACAGCAAGGTAAGCACACTTACTGTATCTTACTGTGGCACAACATGAACACAATAATAAGCCAATGTTGGTCCAACCAATTCGCACTATACTCGGGAAGCTAAGCCAAAGTTATTTAAATCTTGGTTCAATTTGCTCTATAATGACAAAAAAAAAAAAAAAAAAAAAAAAAAAAAAAAATACTATCTCAATATTAGGGTGTTAAAATTTCACTGTTATTTCAGCAATATTAGCAAGAAATATGAAATACCAATAAAAATGAATAACACCAATGTTTGGTCAAGAGTGTCAAAATCTTAATATTCCAATATTAACCTTTAAATGCATAGTGATGCAGATCTGCATTGCTTTTTATGTAACTGCTAATAAGTATATTTCTTAGCAGCCATTATATTTTACGAGGTGGAACCCGTCGAAATTCGACGAAAGAAAATGTTTAAGAAGGAACTATTTCATTGATTTATAATAAATCTACAAAATTAATTACAGTAAAAAATGTATCTTACATTGGTCAGTCTAACTCTCAAACACATATTATTTTAAGCTAAAATTAACAAAATATTATTTCTATAAAACTCACTTGTCCAAATTATTAACATTAAACTTTAATCGCATATGTAATCAATAAAATATAATAAAGATCAGTTATTATGATGAAGTTATTAATTAAGGTTCATATGTTTGGTATAAACGCGAATGAAAAAAAATAAAATTTATTCCAAATTGACACGATCATAGAATTTCATGTGACATCTAAACCAGTCATCATTTTCATCTTCTCAAAATTTACATTTGTACTTCTCATACCCGTATTCATCATGTTTAAAGAATGGTATTTTAATTTGATCATTGATGAATAAAAATGAAATAAAACTGAAATTCACTGGATTTTATAACAGACGATATATTTACATACGCATTTTAATTTCTTTTCAATTTTAAGAGAAAATGGAGCGATTCTCTTGCCACAATTACAAAATTGATACTAAAACCTAATAAAAAAAATTAATATCTCAAGAATAAATTGAGATACAGCTTTGAAACGAATTGCATTTAAAAGTACATTTTTTTCTCTATGCGATGGTACTAAAAATGTGCGGAGTTTAGAAGCATAAAATTTGCAGTAGCGAAAATTGCAAAACCGAAATTACATGGGAAAGTGTTTCCTTTCGCAAAATAAACAGATACGTTTGGCCTTTATAGATTGTAGGATGGTAGTGTAGCGTGGATTATAGAAATATTAATCCTTTAAAACTTACGAAAATATGCTACTAAAAAAAATCTATCATAATTTTTCTGATGTCTAATCCTTAACATAAGAACAAAAAGCACAATTGTAAAAGAATAATTCATGCATTTAAAGGGTTAAAGCAACATAAAGCCATGCTGCAAAAACTCAAAACACAAAAATAAACACATTTCGGAACACTTTTGTCCTCAAATTTGCAACACTTTATTGTGTTGTGCGGTGTTTTTTGAGCTGTGATTGTGTTCTTAATATGTTGCAAAAGTGTTACTCTCTAGAAATGTCTTCTTAATATGTTGCAAAAGTGCTGCTCTCTAGAGATGTCTTCTTAATATGTTGCAAAAGTGTTGCTCTCTAGAAATGTCTTCTTAATATGTTGCAAAAGTGCTGCTCTCTACAAATGTCTTCTTAATATGTTGCAAAAGTGTTGCTCTCTAGAAATATCTTCTTAATATGTTGTAAAAGTGTTGCTCTCTAGAAATATGTTCTAAAAATAGCGTTGTTAATTGTGTTGAAATAGTGATGTAAATAGTATTGATGAAAATAGTTTCTTAAAATAGTGTTGTGCTGCACAACACTTTGTCTACAAATTAACAACACATTTTAAAATTTCACAATTGACAACACTATAAAGCAACACATGTAAAACATTTTCAAAATATTTTTCAAGATGATGCCTTTAAAATTACATAATTTTTAACATGAACCCAACCATGCATGATCGAAACAGCACAATCGAAAATGATTTTAGTCAGAAGTGTTGATTTTTATGTTCAGTTAGTGTTGCAAAAGGATTTCATGCGTTTGCAGTGCAATATCGGCATTACATTGGAAATTCTTCCAATGAAACGCCAATATTTCACAAATGGTTGTTTTATTGGTTTACAGCTGCTAAAATATTTTTTGTTCAATACTCATGAGACATTTTAAATCAACACTGTTAAAAAAATTCTGAAATTAACGAACATTTTTTCCTGAATTTCACAGAAAAGCTCCCTTTTTACAACTAAAGGGTATTTTCCGTTACAAATCACAAAGTTCCATCATATTTCCTGAAAAAAACGAAACGGATGGAAATAAAAACAAAAAACGGAGACACTCCGTTGTGTGGGGAGTTCCATGGCCGAGTGGTCAAGGCACCCCACCGCTATCGCCTGCGAGCGCAGATTGTGGGTTCGAGTCCCATTTGCGCCATGGAATAATGAAACATAAAAATTCCTTTTAAATTACATTTTTCCGTTTATTTTTCTCTTTTTTTTTCTTATTAAAAATCTTTTAATTTATTAGCCGAAAAAAAATAAATAAAGAAATAAATAGTCTATATATATACTGTAAAAAAATTTTTAGTAAAAAAAAAATTTATTTTAAAAAAAAACAGTGGTTTCACGTAAAAATTGTTAATAAAAAAATTTTTTTTAAAAAAAACAGTGGTTTCAAACAGTGATTTTTTTTAATTTAAACTATTTAAAAAATTAAAAATGATTTTAAAAAATAATAAGTATTATGCATCAATGTATAAAATTGAAACTGGTGTTATACACAATTGAAATGAAAAAACTTCTTTAAACACCATAAAATAAGTTAACTGCGCAAGGCCTTTCGAAAGAACTTAGTCTTTCTTCGTCTTTCTTTCTTCGGTTTTTTTTTTTTTTTTTTTATGTATTTTTTATTTTTTTTTTTTTATTTTTTTTTTTTTTACTAATTTATATATTTTTTGCGTACATTTTATTTCATTTTAATCTCTCCTTTTAGTTAATTTTTTAATTTACCCCGCTTTTTCCCATTTTCCTTCCCCCCTTCTTCCTTTCCTCTCCTTCATTGTCTATCTAGTTTTGTTTATGCTCTTCCGTGATTGGCGGTTGCCTTCTTCTTTCCTATTGGCTGTTCCTTCTGCTTGCTCCCTCTCCCTCCCGCATTCCCCTTCAGTCGTGCCGCTACATTAATTGTGGACGCACGTTTTTTTTGCGCCTGACGAAGAAAGACTAAGTTCTTTCGAAAGGCCTTGCGCAGTTAACTTATTTTATGGTGTTTAAAGAAGTTTTTTCATTTCAATTATTATGCATCAGTCTAAAATAATCCGTTTAGAAACATTCTAAGGAATATATTTGAAAGGAAATCTTTAAAAAGCACAACAGATTTTCCCAATAACTCATACAAGACATACTTTGTACCGTTTAGCATCAGCAACTTTGGCTCAGTTCGTAAGAATTTGTTCCGCAGTCTGAAGGTCCCGAGTTCAGTCCTGAGGACGGCGTGAACTAAGTTATCCAAAATAACAATTAAGTAAAATAACATAGCAGCTTAAAATCCCTCGGTGATTTCGAATTCTTTGAAGATTAATCGGTAAATCATTTTTAAAAATTATATTAAATTATTACTATTATAAATCAAACTTTGTAACGGAAAGTTACTGATTCTTACACCGGAGTTTTCCCTTCTTGTATTTCCCACAACGGAAAATCTACTAACGGAACGGTAAAAGTTCGGCTACATTGCTGCCGGTAGTTTCACCTGGAATTCACAGATTTATTTTTAACAGTGAATGAATGATATACTGGCACAATCTTAAATGTAAATATAGTTAATATTGCTTTGATTTACTAATAAGAATCATTTGAAATTTAAAGGAAGTTTAAACTTTCATATTAAAAAGTAATTTCGTATTTTTGCCGATTTTAGTGTTTATATCATTTATTATTATTATTATTATTATTATTATTATTATTATGCTATGATAAATATTCACTGATATTCATAACATTTTTTGGAATTCTCTTTTCTTTCTATTTTAAAAACTATTACGATTTATTAATGATTCAGCACTTTAAATTTCGTTTAAATAATTTTTCCGTTTTCAGAAATTTAAAACTTTATTTATCCGCTATTTTTTTTTATAATTTCGCATTTTCAAAAAATTTAGAAATTTGGATTTTTTTAATGAATATTTTGATTTGAAAATTTTTAATTTGATTAAAATGAATAACTTTCCTTTACAATTATTTTAAAAATAAATTTATGGTGCTACCATCTATGTAACAATTTAATAATTATAAATTAACAATTTGGATTTATTAACTAAAGGATAAGTTGTTTTAAAAGAATTATTAAACAAAACCCTCTGTGTGATCTACGATTATACTTTTATATTTGTACTTTTTTCTGATTTTCAATAATTAGTCGTTAAAATCTCGGCCATAACTAGTCTACCTTACTACCTTATACTAGTCTACCTCGGACATAACTAGTAACAACTTGTCTCATGGCCATCTACAAAAGATGTTAAAATGCAAAACAGTTCA
The DNA here is from genome assembly GCA_964019185.1 of Maratus speculifer. Lineage (NCBI taxonomy): Eukaryota > Metazoa > Arthropoda > Arachnida > Araneae > Salticidae > Maratus > Maratus speculifer. The sequence continues at coordinate 195,607,989 of OZ025295.1, read as the reverse complement.
TGGTTTCGTTCATCTAACGAAGCTCTATCCATCTTACTCCTCTCTCTGTCTGTCTAATAGTTCGTTCTCGTAAAATGTACAATTTAGAGACTTGAAATTTTGCATAATTATAGCGCTAAATGCTTCTGATCGCATGCCAAATCGTAAAATTTAGAAACAGACTTACATTGTTTTAATTAAATAAATTTCTCGATTATGTCATCCAGTCCATCGTGCCCAGAAACTATGATACAAAATTTTGTCAAAATATTTTCAGATTATTTTTAGACATAAGTAACTTGACCCTGATCCATTATTATCCAAAATGACCCACTATTAGATGTTCTTGAACATGCGACCAATGAATTTTTTGAACACGAAGATAATAAGATGCATAAAGTTTAACCAAAACCGTTAGAGCCATTTTTTAAGATTTTAGATAAAAATTGTTTGACCAATTGTGACCTTAAAATGACCCATTAATTGAGATTTCTCGAACAGATCTAACACAGTAGTCTTCTAGGTCCCGAAAACAGTATAATACAAAAATTTTGTCAATACTGTTTGAGCCCTTTTTAAATATAATTAGCTTGATCTGGACCCATATTGACAAAAGATGCCCATTAATTGAATCAAAGATGTGACCTAAAAAAATCTGAGAAATGTCCATAATTTTATGAAAAATATGCCAATGTTATGCATATAATTATTTAGAGAAAGGAATGGCAGAAGTTGTTAATTCGAAGCCAAGTTCAATATTTTATTATATGCCTCATCAAACAGTTTTACGTGAAGACAAAACAACTACCGAGCTTAGAGTAGTTTTTGATACGTCTTATCGTTCTGCGGAATCTATTTCTTAGAATCACTGTTTACATGCCGGTCCAAATTCAAATCCAGAGATACTTGAGGGTTTCCTTCGGTTTCGATTACATAAGATCGCAATTACAGGAGATATTGAACAGGCATATTTGCAAATCAGTTTAGATCCTGTAGATAGAGATGCTGTTAGATTTTTAGGGATTGAAAAATCCCCTAATATTGAATCAGATTTAAAATTGAAAACATTAAGAATGACCAGAGTTTTATTCGGAGCGAAACCTACAGTGGTGGCCAAAATTGCGGACATTTTTAGGTAGCTTTTATTGAAAAAGTAAAAAAAAAAACTACCTATTGCAGCCGTCCGGGGAAAGACCATCGGTAAATTTTGCTATATTTTCGTCCATCATGACCCCTAGATCCCCAAACCACCCTCCTATAAAATGTTGACTTACATATATATACTATATATATAGATATATCCATATATACAGGGTGTTTCGCTACCAGACCGACAAACTTTCAGGGGTGATAGTAGCCATAAAGACAAACATTATTAAATAGGAAACCATGGGGCGCAAACATCTTCTATAGGAGCTAGGGGCCATTAAAGTTTAAGGTCCAAAAATTCAAACGCTGATAAAAATTAGAAAAAAGGGTCTATTTGTTTGCGGTTTTCTCTAAAATCATTCTTTATAACACGATTTTTTATTTTTTTTAATTTTAAAGGTTAAGTTCCAAAATTGTCGATAGAGGGCGCTTTAGACTTTAGAGTAACTAACAAATACTTTTTGCCGTTCTTTTGTGCCTGTGGTTGAAATTATTCTGAAGTTTAGACTTTAACTTAAATTTTAAGCCCAAAATTGGAAACATAGAGATCGGTTAACTAGTGAAAATTTAACTGTGAACCGAGGGGGAGATTTTAAACGCTCATAAACATTGGACAAACTAATCGATTTTATTGCGGTTTGCGTGTAGGTCATTCTCTTGGTAATTATTTTATTCAAAATGACGTACAGCTTTCATGTCCTCATTTTTTGATAGAGGGCGCTTCCGACACATGTCCGACATTTCAATGGTATTACTCCTGGGTGTTTCACTACCAGACCACCATACTTCCAGGAAGTGTAAGGGACGCAAAGATGACCGGAATCACACAGGAATGCAGCGTTGAAAATCTCTTTTTTGCATGTTACGTTTAAAAAAATATCAGAGAAAAAACAACAGAAACAAGCAGAGAAACAGCAACATGTTAAAGTGACAGAACAAAGTTTATTTAAAGGTTTTACGGCAAAAAGTGTTCGATAGTATGACCAGAAAAAGTCCGGCAAGCTTGACAGCAAAAGTAGATGGCGCTGCGATTTTCTTGGGGTAGATGGCGCTGAACGGTAATGCGCGTGAAAGTTTCTCTCTCGTTGCGCATCTCTATATGGTTCCAGCACGATTGGGTTCTTCCACATTTTACCAATGATGTTCACTGATACCTCAACATAACATACAGACAGCGGTGGATAGGTCGCGGTGTCCCGGTTTATTGGTCTTCCAAATCACCGGACCTATCAAATATCAGCTTCTTCTGTTGGGGTCACATGAAAAGTTGGGTGTATGAGAATCCCGTACGATCAATTAAAGGCTTAGCAGCTTGTATTTCTGTAACTTCCGGAAATATATCAAAGATTCCAGGAATCTTTCAAAACGTGAGGAATTACATGCGATGGCGCTGTCAAGCATGTCGAACTACTTCTGGTCGTAATTTCAAACATCTTTTCTAGTAAAAACTCTAAATAAACTGTTTTATGTCATATTAACGTGTTGCTGTTTCTCTGTTTGTTTCTGTTGTTTTTTTTTCTCTGCTTCTTTTAACCATAACTCTCAAAAAAGACATTTTTAACGTTACATTCCTATGTGATTCCGAGTTGCTTTTGCATACCTAACACTTTCTGAAATTATGGTAGTCTGGTAGTAAAACACCCAGGAGTAATGCCATTGAAATGTCGGAGATATGTCGGAAGCGCCCTCTATGTAAAAATGAGCACACCACAGCTGTACGTCATTTTGAATAAAATAATTACCAAGAGAATGACATACACGCAAACCGCAACCAAATCGATTAGTTTGTCCAATGTTTATGAGCGTTTAAAATCTCCCCCTCGTTTCACAGTTAAACTTTCGCTAGTTATCCGATCCCCATGTTTCCGATTTTGGGCTTAAAATTTAAGTTAAAGTCTAAACTTTAGAATAATTTCAACCCCATGCACAAAAAAACGGCAAAAAGTATTTGTTCGTTACTCTAAAGTCTAAAGCGCCTTCTATCGACAATTTTCGAACTTAAACTTTAAAATTAAAAAAATAAAAAATCATGATATTAATAATGATTTTAGAGAAAACAGCAAACAAATCGACCCTTTTTTCCAATTTTTATCAGCGTTTGAATTTTTGGACCTCAAACTTTAATGGTCCCTAGCTCCTATAGAAGACGTTTGCGCCCCATGGTTTCCTATTTAATAATGTTTGTCTTTATGTCTACTGTCACCCCTAGAAGTTTGTCGGTCTGGTAGCGAAACACCCTGTATATAGATATATATATATGAAATTTGTCATGCTGTAACTCTTGAATTTATGAACCAATTTGGATGAAATTATTTATGTGCATAATAGGAGTACTATTGTTTCGACCCAGTTCGTTAAACAGCTTCAACCGCCATCTTGTTTCAAAATGGAGGCCATTTGAATTTGTGGACATTTATGGAAATTTTCATGTTTTCTAACTTTTTCTCTAAAATGACCTAAATGTTAACTTACATTGTGTGACTGTTTAAAATATCTTTTGATGTTTCTAACATTCTGTTTAAAATGATATTTAAGAGTTTGCATTTTGTGAAACGGAACTTTTTCTATAAGTACACAAAGTTAAAAAACATAAAAATTTCAAAAGAATCAAATGGCCGCCACTTTGAAACAAGATGGTGGATGAAGCTGGCCAACAAACTCTGTCGGGACAATAATACTATTATGCACATAAAAAACTTCATCCTAATTGGTTCATAAATTCCAGAGTTACACCATGACAAAATTCAGATATATATATCTATATATATGTGAATATATTTATATAAGGTACCGTGGGGTAATAACGCCATGTTAAGGTTCTACCAATTTTCACGGCTCAGTTTTAGTTTGTATTTTTCAAACAAATATATGATTTGATACAGCAACTTATTGACTATCTATATAAAAAAAATAATTTAACAGATATGTATTCATAAAATGTAATGGCGTGATTTCTTGACCCATGCTATTTGGCTATATGGCTATATGATACCTATATGGCTAATAACGCCATGCAAACGAAACTATGAAATAAGATGGAATAATTGCATGTAGATTGCCCAGTTCAAAAAATACAAACTCTACAAACTTAGAAATTAACAAATTGCATTTTAAGCTATTGAAAATGTTCAATTTTTTGTGAAAGTGTAAGAAAAATAAAGGTGTGGTGTGGGGGGGGGGGGGATGAGGCAAAAGAATATCAGATCGTGAGCTTCTTTTTGCTTAAAAAGGACCGCTTAAATAGAATTATTAGAAACATTGTACAGTTTTAACTGTGTTTATTTGAATCAGTATTTAGGATGTAGCTCGGCCACTGTAGGGAATCAACCGGGGTATTAATGCCAAGGATTTGCGTTATTACCCCTTTATAGTTATTGCGCTGTACATTTTAAATTAAAAACTATCTCGAGAAGATATCCAAAATCTTCAACAACATTTTGAAATTCCATGAAATGTACAACAAATTTATGTAATTAACAAAGTATTTCTGGATTAAAAAAAAAATAGTCTTCACATCACAAAACGTATCTCGCAAATTTTAGATCAAGCGTTAATTTTAGTTTCTTGTAAAAACAATAAGACCTAAAAATGAAACAAATTAACTTGAAGCTGTTTTTTGCGATTTATATGACTCAAAACCCTTCTTCGCAGAGCACATGGGTGTCATTTACCAGATTATTTCATAATTATGCAAAATATTAGCACTTGGCGTTATTACACCAGACCACTTTATATAATATATATATGTAAGTCAGCATTTCAACGCAGGGTGGTTTTTGGGATCTAGGGGTCATGATCGACGAAAATACAGCAAAATTTACCGATGGACTTTCCCCGGATGGCTGCAATAGGTAGTTTTTTTTTTACATTTTGTAATGAAAGCTACCTAAAAGTGTCCACAATTTTTGCCACCACTATAGTTCATTTCTGCTATCTGCAGCCATAAAACACCATATTAGTAAATACAAATCCACATTTCCAGAAGCATTTGATATACTAAATAAATGTCTGTATGTCGACGATTTACTCGCAGGTGTGAATGAAGAGGCCCAAGGTTTGAATATATATGCTGAGGTTAAGAGTATTTTGAAAGATTCTAATTTCAATATGCTCAAGTGGAATGCGAATTCTAGAAATCGTCAATCGCAATTTGACTTAAAAGAAAAAACTATCCATCAAAATTTGCTTGTACAAAAATTCTAGGTTATAAATGGAATATCTACGAAGATTATTTAAAAGTTGAATTGCAGAAATTTGAAAATAAGAGAAGCGGTGTAACCAAAAGAGAAGTTTTAATGATGATGGGAAAGATGTATGATCTTATAGGAATTTTAAATCCTTATACAGTAGCTGCACGAATTCTTATGCAAAAAATTTGGAAAGAAGGTCTGAATTGGGAAGATGAATTAAATGAAGATATGCACAATAAATGGATTAAGTGGTGCGAGCAACTAAGTTCTATTGAAGCTGTAGAGATTCCCAGACATTATTTTAGCGAACACTCAAAAGATGTAATTCAAGATTTACAACTACACTGTTTTAACAACGCTAGTTCCAAACTTATGGATCTTTTATATATTTAAGATATCGTGTCATGAACAAATATTTATTAGTTTTGTCATTTCCAAAGTCAGAGTTGCTCCAATCAAGAAATTATCTCTGCCAAGATTGGAACTGATCAGTGCAATAGTAGGGACTAGACTAACAGCCTATGTTGATGAACACCTTTCAAATAAATGAAAATTAGTCTACATTTTTTGGATGAAATCAATGATTGTCCTGCATTTAATCAGAAGTAATGTCGAGGAATGGAAGCCATTTGTTCAGAATAGAATTCGAGAAATCCAGCGGCCGTCGGCCTAACCGTTCGGAGTTTTCGTGGTTTTCTTCGAACCTTGCGTAAATACGGGTTAGGTTCCCTTAGAAAGACCCCCACGAAGGGCATCCTTCCCCCTGGGCCTATATCCCTAGCGTAGATAATCGGCCGACACAAAATACAACAACAACAACAACGAGAAATCCAGCAAAAAACAAATCCAAATTTGTGGTCACATTGTCCTGGCTCAGAAAATCCAGCCGATCTGTTAACCAGAGGTGAAAAAACAGAATCACGTTTAAAAAATAATGAATGGTTTAACGGACCCAATAAAATGAAACATTTTAGTCTCAAGTAACTCTAGTAATTGATGTCAAAGGTGCTGAAGAAAATGAAAGAGAACAAAAATTGTCCAAACTAGTTATGTGATTCAGGAAGAGAATACAATTTTTAAAATTGAAAATTACAGTACAATTACTAGACTACTTCGCATCACCTATTGGATATTGAGATTTGCAAATAACTCAAAGAAATTCGCAAATAAATTTTCAGGACCTTTGAGTGCTGAAGAAATGTTGAAAGCAGAACCATATTGGATAAAACAGACGCAGGGAAAGTTTTTTCCAGAAGAAAAAGAAGCATTGTTTAAGAAGAAATTAGTCCCAATAAAATTCTAAATTCTAAATTTAAATCCGTTCTCAGATAAAGATGGAATCATGCGATTAAAAGGAAGACTCCAAAATTCAAATTTAAGTTATTCAGAAGCCCATCCAATTATCCCTCCAAGCAAAAGTCATTTTACAGATCTTCAAATCAGAAAAGCTCATGAAGAGGTAGCTCATTCTGGAATTTCTGAAACACTTGTCCAATTAACGGAAAAATTATGGGTTATTAAGGGTAGGCAGCAAGTAAAGCCTATAATAAGAGGATGTATCACCTGTAAAAAAATCAGCACTAAACCTTGTGACGTGGCTTGGGGTGTCGCCGGTGACGTGTCGGTCAAATGAGAACATAGTTTAAGTAAAGTTAAAATTCAACACTTTTATTTACTGTCTTTGAGAAATGGGGCGTGGAGCCAAAGTTCAATATTTCTGACTACTAAACACAATACTATGAGATTAAACTATAACTCATACTCACATCTACGACTAAGTCCGGCTCAGAGCACTAACCCCGGCTCTTCTTTTCAGGTCGCGGTATAATCTTTCTTTAACCTGTAAGAAAACAGCCCGTGGCTGCACAAAATCTTTTATTTTCGAATACTCACAGTGCTAAATAACTCTTAACCGACTTGATTGCTGAGATTCTTCCACTTTAACTCTTAGGCAACTCTTAGCTTAAAAACTCTTAGGCTATCCCGGCTCACCTCGCCACACAACACCTTGCTGGCTCACCTAGCCACACAACACACTGCTGGCTCTCCTCGCCACACAACACACACACCTACTCCAACTCACAGCTTTTATACATTGCAAACTGAAGACGGAGCTAGAAATTTGCATAAAACTCATAACCGCAGTTAACTGTAGATTCGAGGGCACCACACACAATCCGAAAAATTAGAGTTTCATAAAGGATAGATGTCGCTTTTGCGCCACACATATTAAAACCTTGACGTCACGATCTCACTCAAAATACTAGAGTGCTTTTATTACAAAGGGACACTCCCTCACAACCTTATTGCCAAGATATTGCACTCCTTCCTCCAGATAGAATTAAAGAAGCATCACCGCTTGAAGTCACTGGAGCAGATTTTCTAGGTCCCCTATATCTAAAAAATGGTGCAAAGATTTAAGTTGCTTTATTTAATCGCGCAGTAATAACAGCGGTGCATTTAGAGATTGTTATGAATTCAACAACAACAGAATTTTTAATGGCCTTTCGAAGATTTATCTCACGGCGTGGAATTTGCAAGATTATTTACACTGATAATGATATGACCTTCAAGAAAGCGGATATAAGGATTTACAGCAACTGTGGAATTTGATATAGAATACGAGGTGCAAAATTATTTTAGTGAAAAAATAATCAAGTGGAAATTCATCGTATAGAGAGCAGTGTGGTGGGGAGGATTCTATGAGCGACTAGTACGTTCAACGAAAATGTGCCTTAAGAAAATCCTTGGGAGAACTTCACTAGACTACAAAGAATTTAAAACTACTTTACTGGAAGGGGAAGCTATTTTGAATTCCCGCCCATTAACCTTTGTGTCCAGTGATGCCAATGAGCCAACTCCCTTGTGTAAAGCGCATTTCCTTGTGGGAAAAAGACGTAGCCACCGGAAAAGACAAGAATCATTCCTTCTACAAAAAATGAATTAACTCGCTGATATAGATATAGATTAAATTTTGTGCAACAGTTTTGGTTGAAGTGGAAACAATTTTATCTAATGGACTTAAAATATCTTCATTATACAGATCACTCGAAAGGCATACAAGTAATAAAAAGAGCTGTCGTTCAGATCAAAGAAGACAATCAACCAAGGCTCTTGTAGAAATTAGGCATTATTACAGATATCCATCCTGGTAGAGACGGAAAGACTCGTGCATGCACCATAAGACTACCAACAGGCAATCTTATTCGGCGAGTAATCCAACATTTATACCCGTTGGAACTTGCCAGTAAAGATGAATAGCTTATCTTTCTGGGCCGGAGGATGTTGTGGTATCAGACTCTGTACTGTGAAACTCCTTGGCGCACAAGCATTTTGTAAGATGTGTAAACTAATATGACCTTTTTGTATTCTATTTTAAATTGTGTTTTTTGTTGTTCTAGGATTTTTTTTTTTTTTTTTTTGGAACGAGACGTACGATTGTACACATTTATGAATCGAGATGTGAAAAAAAAAGAGAATTATTGTAGTGTTTATGCTCGTTCGTCCATTAAATGTTATTGTTTTCTTTCAAATGAATGTTTACTGAAGAATAATGCTTAGAATTACACTGGTGTCCAAAAGTTAAGCATAATTGGTAATTAAGTAAGTAATGAAAGAAATATAAATCGAAATGTGGTGAAACTCCAGGTGTGTAAACAAAATAGTACGCGTCATATATTTTCGCGCAGAGTTTTCCCCGAAATCGAACAGGGGACCGTCAACAAATTGAAAACGAACGAAGATCTCTTGGATAAGCCTGTCTAAACTAATGTAGCAAAAGCGTTCAAACTGCACATTATGATTAAGTGGTTTATTGTAATGTACTGTGTTTATTCTTATAAGGATAGCATGTATACTCGTAGAGAAATTAAGGTTTTTATAAAAACAGTCCTAAGTTTTTTGCTTATAATTTGCAGAGTTCTTAATATAAAATAATGTTCTTTTCTGAAAATATGACAAAAATTATTGTACACAATACCCTGTCATCAGAATTTAAAAATAATAAAAATTGTATGAAAAATGAGTAGGTTTAGTAAATAATTTTTCATTGCGCATGCGCCAACGATATCAAAATTTCATTTGCATATTGTGTTAGCTAAATGTATAGAGCAACTTCTGTAAAAGTTTCAAAAACATAGTTTGAAAATTCTGAAAATGATCGTCTATAGAATCAACTCAAAATCCGTTATTCCTAAAAGGAAGCAAAAAAATCAGGGGTTTCATCCAATTATAGTTGTACGTGTAATTGTGTAGGCACTAAACAATGGAATATGGATACAGCCCCTCATCTTTTTGCTTCATTTAGGGAATAAAGGATTTTTATCTCATTCTATCAACGATAATTTTCAGAATTTTTAAGTTTTCTTTCTTTTTTTTTTTTTAGACTTATATTCATTTGAGACTTATATTCCTTTTTGAGACATATATTCATTGATTAGTGTCAATATAGAATACACAATATGGGACGTACTACTACATTTGGATAAAATCCCTCATTTTTTTTGCTTTATTTTGGGAACAACGGATTTTGTCTTTTTTCTATAGACGATTACTTTCAGAATTTTCAAGCTATGATTTTGAGACTTTCATAAACGTTGCTCTATACATTTAACTAACATAATATGCAAATAAAAGTTTGATATCGTTGGCGCATGCGCAATGAAAAATTATTTACTATACCTACTCATTTTTCATACAGTTTTTATTATTTTTAAATTCTGATGACAGGGTATTGTGTACAATGATGTTTGTCATATTTTCAGAAAAGAACATTTTTTTATATTCAGAACTCTGCAAATTATAAGCAAAAAACTTAGGACTGTTTTTATAAAAACCTTAATTTCTCTACGAGTATACATGCTCTCCTTATAAAAGTAAACACAGTACATTACAATAAACCACTTAATCATAATGTGCAGTTTGAACGCTTTTGCTACATTAGTTTTGACAGGGTTATCCAAAATATCTTCGTTCTTTTTCAATTTGTTGACGGTTCCCTGTTCGATTTCGGGGAAAACTCTTCGCGAAAATATATGACGCGTACTATTTTGTTTACACACCTGGAGTTTCACCACATTTCGATTTATATTTCTTTCATTACTTACTTAATTACCAATTATGCTTAGCTTTTGGACACCAGTGTAAAACGAAATACATCAAATAAAAGCGTAGAGAACCTAATCCGAGGTAAGAGGTTTAGATTAATAGAGATTCTAGTATTTTTTACAAAACAAATGGTCACTATATAGAGGTGGTCACTTTATGGAATTTCTTTCATTAAAACTTTTTACACATTAAAATTTTTGGTGATCTAACAAAATAAAATATAAATAAGGAAAAATGCATTATAATAAGTAATAAATTGATAAATTATCAACTATAATAACTGAATTACTACTTTATACTATATAACAGATAATTTACTTAAAACTTTCTTTTGAATACAGTTGAAATTTCGTATAGATTTATTTAAATAACACACAAATAAAAGGTACACTGTAATTTATACGCATTTTTATTTTCATTGTAATTGCATAATGATAACGTTTCTATGATTGACACTAATAAACTTTTCTTTAAATCACCTTAGACATGTGCAAATATCAAAACAATAAAGGAGAAAGTGGTCACTTTATGCATTAAGCGAATAATCACTATAGAAGGCAAAAATTCCTGTACTTTTTTAATGGATGAAAATAAAATTTCAGAAAATGACCACTTTAGTCTTTTAGTTTGAAAATTTTCGGCATGCAGAAAAATGGAAGTCACATTTTACAGGTTCATTTACAGGTAACATTGAAAATGTCAGGGTAATTGGTCACTTTACACAGGTGGGAACATTAGGCAGGTGGTCTCCTTACCGGACAATTCTCATATTATTTTGTATGAACACGAGTAAAATTTTCTATATTCACTTTAGCCAAGTGAACACTTTACCAAAGTGGTCACTTAACCAAGTTGGTCACTTTAGCAGGTTCCACTGTCGATAGAAAAGAAAATTTTATCAAAATCGTTAGAACTGTTTTCTAGATAATATTAACTTGACCCGTAGTGTCCCAAAAATGTCCCACTAATCGAAACTTATCGAACATATGATTTAGCCCATTGATCTTCTCGTGACCGGACACGGTGGAATGTAAATTTTTGTCAAAATCATTCGTGCAGTTTTTTAAGTGCAATTAACTTGACCCTGATACATTGTAACCCAAATCAAATTGACCATTAGTAGTAGAAAAATAACAGTACGGCCCCCGCCGCAGCAAACCGTCCCGCCTGCGTTGCCTCCTGCGGCTGTCCCACAGCCACCATCCCTCCTGGTCCCTCCTGCGCCCACCGTGCGTCCCCCTCCACAAACGCCCCCTAGTGGAAAAAAGGAACATTCTATTATAACAGGATAGGTGAACAACCTTCCCTAATTAAAAATATTATCAATCACATCTCAACTCGGAATCATACTATAAGATGAAGATTAAATTTATATTTGAATTTTGAACAACCGTAATTTTAATGAGTATTATTAATTAAGCGAAACAATTAAAATCTCAGTTTTTAACCATTTTATTTAGATTTCTTCAACTACAAGATGAGATTATCAATTTAACACAAGAAAGTTAAACATTTATTTGAATTTTGCTTGATAGACACCTTAATGAGTAGTATTAATTAAATAAAAACAATAGAAAATATCAAGTTTTATAGAAAAAGACTGATTTCTTATGATTTTTATCAACTATATGATCAATGTAACGACTTAAAAGTTGAAAGTTAAACGTACATCCTAGTTTTTCAACTGCTATAACCCTTATGAGTATCGTTAATTAAGTAAAAAACAATGGAAAATATCAAGTTTTATAGAAAAAGACTGATTTCTTACGATTTTTATCAACTTAAGAGAGAAAACTTAATCGTAACTTTCAGTTTTTCAACAGCTGTATCCTTAATGAGTATTGATAATTAAGTAAAAAACAATGGAAAATATCAAGTTTTATAGAAAAAGACTGCTTTCTTACGATTTTTATCAACTGCAACATCAGTGTATCGACTTACAAGTTGAAAGTTAAACATGCATTCTAGTTTTTCAACAGCTATAATATTAATGAGTATCGTTAATTAAGTAAAAAACAATGGAAAATATCAAGTTTTATAGAAAAAGACTTATTTCTTACGATTTTTTCAACTCAAACTTCAGAATATCAATTTGATAGAAAGAAATTTAAGCAAGCATTCCAGTTTTGGACAGCCATTTCCTTCATGAACATTATTTATTAAGCAAAACAACGGAAAATATTAAATTTTTAACTGATTTCTTCATATATTTTTTTTAAATATAAAATCAGGACACACAACTTAAAATAGAAATTTAAACATATTTTTTAGTTTTTGAACAGTCGTTACCTCAAAGAATTTCGATAATTGAACAATTAACAAAGGAAACTAATGATTTTTTAACGAAAAAAGACGAATTAAACGAATTTGGTTAACTTTTACTCTAAATGGAAATTTCATCATACTTTTATATACTAACTAAGTGGAATTTTAATGCATAAACGAACACATTTCAGTAAATATTCAACGCACACACAAATATGAAAACAACACCTGCTTCTTGTGACGTCATATTGAAACCAAAACTTATTCCTTGCAAGTCCCTCACCATGCCTTTTCACCCCCATCTCCCCCAATTTTTTACCACAGGTAGGGAAATGGACAAAGCAATGACCTCTCTATCTTGTATATTTAGAAGTCTAGGAGAAAAAAAGAGACATTTTATGCACTCCAATTTCATAACAATTACCGCAATATCCCAAAATTTGAATTTTGGAAGACATAATCAGTATAATTAATTAAACAAAATAATAAAAATATTATTTTTTAAGGGGAAAAGGTGAATTTAAGCGAATTTGATTAGTTTTACAATAGTCTTTTGAACTGCAACTTGGAAATATAGATTTCTAACAGAAGAATTAAACGTATATTTTAATTTTAACAACAAAAACTTAACAAGTATCATTAATTTAAGAAAAATAAATATCAATTTTAAAGAAAAGACGAATTTGAATAATTTTACACTAGTATTTTCAAAAGCAACCTAGAAATATTAGTACTTATTCACATATTTCACTTATTCACTGTATTCAATACTATATTTAATAAATTTGGATACACTTTAAGAATTTTCTAATGTATAATTAAATATTAGCTGTATATTTAATGTTACCCATGTTTTCAACATTAGTTCATAATCGTGAATTTTGTATTTTAAATACCATGTATTCAGGTTCAGATTATTTTCACTTGAAATCATACAGAATTTTTTAACAGAGTTTATTTTTGAAATCATTGAAGCAACTGTATTTAATATTTTTAACACCAATTTTCTAAGATTGTCTAACATTTTCCGATTATACATTCCCCATAAGTACATTTCTAAATGCTACAATCACTTTACATATCGAAAAGATATCATTGAAGCAACAGTATTTAATATTTTTAACACCAATTTTCTAAGATTTTTTAACATTTTCCGGTTATACATTCCTCAAAAGTATATATTCTAAACAATAGAAAATATTAATTTTAAGAATAAAAAGACGAATTTAAACAAATTTTATTAGTTTTACAATATTTTTTCTCATCTCCAACACGGATATATCAATTTTAACAGAATTAAACGCATATTTTAGTTTTTAAGAACAAAAATGTAATAAGTATCATTAATTAAACAAAAAATAAATATCAATTTTCAAGAAAAGACAATTTTTTACACAAATTTTCAACTTTGAAATACATTTATTTACATATATTGTTACAATATATTACTAAACTTAAACTTTTTAAAAAGTTTGAATGTTTTTACAAAGGGTTCATATTTATATTTTTCACGTCTTGACTGCATTCGAAATCTTACAACAAAAGTATACTTTTATTATTTTTATTATTATTATTATTCTAGAAAAAAGTCATTTCTTGCTGCTTTAAACACTTGACATATTAAAACTATTCTGAGATATTCTACCCATATAATTAATCAAATTAGGACATGATTCATCTTACACTTCAAAATTTCTGAATTTTTACAATACTTATTTTCATCAAACTTTATTCTTGATCCTATATATTTTAGGAGTACAGAATTTTAACATCTGTTTTTATCTACTTATCAGAAAATTATTAAAACACCCAACAACATTTTCCAAATATGAATATTATCTTTACAGTTTAGTAATACAAAACATACACGAATACAAAGTTTAATTTTTACAAACATTTCATATTTAAAACCAATCTTTTCGAAATTTTCACATCATAAGAGCAAACATTAGACGAACTTTTTAACTTTTTAACTTTTTTTATTGCTTAGATCTTTTCATCATAACTTTTAATTATGATAATTATCCATTTTTAGGTTGATTGTCGAAAAACTGTAACTGAAATTACATAAACTTAATGTAAAAAACCATGTTCTCACACAATTTCTTGAAATTCAACAAAGAATTGACTATTACTTATCTATTATTATTCTTATTAAATACTTATCTACATCAATATCGACTCTCGATAGTATATAGATATTTCATCATTACACACTTACAACTCTTTTCAAACGTTTATCAGAAAAATAAGTCAATCAAAGTCTAGTAGTTATCACACCTGTTCCTCAGAAATATTACTATCATATGAAACAGTAAAGAAAATTAATAGATATTTAATATTTAATAACCTCATACGTGAAATTACTGTCGAAATGAGAATACTAATTATCTATAAAATCAACTGTTGAACAAAAAAATAGTACAGATTACCGAAAATTCAAATGTTTTTTCTGCAAAACTTACAAAAATTAACAAATGAATGACAAGTTAGAGAAATAACTAAAAAAGTTAATGAACATATTTACAAATTTATTAAAATCACACCTTGTTCTGGATTACAAACCGCAATTTCTTGAAAAATTTATCACCGAATTTGTAAGATTTTAGTCCTAGTATTACATACACTCAATAAATATTCAAAATTAACAAAAATATAATTTTTTAGTCTCATCAATAAGCAGAAATTCTATATTAAAAGAATATTTTCATAGTAGTACTTATAAAAATGAGAGTTTACAAACTGATTTTCATAATTTTATCACATTTAAACTTAATATTTTACATAAAACATTATTCAATCAAATTTTATGCTTTCTAATTCAGTAAAATTCAATACTTTTTAGTTTTTAAACCAATACCACAATATTTATTTACATCAAACTTGATTCTTCACCTTTTATATTTCCACATTACACACGTGAGATAAATACTAACTTGGATCAGGAGTTGAAGTCAATTGATTCCATTCGATTTTTATCATGTACGCATTGCTCCTACACGAAATTTCTTACTGCTATAATCATCTAATGTATTAAAACTAATCTCCTCATATTTTTAATCAATTCACCAGATGTTTCATCTCGCACTTCTGAATTATCGTGCATCAAGTTGCTTAAAATATAAATACTATCTTTATAGTTTTAATGATATATAGTATACATGGTTTATCTTGAGTTAGCACTTCCATACTATTAATCAAATTATATGTTTCATCTTGCACTTTATCTTAATGATTTCATCTTGCATCTGAATTATCGTCCATCGAGTTTTTTTTTTAAATAATAATATATTTATAGTTTTTGATTATACATAGCATGTACAAATACAATCTTTAATTTTAACATTTCATATTTCAAATAACCTATTTCCGAAAACAAGCTATGTGAATTTTACCACAATACTTATTATCATAGAATAATTTGTGTTTCACACTTTTCTAAAAATTATCAGATATGTACCCCTCAGAGAAATTACTATCATATGAATAAATGAAGAAAATTTAATTTATATTAAATGTACACGAAATTGATTGCAATATACATGTATTTAATAAAAATAAATAAATAAGCGATTATTTATACATTAAACCTTTACTAAATATATATTTCTTTCATTATACAGATTTTTCAACAAGATGAACCAAAACAGCAGCAAACTTCAGAAATTAATGATCCGAATGATTCATCCCTAGCACATGCAGCGTTAACGAATAACACATATGTGAGTACTTATATGAGAAATACTAGAATTTGTATATGAAACGCAATTAGAGTAAATACAAAATGATTTGTCTTACTACCTACACTTTAACAAGTGCTTTTTACCTATATTATTGAAGAGAATCCTAACTGTGTCCATTTATTTTACTACAGATGTGCTCTATTTGCTACAAACACTTCTTAAGTAAATGGAATTTAACAGAACATACAAAAATCTATACAGATGAAAAACCTTACACTTGGAAAGATTACCATACATGCTGTTTTCAAGGAGACGTGAATAAAAAATGCACACATCATCATATAAAGCATCGTCAGATATATGTAAACTTAGCGAAGATATTCAAAAATTAGTCAGACTTTTGTAGAATTTAGAAATAAAGGAAGATATTTAGGCTATTTATCCATCATATTTTCACAACACTTACCACAATATCTCAAACTTAAAATTTGGAAGACATACATACTGCTGAAAAGTAATTTTGTGATTCTTCTAACCATTATGAATGAATAGATATTATTTTGCAGTGTATTCTTTGAATGCTCACATTAAATATTCTTTTATATGCATATATCGTTGTGTTTATTTTTCTAATACCTATTACATTAATGAAATACATAACATTTTAAGTGAAATAACACTCTCACAACTTAAAAAATGCATAAGAACATACAAAAAATAAGCAGATGTATGAAAAAATATGCAAGTTTACAAAATAATTTCATTGTTTTCTAGAAACATTAACAAAAAATATTTACAATATGAAAAAATTGCAAAAGTGAAAAGAAAAAACACAAATGTAAAAACAAAAACCACAAAGTGAAAAACTCATAACAAAGTTTTTGAAAAAAAATATTTACAACAAAAATTTTTTTTACAAAAACCAAAACTTCCAAAAATATTTTTTTCAAAAAATTTTTTTTTCAAAAACATTTTTTACAAAAAAATTTTTTTTCAAAATAAGTTTTTACAAAAGTAAAAAAAAGAAAATCACAACGTTAAAAAAATGAAAAATTTTTGTTAAAAAAAGTGTAAAAAAATTGCAAAAAAATGTTGCAAAAATTTCAAAAAAGTTATAAAAAAAGTCTCAAAAATTTTGTTGTTTTTAATAGCAAATGCAATGGTTTTGCCATTGCATACTTATTTTTTTTACTTTTGTATATTTCTTTTTTTTACTTTTGTAAAAACTTATTTTGAAAAAAAAATTTTTTTGTAAAAAATGTTTTTGAAAAAAAAAATTTTTGAAAAAAATATTTTTGGAAGTTTTGGTTTTTGTAAAAAAAATTTTTGTTGTAAATATTTTTTTTTCAAAAACTTTGTTATGAGTTTTTCACTTTGTGGTTTTTGTTTTTACATTTGTGTTTTTTCTTTTCACTTTTGCAATTTTTTCATATTGTAAATATTTTTTGTTAATATTTCTAGAAAACAATGAAATTATTTTGTAAACTTGCATATTTCTTCATACATCTGCTTATTTTTTGTATGTTCTTATGCATTTTTTAAGTTGTGAGAGTGTTATTTCACTTAAAATGTTATGTATTTCATTAATGTAATAGGTATTAGAAAAATAAACACAACGATATATGCATATAAAAGAATATTTAATGTGAGCATTCAAAGAATACACTGCAAAATAATATCTATACATTCATAATGGTTAGAAGAATCACAAAATTACTTTTCAGCAGTATGTATGTCTTCCAAATTTTAAGTTTGAGATATTGTGGTAAGTGTTGTGAAAATATGATGGATAAATAGCCTAAATATCTTCCTTTATTTCTAAATTCTACAAAAGTCTGACTAATTTTTGAATATCTTCGCTAAGTTTACATATATCTGGCGAAGCTTTATATGATGATGTGTGCATTTTTTATTCACGTCTCCTTGAAAACAGCATTTATGGTAATCTTTCCAAGTGTAAGGTTTTTCATCTGTATAGATTTTTGTATGTTCTGTTAAATTCCATTTACTTAAGAAGTGTTTGTAGCAAATAGAGCACATCTGTAGTAGAAATAAATGGACACAGTTAGGATTCTCTTCAATAATATAGGTAAAAAGCACTTGTTAAAGTGTAGGTAGTAAGACAAATCATTTTGTATTTACTCTAATTGCGTTTCATATACGAATTCTAGTATTTCTCATATAAGTACTCACATATGTGTTATTCGTTAACGCTGCATGTGCTAGGGATGAATCATTCGGATCATTAATTTCTGAAGTTTGCTGCTGTTTTGGTTCATCTTGTTGAAAAATCTGTATAATGAAAGAAATATATATTTAGTAAAGGTTTAATGTATAAATAATCGCTTATTTATTTATTTTTATTAAATACATGTATATTGCAATCAATTTCGTGTACATTTAATATAAATTAAATTTTCTTCATTTATTCATATGATAGTAATTTCTCTGAGGGGTACATATCTGATAATTTTTAGAAAAGTGTGAAACACAAATTATTCTATGATAATAAGTATTGTGGTAAAATTCACATAGCTTGGTTTCGGAAATAGGTTATTTGAAATATGAAATGTTAAAATTAAAGATTGTATTTGTACATGCTATGTATAATCAAAAACTATAAATATATTATTATTTAAAAAAAAAAACTCGATGGACGATAATTCAGATGCAAGATGAAATCATTAAGATCAAGTGCAAGATGAAACATATAATTTGATTAATAGTATGGAAGTGCTAACTCAAGATAAACCATGTATACTATATATCATTAAAACTATAAAGATAGTATTTATATTTTAAGCAACTTGATGCACGATAATTCAGAAGTGCGAGATGAAACATCTGGTGAATTGATTAAAAATATGAGGAGATTAGTTTTAATACATTAGATGATTATAGCAGTAAGAAATTTCGTGTAGGAGCAATGCGTACATGATGAAAATCGAATGGAATCAATTGACTTCAACTCCTGATCCAAGTTAGTATTTATCTCACGTGTGTAATGTGGAAATATAAAAGGTGAAGAATCAAGTTTGATGTAAATAAATATTGTGGTATTGGTTTAAAAACTAAAAAGTATTGAATTTTACTGAATTAGAAAGCATAAAATTTGATTAAATAATGTTTTATGTAAAATATTAAGTTTAAATGTGATAAAATTATGAAAATCAGTTTGTAAACTCTCATTTTTATAAGTACTACTATGAAAATATTCTTTTAATATAGAATTTCTGCTTATTGATGAGACTAAAAAATTATATTTTTGTTAATTTTGAATATTTATTGAGTGTATGTAATACTAGGACTAAAATCTTACAAATTCGGTGATAAATTTTTCAAGAAATTGCGGTTTGTAATCCAGAACAAGGTGTGATTTTAATAAATTTGTAAATATGTTCATTAACTTTTTTAGTTATTTCTCTAACTTGTCATTCATTTGTTAATTTTTGTAAGTTTTGCAGAAAAAACATTTGAATTTTCGGTAATCTGTACTATTTTTTTGTTCAACAGTTGATTTTATAGATAATTAGTATTCTCATTTCGACAGTAATTTCACGTATGAGGTAATTAAATATTAAATATCTATTAATTTTCTTTACTGTTTCATATGATAGTAATATTTCTGAGGAACAGGTGTGATAACTACTAGACTTTGATTGACTTATTTTTCTGATAAACGTTTGAAAAGAGTTGTAAGTGTGTAATGATGAAATATCTATATACTATCGAGAGTCGATATTGATGTAGATAAGTATTTAATAAGAATAATAATAGATAAGTAATAGTCAATTCTTTGTTGAATTTCAAGAAATTGTGTGAGAACATGGTTTTTTACATTAAGTTTATGTAATTTCAGTTACAGTTTTTCGACAATCAACCTAAAAATGGATAATTATCATAATTAAAAGTTATGATGAAAAGATCTAAGCAATAAAAAAAGTTAAAAAGTTAAAAAGTTCGTCTAATGTTTGCTCTTATGATGTGAAAATTTCGAAAATATTGGTTTTAAATATGAAATGTTTGTAAAAATTAAACTTTGTATTCGTGTATGTTTTGTATTATTAAACTGTAAAGATAATATTCATATTTGGAAAATGTTGTTGGGTGTTTTAATAATTTTCTGATAAGTAGATAAAAACAGATGTTAAAATTCTGTACTCCTAAAATATATAGGATCAAGAATAAAGTTTGATGAAAATAAGTATTGTAAAAATTCAGAAATTTTGAAGTGTAAGATGAATCATGTCCTAATTTGATTAATTATATGGGTAGAATATCTCAGAATAGTTTTAATATGTCAAGTGTTTAAAGCAGCAAGAAATGACTTTTTTCTAGAATAATAATAATAATAAAAATAATAAAAGTATACTTTTGTTGTAAGATTTCGAATGCAGTCAAGACGTGAAAAATATAAATATGAACCCTTTGTAAAAACATTCAAACTTTTTAAAAAGTTTAAGTTTAGTAATATATTGTAACAATATATGTAAATAAATGTATTTCAAAGTTGAAAATTTGTGTAAAAAATTGTCTTTTCTTGAAAATTGATATTTATTTTTTGTTTAATTAATGATACTTATTACATTTTTGTTCTTAAAAACTAAAATATGCGTTTAATTCTGTTAAAATTGATATATCCGTGCTGGAGATGAGAAAAAATATTGTAAAACTAATAAAATTTGTTTAAATTCGTCTTTTTATTCTTAAAATTAATATTTTCTATTGTTTAGAATATATACTTTTGAGGAATGTATAACCGGAAAATGTTAAAAAATCTTAGAAAATTGGTGTTAAAAATATTAAATACTGTTGCTTCAATGATATCTTTTCGATATGTAAAGTGATTGTAGCATTTAGAAATGTACTTATGGGGAATGTATAATCGGAAAATGTTAGACAATCTTAGAAAATTGGTGTTAAAAATATTAAATACAGTTGCTTCAATGATTTCAAAAACAAACTCTGTTAAAGAATTCTGTATGGTTTCAAGTGAAAATAATCTGAACCTGAATACATGGTATTTAAAATACAAAATTCACGATTATGAACTAATGTTGAAAACATGGGTAACATTAAATATACAGCTAATATTTAATTATACATTAGAAAATTCTTAAAGTGTATCCAAATTTATTAAATATAGTATTGAATACAGTGAATAAGTGAAATATGTGAATAAGTATTGATATTTCTAGGTTGCTTTTGAAAATACTAGTGTAAAATTATTCAAATTCGTCTTTTCTTTAAAATTGATATTTATTTTTCTTAAATTAATGATACTTGTTAAGTTTTTGTTGTTAAAATTAAAATATACGTTTAATTCTTCTGTTAGAAATCTATATTTCCAAGTTGCAGTTCAAAAGACTATTGTAAAACTAATCAAATTCGCTTAAATTCACCTTTTCCCCTTAAAAAATAATATTTTTATTATTTTGTTTAATTAATTATACTGATTATGTCTTCCAAAATTCAAATTTTGGGATATTGCGGTAATTGTTATGAAATTGGAGTGCATAAAATGTCTCTTTTTTTCTCCCAGACTTCTAAATATACAAGATAGAGAGGTCATTGCTTTGTCCATTTCCCTACCTGTGTAAAAAATTGGGGGAGATGGGGGTGAAAAGGCATGGTGAGGCACTTGCAAGGAATAAGTTTTGGTTTCAATATGACGTCACAAGAAGCAGGTGTTGTTTTCATATTTGTGTGTGCGTTGAATATTTACTGAAATGTGTTCGTTTATGCATTAAAATTCTACTTAGTTAGTATATAAAAGTATGATGAAATTTCCATTTAGAGTAAAAGTTAACCAAATTCGTTTAATTCGTCTTTTTTCGTTAAAAAATCATTAGTTTCCTTTGTTAATTGTTCAATTATCGAAATTCTTTGAGGTAACGACTGTTCAAAAACTAAAAAATATGTTTAAATTTCTATTTTAAGTTGTGTATCCTGATTTTATATTTAAAAAAAATATATATGAAGAAATCAGTTAAAAATTTAATATTTTCCGTTGTTTTGTTTAATAAATAATGTTCATGAAGGAAATGGCTGTCCAAAACTGGAATGCTTGCTTAAATTTCTTTCTATCAAATTGATATTCTGAAGTTTGAGTTGAAAAAATCGTAAGAAATAAGTCTTTTTCTATAAAACTTGATATTTTCCATTGTTTTTTACTTAATTAACGATACTCATTAATATTATAGCTGTTGAAAAACTAGAATGCATGTTTAACTTTCAACTTGTAAGTCGATACACTGATGTTGCAGTTGATAAAAATCGTAAGAAATCAGTCTTTTTCTATAAAACTTGATATTTTCCATTGTTTTTTACTTAATTAACGATACTCATAAGGGTTATAGCAGTTGAAAAACTAGGATTTACGTTTAACTTTCAACTTTTAAGTCGTTACATTGATCATATAGTTGATAAAAATCATAAGAAATCAGTCTTTTTCTATAAAACTTGATATTTTCTATTGTTTTTATTTAATTAATACTACTCATTAAGATGTCTATCAAGCAAAATTCAAATATATGTTTAACTTTCTTGTGTTAAATTGATAATCTCATCTTGTAGTTGAAGAAATCTAAATAAAATGGTTAAAAACTGAGATTTTAATTGTTTCGCTTAATTAATAATACTCATTAAAATTACGGTTGTTCAAAATTCAAATATAAATTTAATCTTCATCTTATAGTATGATTCCGAGTTGAGATGTGATTGATAATATTTTTAATTAGGGAAGGTTGTTCACCTATCCTGTTATAATAGAATGTTCCTTTTTTCCACTAGGGGGCGTTTGTGGAGGGGGACGCACGGTGGGCGCAGGAGGGACCAGGAGGGATGGTGGCTGTGGGACAGCCGCAGGAGAGACAGCCGCAGGAGGCAACGCAGGCGGGACGGTTTGCTGCGGCGGGGGCGGCGGGACGGCCCCGCCGCCGGCTGAGCCCGTACTGTTATTTTCCTACTACTACCATTTAATCAGATATTCTTGAACGTAAAATCTAGTTCAATGATATTCTTGCGCCCAAAAACATAGATTGCAAATTCGTTAGAGCCGTTTTTTAGATAAAATTGGCTCGACCCATAGTGACCCAAATATGACTCACTAATCAAAATTTACCAAACATATGACCTAGTCCAATAGTTTTCCGTGCCACAAAATTATTTAATACAAAATTTAGTTAGAATAGATTGAGCTGTTTTTTAGATGTAATTAGCTTGATCCTGACCCATTATGACCCATAATGACTCACTAAACGAATTTTTTCGAGCATGTCACCTAGCCCAATGGTCTTATCATCCCGAAAATCGTTTAATACTTTTTTTTTTTTTTTTTTTTTTTTTTTTTTGTTAAATCCTTAGAGCCGTTTTCAAGATAAAATTTACATACACACATTACTCACAATTTTTGCTCCCTATTATAATGTAAGATTTTATTAACTTCCCTTCTTCATTTGAATCCGTAAAGTATGCGAATAATAAATACATAATCATACTTGAATATTTTGTTCAGACGTATAAAAGAAAAAAAAATGTAAATCTAAAAGAAATTTTAAGCATTGATAATGATTTCATTTGTGTAGGTGAGGACCAAAAATTCTAGTATTGGTAATTTTTTTATATCATAAATGGGATAAAGGGGGGTGCAAAATCACTAAGGGTTGATAACGTTATGAAGTATAGCCCTAATCGAAATCACCCTTGACCATCATGTATTTTAAAATTGATTTGTGTGTGTGTGTGTATGTGTGTGTGTGTGTGTGTGTGTGTGTGTATGTGTGTGTGTGTGATTTAAGAATAGTAGAATAAGAGAACTGGGGGAGGGAGCAGAAAATGTGTCGTATAATAATATGTAAAATTTATCAAATTTGTAGACAAAAGGAAATCGCAAACAATGGTTTAGATGTGGAATATATAACAACTTATCTCACATTTATTTATTCAATAAAAACAAATGGAAAACATTTATTTTTTACAGAATAATAATAACAAAGAAAAAATGTAATGCTGTTTTGTCTGCTAAAAGTTGGCATACATTTGTGTTCACATTGTTATTCCTGTAAATCTTGCTTATTTTCAAATGCAGATTTCCTTTTCAGGACCATTTTGTTTCTATTTGTTAAAGATAATCAATTCAATAAATTTACTTAAACTAGTCTGAAATAAAGAACATGAATAAATGTAGTTTTTCGAGCGTGTCTATAGAGACACAGAATTCGGTGGATATGTAGCTTTCGGATTCAGCGTTTTAACATAGTTGATTGTTTAACACAAGCTACAATGATTGCGCTATGCATAAAAAGCATAAGAACAATTCGAGTCATAAATAGATATAATATGAAAATGAAAATTATTTACTGCGGAGCTCGCATTATTTTTCAGAAAAAAATGCCAGCTAACAAAATTTATTCTCAACAAAAATCGTCTGCGAGCAATCGTAATTTTATGCTCTCAGATAAGTGCGCGATTGCATGAAAAATATGGCAAGTAAATCACAGAGAAAGTTTTTTGAGAATTTGTCTGGAATTGTTTAGTGGAACGTTCTTAGTTATTTTCAGAATCGACATGGTCAATAATTGACTTTGGTCAGCACATTACAGTAGCATTTTTTGAAAATATAATTTTTAATTTCCAACCATATTTATATATTGTTTAAAAAATCGATGTTTAAAATTATTATTAATTAGAACCAACTGCATAATTTTACTTTAACATTACAAAACATCTGATCAAGATATACCGTTTTTATTTCAAAGTGTTCAAAGTATTCAAAGTGTATAGAAGATGGCATTGGAGATCAAAGATTAATTACGATTACTGGAACACTTAGAAGCCCATAAAATGATAGGTATGTTTTGTGCTGTTAGTAGAAAAGATATGAAACTTTTGCTTAGATTTATTATGTGTATATCTAAAGTTTATTGAATTATCACTCGTTATTTTGTAATAACTAGTATATGTTTTACTTGCAATTTTTTTTTTTTTTTTTTTTTTTTTTTTTTTTTTTTTTTACTAATGCACTGTTGTTCCATATATAATATATATGGCATAATATATATTTAATATATATATATAATTTCTGCATAATATATCCCAGAAAACCGTCCAGTTATTTAGCCGTTTTTTAAGATAACGGCTTAGTCCAGGAGCCGACAGCATAAGAACCTAAGATATCGAGCACAAGAAAGAAAGGTTTATTTTATAGAAGAGTAAGTAACAGGGGAATCTAATGATCCACGTTTGTCGGAAGCGAAGTGGTGCATAAGCCACAAATTAATATCACTAGTAGTTTACTCGTAGGCTTATTATTGTGTTTGCCGTGCAATTGCCCTACAATCAATTCATACCTTTAATTGTACGGCAAACACAATGATAAGCCTACGAGTAAACTACTAATGATATTAATTTGTGGCTTATGCACCACTTCGCTTCCGACAAACGTGGATCATTAGATTCCCCTGTTAGATTAGATTCCCCCATTCTCCCCTCATTTTTTTTTTTCTTCAGATGTTGATACCTTAGGTTTTTGTGTTGTCGGCTTTTGGACTAGTTGTTTAGACGCAATTTAAATCGACCCTATGACCATAACATTAGTCAATAACATCGCCATAATATAGTAAATTAACCGATATTTGCGAAAAAAGACTTAATGACTATAGAGTTCGCTGAAGAATTTTAACAGTGTGCTAACCAACTAAACATTTTTATGTTTTTTAAGACATCTCATGAATTTCCTTTTAAGCTGTATTATTATTGTATTATGTATTATTTAGCTGTATTATTTGTGTTTATACGTTCGAAGATGAGATTTGAAATATATAAAGACCAAAATCCTTAGGGTTTCCTAAGTTAAGATTTTCATTTGTGTTGTTAGCAAAAGCAATATGAAACTCTCATTTAGGTGTATTGAAATATTTTATATATATTATAAACATTCAGTTTATTTATCGTCAGGATATTGAAATATCATTCCTTATTTTTTAATGATTCTGATTGTTAAATTTCTGAACTGATTTTTTTAATTTATTATAAACTAAATGTCTTTGTGTTTTATTCACATTGCATGAATTTCCTTTTAAGCTCTATTAATATTGAAACATTTTTTTGCGTTCGAAAATGAGGGCTGATTCATATGCTATGGAGAACAACAGCATTAGAATTTATTGAGTCGAAATTTTAATCGTTAAGAGTTCATACTTACTCACTTAGGATTTTCTTATTTATGTATCTAAATGTGTTTGAAATTGCATTCTTTATTTTTTAATGACTATAATTGTTTTATTTCTAAAGCGATTTTCTTTCTACAAAACAAATTTTTGTTCTTATTTTTGACATCGCATGAATTATCTTTTAAGCTCTATAATTATTAATACATTTTTATACATTTGGAAATGATAGCTGAAAAATACCATAAAAATCAAAAACACCACTAGAATTTAGTGAGTTAATTTTTTTTTTTTTTTACCGAAAAAGAAAACCGAAAATTTTCTGGAATTTACGGAAATTATTCCGTTAAAAAACAATGAATAGTACTGGCGTCCCGATAGCATTTACAAGCTCCGTATTTTTTTTTTTTTCTTTTACAACATCTATATTATAAAGGCCAAAAGGTATCTGTGCGTAACACATACGTCATTTTGTGAATGGCGAATGGCAATATTTTCACATGCAATCGAGTTTTGCAATTTTTGGTACTGCAAATTTTATACTTCTAAACATCGCACATTTTCAATTTTTACACCTCGTATAGAGAAAAAAATATACTTCTAAACATCGCACATTTCCAATTTTTACACCTCGGATAGAGAAAAAAAAAATACTTTTAAATGCAATTAGCTTGAAAGCTGTATCTCAGTTTATTCTTCACATATTATTTTTTTTTTATATTTTTTAGTACGAATTTTGTCCCGGGCCGGCGGAATCGTTTCGAATTTTCTAACGGGCCGGGCCGGCAGATTTAGAATCGTTTTTTCAACGGGCCGGGCCGACAAACAACATAAACGGGCCGGGCCGGCAAAAATATTGAACGGGCCAGACGGGCCGGGCCGGGCCGATAAAAAAAATTTTCGGCCCTGTCGGCCCGTTTTGAAGTTTTAAGCAGAAACGATAAAATATGCTTTATAAGCTATTTTCAACGAAAAGGGTTTTAACGAGAATAAGTATAAATGTGGCCATACTAGTTTGACAGCATCAATATAAAAATGCGCAGTGTATCGGCATCGGAGAATTACATTATGTGTAATATATTAACCGTTTTAATATTTTTTTAGCTGACTCATGCCTGTCCGAGATCACGCTTGTATTATTTTTCTACATATAGACTGGCCGGACCGGTACTAGACTTAATTATTGGCAGAAAACATGATTTGTAAAATTATTAACAGCGATAAAGAACTTATGTTAGCTTAGTCTTCGGATATATACATCTTGATGATTTTTAAATTAATTTCTCAATAATGCGAAAGTTTGACACATTTTCTGATTAATTTTAAAAAGTGTAAAAGGGATAAGCCGAACTATTGAAGGGATTTGCAATCGAATAGCGTTTTTCATTTTTGGTAAATAAAATACTTGTATAACCTTGTTGAGATATAATAGTTTCTCAAATGATTGCAGGTTTTTCTCCCTTCCCTTGCTATTGTTTCCGGAAATTCCATTCAAAACGCTAATTATGACAGTATTTTATTTGTTTGCAGTATTCTTAAATTGCTTGTATCAAGAAATGGATAACGCCATTCGATTATATAGTTTCTGAATAAAGATATCTGCTAATCTTATGCGTTTCTGAGGGAAAAAAATGAATTTAGAAATGTATCAGAAAGGAGATTCTTTGAATTTAAGAATGAATTTGGATTTGAAATCTATAATAAAATGATATAGAAATTATTATAAATCTTCTTTTATTAAACAGCTCCAAAATTAACGATGTTTTTAGCTTTCTTTCTTTTTTCTTTTATTCTAAGCCATATTAATTTTTTAATGAATCGTTATTCGAATGTTGAAAGCCTAAGAATCTAAGTAATCATTAATGTTGTTAATGTGCATTTGCTGTAAAATATACTGTAAAATCATTCCATAGATATGTATGCAGTATTCTTTAAAGGAATCTTAGTTATATGATAAAAATATGAATTTTTTAGAAATCGTAGAAATTGTAACGGGCCAAAACGGGTCGGGCCGGGCCGGGCCTAAAATATAAAAATTTAAACGGGCCAGGGCGGGCCCGGACCGAACTTCTGAGTTTTACAACGGGCCGGGCCGAAATAACTTTCCTACGGGCCGGGCCGGGCCCGGGCCTAGAAATTCCGGCCCGTGCAGACCTCTAACAGAAATACCCCATTTTCTCTTAAAATTGATAAAAATTTAAATGTGCGCATGTAAATTTTGAGAATATGAAAATGATGACGGCTTTATATTTCACGTGAAATTCTAAGATCGTCTCAATTTGATTTTTTTTTTATATGTACGCATTTCTACCAAACATAAGAACCTCAATTTCTAACATCGTCTTGACAACTAATCTTTATTATATTTTGCTCTATTATATTTTTACATATATGCCATTAATGTTTAATTTTAATAATTTGGACAACTGAGTTTTATAGCAATAGTATTTTTTTATTTTTCTTAATTTTAGCTTTAAAAAAAATTGTTTGAGAGTTAGACTGATTATTGTAAGATGCATTTTTTACTGTAGCAAATTTTGTAGGTTTACCATAAATCAATGAAACAGTTCCTCCTTAAATATTTTCGCCCCACCAGTGGCCTAGAGGTTCTGACCTCTCAATTTCAGTAGAGTGTAGACGGTAGGTGCTGGGTTCGAACCCAATCGCGATCGTCGGTCTAACCGTTCGGAGTTTTCGTAGTTTTCTTCGAACCTTGCATAAATACCGGTTAGGTTCCCTTAGAAAGACCGCCACGAAGGGCACTCCTCTCCCTGGGCCTATATCCCTCGAGTAGATAATCGGCCGAGGGGTCGACAAAATAAACCAAACCAAACCTTAAATATTTTCTTTCATCGAAATTCGGCAGGTTCTATCTCGTATTAATAAAAGACATATTATACTCTCATTTGGATTGTGTGTGTGTGTGTGTGTGTTTTTTTTTTTTTTCGTATATCATTCAGGTAATTATGTCAATTCATTATTTTGCCAATCATTAATTAACTATATATTAGCAGCGTATTAATATAATTCGTGAATATTGCAGGCTATTTCTTCATTCTAAGTAGGTTTTTTCCCTTGTTATTTTCCATAAACAAATCTTTATTCACGGAAGTCTGGTGTTGCGTCGCCGTTAACGGAGAAACGCTCTTCCAGACATGTTAATAAAAATATGTATTGTTGCAAAATGCTTCCATATATCTTGTTTTTTTTAATGTTGTGTTCTAATATAACAATTGGCTTTTTTATATTCGCTTGCACTGAAATTTCATGAAACGTGTACAAAAAAAAAAAAAAAAAAAGTGTATTTATTTTATTAACAATTTATGCCTTAATGGTACTTTAAACTTAAACTACCATATTATAAAATTCATTTAATATATAGATTAATAGTAACACAGTTTAGAATGAGTTATAGATATTTTTTACATTATTTTATTCCAAAAGCATTATTGATTGCACAGAATAAAAATATTTGTAAAAGGATGATTTCTTTTTCATTTACATGCTTTCAGTTTTCTTGACACTGAAATAATGGAGAAAAGGGAATTTCAGTTCGGAAATTATTATAATTATTGTTACTTTAATCCTACATTCGTAAATATTTCTATATATCTGTTATAATAAAATGGCGAGTGGTCAGGGAAAAACACAGTCGAGAAAAGCATTAAATACCATTATTTTGTCAAAAAGAGATTTGCCTTTTCTAAATTCCTTCATATTATTTGAAGTATCTTCTATAATAAAATACTGGTAATTTCCTCTTTTTTCGGCTGTGCTTTTCCTTGAACACTCGTCACCCTGTGTAATAACACTATATTTGTACATTTTCTAAAAAAAATTTAAATTAATTAAAGATTTGTATGAAGTTATAAATATCGCACAAAATCCCTCTAAATTCAAATTTATTTAATAAATTTTAATTGACAAAGTACTTCTAAAATTCACTAAATGATTGTATAAATCTTCTGATGTATAGTTTCAAAAGCTTATGAAAAATGTTTTAGAAGAAAAAGTTTTTACAAATTCATACTTTGGCACATAAAGGGTTACTCACTAAAATAACCTTACAGTGTCCAACAAAAATAAATCTATGCGTATTTTAAATGAAAATCGAATTTCAAATTGTTTGAGATGCGCAAACACCAACCTAGTGAAAAAGTTTTCAAACCGGGACTCGAACCCAATCCATTGGTACAGCGCACTGACTTTCTACCGACTAAACCACATGAAACCAGAGCCCGATCAAGCTGAAGTTGGGTCCCCCCCCCCCCCTATCTCCCTATTCCCGGCGACGCTTTCAAAGAAAAAAGTAGGTTTATTTGATGAGTTGACAAAGTTGTTTGGGTAAAAATTTCAAATTTACAAAAAAATAATAATAATAATAATAAAATAAAATAAAATAAAATGAAATAAAATAAAAATACAAGAATAATTAAGAAAATGAATTACCACCCACTTTCTCAAATAAGCATTTGTATAATTCTCAAACATCTGTGATCCACAGTTTATGTTGCAGAATAAATGAGGACGTCTTTTTCAAACTCGCCTTATCCAAAATAATAAATATTGTGTCTTCCCTAATAGTCTAGTAATCATTTTAAACTATAATTCTGACATTGTAAAATCTAAGTTTATATTGAAACCAATGTTTTCTGTTATGCAATTTCTGGCATTTTCCCCAAATTTGATTTTCTGGATACGGCAAGTTTTAAAAATTATAGGTACTCACAAATTGAAAAGAACTTTTACAAAAAAATTAAGTATGGAGGGTTTTTTTTTTTTTTTTCTTTTTTTTTTTTCATC
The DNA here is from genome assembly GCA_964019185.1 of Maratus speculifer. Lineage (NCBI taxonomy): Eukaryota > Metazoa > Arthropoda > Arachnida > Araneae > Salticidae > Maratus > Maratus speculifer. Next base: position 195,576,645 of record OZ025295.1, on the reverse strand, counting down.
GTAATAAAACTTTGTTTTTACATCGGGAACAAAAATATAAAATGCAAAAACTTAAATTTTGAGAAAATTTACATGCAAGAAAGCGCAAATTCCAAGATCATATAATCAAGGTTTCACAGTATTTATCAATTTTTTTAAATATTAAATTGCATTGAGTCATTCAGAATATTTAAATTTTACGTTTCATATTTTATAAAACAATATTATATTATAAAAGTATTTGATTAAGGAAAAAAAATAGCCATATAATTTGTGCGCCCAGGGCCGAGGCCCCGGAGGCCCGTGCATTAATCAGGCCCTGCATGAAACACATGTCTCGGCATGCAGACTTTTTCACTGGATTGGCATTTGCGCGTCTTAACTAAAGCGAATTTTTCTGTTTAGAAAATTTCCAAACATTAATATATTGAATCTATACCTTGGTAGAAAAGCATTAAATTAAAGAAGGAAGTTGATTTAACGTTTGTTTCTCAACTCTTGTTTTATTTTTGTACATAAAGATGGAAATTCGCAACTTATTTTTAACCTTATTTTCATTATTCTAGAATTATAAACAAAGATGTGTGTTTTTGATGACAATACATCATGTTTAAGGGCACATGAAACTAAAACGATTCAAATTTTTGAGTTTTTAATTATCGGCTTAAAACATAAAGCTAAATGTTTATGATGCTAAATAATTATAAATCTAAACGATTATCGTGCTAGTAAGTTATACTTTATGCACTGCGGTTGTATATATATAGATTTTTTTTAAATACTTTGGTCACTTTTTGAAAATTGTAAAGTAAACCGTTCAAACTTTCCATTTAGGTCTCAGTGAGACATTATTTGAAAAAATAAAAAATATTTTTTTATTTTTATTTTTTTATTTTTATTTTTATTTTTATTTTATTTTTTTTTTATTTTATTTTATTTTTTTTTTTAATTTTCATAGTGTTTTAGTAAAATATGATGGGGAGTCTGAAAATAAGTTTCCCCTGGCTTCTGTGAACAGAGGTGCGTATGAAAGTCAAACAATAGAATGAGACATTGAAGATACGCCGAAACTTTATTTGTCAACATAAGTACCAAGCACGTTGAGATATTTGTCATACCGCTTCGTAAAAAACCCTCCAGGAAAACATCAGGGCTTTGCATACGGACAAGCCGTTAAACGCTTCTTCCGTATGCAAAGCCCTGAGTTTTTCCTGGGGGACTTTTCGAAGCTGACCAAATGGGTACTGCTTGGCTATCCCGTCGCCAAATTTCGCTAAATTATACAAATCGCCAAACTCATAGCCAAATTATGCATAGTGACATAATTTTCATTTTAAATAACGAAAAAACAAATAATTAGTAGAATATTAATAAAAATACAAATAAAAAGTCGAAATAAAAATCACTTAATGGCGTTTTAAACGCAAGTATCGTATTTAATGTCATTGAATGCGACATTCACGATCATCCATTATTGGCATTTAGTCTTATAGTTTGGCGATAGTTTTTTGGTCTACGGGATAGCCAAGTAATACCGACAAATGTTTCATGGTGTTTGGTAATTATGTGGAAAAATAAACTTGTGTCGTATCGTTCATGCCTCATTATATTTTTGATTTTCATACACAACTCTGACCGCAGTCGACAGGGGTAACTTATTTTCAGACTCCCCCTCGTATTTTCTTGAATTATTTCTTTTAAGCCAAAATGCAAATTGCTTCTTGTCATTCTCAAATATTATGCTTTCTGATATCACAACAAATTTGAAATTGATATCTTCAACAGTTTTTTAGAAAAGTGTACCAAACAGACAAATACGTAAAAAGTTAATTGCTTCTTAAAAATTAATTTACATACGAAATGAATTTTTTTTTTATTTATATATGAGCTGTAATGTGTATATTTACTGTGGGAGCCAAAAATCCTTTCTAACTCTATTTTTAAGCAAAATACATGATGTTAAATATTTCGCAAAAAATGCTTCATTTCACTAGTCGGGACGACGCTCCATGCACTTAAAGCCCCACAATAGTCACTGAAAAAAACGGGATGATAATGTAAAGTCTATGGGAGCGTTCGTTTCAAATACCTCGCTCAAATTTTAATAATTGTACATGATTTTTTTTTCTTGCATAGGATAGCTGAGGACGACCCACAACCGGCCTAGTTTTTACTTTTTCAATTTTGGTTTCAGATTTTTTTTTTTTAATTACTCTAAATTTCAAAACCGGTTTAAACCGGTAATGATAGCTTCAATTTCAGAACCGATTTAAACCGGTTCTGAAATTGAAACTATCATAATATAAAAAATATGTAAGAAAAATCGAAAAAATAAAAACTAGGTCGGTTGTGGATTGTCCTCGGCTATTCTATGAAAAAAAAATCATGTAAAAATATTAAAATTTGACCGAGATATTTGAAAAGAACGCTCCCTTAGACTTTACATTATCATCCGGGAATTCTTCAGTGACTATTTTCGGGTTTTAAGAACATAATTATAAATTAGTAATTTCATTTTAAGACATTTTTAGTTAATGAACCAGATGATTCAAATACGAAGGACCCGGATGTAAAATATTGTAAATTTTTGGTTCTTCCTTATTGTCATGTAAGATTTTGACTGCCATTCTAACAACCTATTACAGATACAAGGTTTATTTTTTACTCAACATGTTTCACAATAATGAAACTAGTCAGATGTGGCAATCCCAAATTTTTTCTATATTATGCATGTTAATACTTTCTGAAAAATTCAGCATAGCAGCACTACGCATAGCAGCAGTTAGGTGGTTTAAGCCAAAATGTAGTCAGCAACAACTTTTGTCAACTTATAACTGAATCTGAAGTTTGGCGAAAATCCATCCATTAGTTTTTGAGGTAAAGTTATTATAAAATCTTGAAAAAAAAAATCTTCTTAACAGCGCCTCATATTGGGTAATGTACACCAAAAATAAATCAGGATCAATTTTTCATTAGGTACTAACTGAATCTGAAGTTTGATGAAAATCGATACATTAGTTCTTGAGATACATTTATTGCGAAATTATGAAAAATGCAGCATAGCAGCGCTATTTGTAGAGTAATTTACACCAAAAACTAAACAACACTAATCTATGTCATGGACTAACTCAATCTGAAGTTCTAAAAAATTTCGTGTATTAGTTCTTAAGATAGAGCTATTGCGATAATCACGAATAATGCACCATGGCAGCACCACCTGTTGAGCGATTTGCATCAAAACGTAATCAGCACCATGTTATAACAAACAATAACTAATTATAAAGTTTTATGAAAATCCATGCGCTTGCTCATGATATATGGCTATTGTAGAAATTGTAAGTAATGCAGCATAGCAGCGCCACTTTTTGTGCAATATACACTTAAAACAAATCAGATCTAGTTTATATCAAGTTCCGACAGAATCTAAGATTTTGCGAAATTCCGTGCATCAGTTCTTAAGATAGAGCTATTGCGTTAGTTAAAAATAATGCACCATGGCAGCGCCATCTGTTGAGCGATTTGCATAAAAACCTAATCAGCACCATTTTCGTTCAACTACTAACTAAATCTAAAGTTTAATGAAAATCCATGCTCTAGTTCTGTAGATATCGCTATTTTGGAAATTGTGAATAAAGAGCATAGCAACGCCATACCGTTGAGAGATATACACGAAAAACTAATATCTAGTTTATATCAAGATCTAACAGAATCTAAAGTGTTTCTAAGTTCCGTGCATTACTATTTGAGATACAGCGCCCAAAAAATTTCTGTCACTTACAGAGAGACAGACACACAGACAGACAGACAGACTCACAGACAGACATTTTGTAAGAACATGTTTTTCGGATTCTCTGACCCCTGAAAAGTGTAAATCCGTCGAAAAACGGATTTCGAAAATTTTCACGAATCCAATGCTTTTTTCTTGAAAACATAGAAGGAAGTAAAAATTAATTTCAAATTGTGAATTTTAATAATGAAAGTTCTTTTCGCACAAGTCCAACAAAAGGAAGTATAAAATAAAATCTGTCAGATAAAAAATGTTGTACATAAGTTACTGAAAGCCCACTCTTAACGAATTAGATCTTTTAGAAGATGCAATAAAAAGAAATTTGCTTGACAAATGAACTCTGAATTTTATTTCGCGCAACTGACTGCAAATCTATTCGCAAAAATCTTCATTCAACTAATTCATGGTGTCGAATAATTGCGTGAATAATTATAAACTAAAAAATGACAATAATTTTGCAAAATTCGCCAAAAATAAATTAAACAGAGATCATGAATAATTATAAACTAAGAAGTGACAATGATTCTGCGAAGTTCGCTGAAAAATGAATTAAATACAGATCACATTTTTGCTTCATACCGTTTGGCTTTTCATTACCTGTCTTAGAGGTCTGTCTTAGAGGCTTTCATTACCTGTCTTAGAGGGCCCGGGCTTGGCCAGTGGCCCGTATCCGGCCCGGCGGAATCCTTTCAAATTTTCTAACGGGCCAGGCCGGCAGAATCAGAATACCCAACAAACACATAACTGGTGGGCCACTAGAGGCGTCGTTAGCGGTGGCCCAAAGTGTTTGATAACGGCCCGCCATCTTTGGTCGTAACGGCTCCGTCAAAAAACTGTCACGCCGGCCAGAACGCGGCCGCAAGATCATGGCCATGAATACAAGAAGTTGCCCACAAATGTGCCATTAACGTTTTTATTAAAAATATCAGACAGCCACAAACTGGCCACAATTATTCTTTTAAAGGCCATTAAAAATAAAGGCTGGCCAGGAGATCCCCCTCACCCAGACATTTGTGTTTGTAAGAATTAATATTTAAACATGAATTCAAAATTTGTTCTATAAAAAATATTTGCTGGAAGATTATTTAAATGATAAACTGTCTTTGCATGTAAAACAAATATACTAATAATCTTTATGTACACTTTTCAAAAAAGTTATAAATTTACTTATCTTCAAAATTTTCAAAAATTTCCAAAGCATATAAGTTGAAAATGAATTTATTTGTTTATTATTTAATTATATGCTTTAAAAATTTACATGTAATGCAATTAAAAATAATTTTTAAAGCATATAATTAAATAATAAACAAATAAATTCATTTTCAACTTATAAGTTTTGGAAATTTTTTAAAAATTTGAAGATAAGTAAATTTATAACTTTTTTGAAAAGTGTACCTAATGATTAATAATATATTGTTTTTTTATGCAAAAACACTTTATAATTTAAACAATCTTCCAACAAACATATTTTATGGAACAAATTTAGAATTTATGTTAGTGATGCATGTATTAAGTTAAATGCTTTATGTTTTTTTTTTTTTTTTTTTTTTTTTTTTTTTTTTCATTGGTTTTTAGACTTAAGAGGCTACTTCAGCCAAGCGAAAAGACCCAATATATAATGCCGATCCTACAGAAGGAATTTATAAAGATATCTCGGTTGCATTCCAATACTTTTAAATTACTTATTTATTTTATTTTGTTTATTTATTATCTGTTGCATTAGATTGCTGAGATCGATTCGTAGACAATTTTTTTATTTTTTCGATTTTTATTGTAGATTTTTTCTGAGGATGCTTTCACTTTCGTAACCGGTTCCGAAAATAAAAACATTCTCATTAAAAATATCTGCAAACAAAATAGAAAAAGTAAAAAACGGCCTTTGTACAGATTAATTTCAACTATCTGATAGGAAAAATATCGTTTCAAAATATTAAAATGTAAAAGAGATATCTTTATTGATTTCTTCTATAGGATTAATGTTACCGAACGAATCGTTTTGCTTGACTGAAGTAGCCTGTTAATGGCTGTCACCAATATATTATATTTATTCATTAAAGAATTATTATGAAACCTGTCGAATATTTTTTGCATCATTTTAATATACAAAAGAATTTTCATTTAGATTTTATTCGAATAATTTAATATTCAAACATTACATATATATATATATATATATATATATATATACACACACACACACACATATATATATATATACATAACAATAATATTTGCTATTTAAAAAATATATTATTTTAATTTTTTCATATTAGCTGAGAATTATTTACAGTAATTGAAAATGTATCAAAATTTTGAATGATCTGACAATTTTATTTAATTGTTTAATGAATGAAATATTTTCGATGAAAAATTGTTAATTTTTTTCGCTCAAAATAAAAAAAAGAAAAAACCATCATTCACAGTCATGTTACTTACAACGTTAAAGAAGCTATTTTAAGAATCTAAAATTAAACCGATAGCTATTTTATCTAAAATAATTGAATAAACCTCTACAAAAAAGAATTTTTTTAAGTCAAAGAAACATCTATTAAATGGTATTTTTCACAATTTTATACAAGAGACATGAAATCACTCTTTCTCACTTCTAATATATGAAAAGAAAAATAAATTTTACCTTTAAGAATCAGTGTAAACTTTATTTAAACTAAACTATTTTATTTTTTGCAATATTTTTAATGACATGCACAGTAGAAAACAACAATTGTTATATGAAAATATGATTAACTTTCAAACTTTTAAAAAATTCTTAAAAGTATATAATTTTAAATTAGCTGCTTTTCCTAATTTATACAAAACTTTAAAATAACGAATAAGCGATGAATAGCGGAGTATAAAGTAAATATTATTTTATATTTGTTAAAATACAACTGCATTTTTAAAAACGTATGTCTTAAAAATGAATATGTTTCCTATCTTTCTATTAGGTTTCCTGAAACAATCAATCGTAATGTCGGGTAAACGGAAAAAAAGTGACCGGAAAAAAAGTTATCGGAAAAAAAGTGACCTAAACTACAAAAGCGGAAAAAAAGTGACACGGAAAAAAAGTGACAAGGAAAAAAAGTGACACGGAAAAAAAGTGACATGGAAAAAAAGTGACAAGGATTGGTTTTGGGGATTTATTATTGGTTTTGGGGATTCATTGGTTAAGTATGAAAGGGGGATTGGGGGGGGGGGGCTCATAATTTAGGTAAATGGGTTTTTCATGCTGAATTAACTATTTTGGTTCAATTTTTGGATATACGTTCATACTGAAAAGACGCTTGCCTGATTAGTTTTGGGAAGGGACGATTACCCCCCCCCCCCCATCCGTCCTCAATTAGATGAATGGGTTTTTATGCAGAATTATCCAACTTGTGTCAAATTTGCATATAGGTTCTTTTCGATAAGGCTTATATATAGTATAAAGTGCCTGAAGAGTTTTAGGAGTTTAATGGTTAAGTATAGAAGGGGAACGGGGGATAACCTTTCTTAAATTAATGGCTTTTTACGGATAATTATCCGATTTGCTTCGAATTTTGTACATGGGTTAATTATGATAAGACGTATTTCTGATTATTTATGGGGTTCTTTTGCTAATTAAAAAGGGAGAGGGTGATTACTACCCCCGGCCTTAAATTGGATTTAAAAAAAAATTATGCACACTTATCCGATTTATTTCAAATTTTGGATGTAGGATCTTTCTCATAAAGTAAATTCCTGAATAGTTTTAAGGGTTTAATGGCTATGTATAGAGGGAGAACGGGGGATAAACCCCCTTAAGGGTGTATTAAAAAAAACGCTTTTCCACCTTCAACAGCTCGAAATTTTCCGTATACAATTTCAGACACATTTTCAAAAGTAGAAACATGAAACTTGCTGAGGATATTTTTGAAGAGATGTACAAGGTGCCATGTGCTGTATTTTTACGCTCAATTCATTAGAATTTGATTTATAAACAATTATCTTCTCAGTATGACACTTTTTTTTCGTTCACAGATCTCCCGCCAGGGGAAAATCTGTTCAAAATGCCGTTTTTGATTGCTTTTTTCGCAATATTTTCTGCATTGATCAAAGAATTGACAATTACGGCATCTTGTGTACTTTCTAAATAAGACAATTTGCCAGTTTGATGCATATGAGAGTAAAAATGAAGTTAAAAATAAATCGGAAAATAGGCAGTTTGAATCGAAATACACCCTTAAATTAAATAAATGGCTTTTTGCGCAGAATTATCCGATTTGCTTCAAATTTTCGATGTATATTCATTATAAGAAGGCGTATCTCTGATTAATTATGGGTTTCTTTTGCTAATTAAATAAGGGAAAGCGGGCGATTAATCCCCCACTCTTTAAATAAGATTTTTTTTTTTCACAATTATCCAACGTATTTCAACTTTTGGATATAGGTTTTACCTGATAAAGTGAATCCCTGAATAGTTTTAAGGGTTTAATGGCTAAGTATAGAGGGATGGACGGGGATAACCCACAAATAATAAGGAGTTCGCCTTATCATAATGAACGCACATTCAAAGTTTGAATCAAATAAGATAATTCTGCGTAAAAAACCATTTATTAATTTAAGGGGGGTTATCCTCCGTTCCCCCACTGTATATGTCGAACGTTCCTCTCAGCCCGCACAACTTTGAAGAAAGTCCGTGGTAATTATAGCTGCCACCACCGATATTACTAGGTGATATCGGTCACCCACTGTGAGGATTGTGTAAATGAACACTGACGCTGTCAATTAACTGAATTAACAGTTTATTTAGAATATATGTACACACTAACGCTATTTACCATTATAATACAATTACAACTCGGATATAGGTGATCCGGTTCAACATTAAATTAAATATAGTAAAGGTTGGCTATGTACTATTCGAATTACACCTTCCACCTCACACTCAATGCACGTTAGATTAACTTTATCGGAGATCACTTTCGAATCTCCCAACACATGGATACTCGGCCTGCACTTCTCGGCCCAGAGCACTAAACACCAGGACGTCTGTATCCCTTGCTCTCCAGATACGCACTGCCTCCGCTCTACAACGCAGAGCACACCCTATCAGGACCTCTGTCCTACACTACTCTCTAGGTATGAACCCAGATACGAACTGAACTAATCTGAGATAAGACTTGCTCTTCTCAAATCACGGTGTTTCCACAATGTCAACCCCCTTTGGGGCTTATCCATTGGACACATTCCACATTCCTTTCTTGATTAGTGACATGTTGCTTGTCAGCTCATCATCCACATACCTCACTGACGGATGAACACGCCTCTCCGCAACCTCCTCTTTCTCACTCACCACCTGTTGAGGATTACCTGTCAATTCTCCCTTCAACAAAGAAAGAATGTCACCTTGAAAATTCTAGTACACAGCCAGTATAATATAAAATAGATTAAGATAGAGAAATAACGGAAATTCCAATCTTTAGCAGAGGTGGTCTCAGAACCTGACAGTATACTTAGCCATTAAACCCTTAAAATTATTCTGGGATTAACTTTATGAGAAAAAACATATATCCAAAATATGAAATATATCGGATAAGTGAACATAAAAAACAATTTATATAATTTAAGGAGATCGGAAAATCACCCACCTTAATTTTTAATTAGAAAAATAACCCCATATGTAATCAGGGATACGCCTTATCATAATGAATCTATAACCCAAAATTTGTAGCAAATCCTATAATTCTGCGTAAAAAGTAATTTAATTTAAGGTAGGTTATATTCTATTCCCCTTCAATACTTAGATATCAAATCCTTAAAACTATTCAGGGATCCACCTTATCAGTAAGAATCTATATTTAAAATTTGAAATACATGGGGTAATTCTGCATAAAAACCTATTTATCTAGTTTAAGGGGGAGATAATTGCTCGCCCCCCACCCTTTATAATAAGCAGAAGAGCCCCATAACTAATCAGAGATACGTCTTATCATAATGAATCTATGTCCAAAATTCTAAGCAAATCGGATAATTATGCGTAAAAAGTTATTAATTTAATTTAAGAAAGGTTATCCCCCGTTCTCCCTCTATATATAACCATTAAAACTCTTCATGCATTATATACTATATATAAGCCTTATCGAAAAGAACCTATACTCACAGGGCCCGACTTAGACAGTGGGCGGCCCTGGGGCAAACATTATTAGAGTGGCCCCCTTCTATCTTAAAAATGTTTGTGATTTATACTCAAGTGACTAAAATTAAAATTCAAACCTATTGTATGTATGCATAAATTTTGTACCAAGTACTGATTTCAGTATTTATATTTCACATCTTTATACATAATAACAGATGATAAATAATTTTAACTATTAATTTTCTTATGATGTAACTATTACTTTAAGGGAACGTGGGGCAGGGAAGCAAAGGGGGTAGGAGAAAAAAGACCCCTTAAAATTGAAAAAAAAGAATTTTGGTAATATTTTGCTATTTTATATCATTTGGCCCTCTTTTAACAATAAACTTTTCCCTCCTTGGGGGCCCCCCTCAAACCGGGGGCCCGGGGCAATTGCCCCGCATGCCCCTGCCTTAGTCAGGCCCTGTATATTCAAATTTGACACACGTTGGATAATTCTGCATAAAAACCCATTCATCTAACTGAGGACGGATGGGGGGGGGGGTAATGGTCCCTTCCCAAAACTAATCAGGCAAGCGTCTTTTCAGTATGAACGTATATCCAAAAATTGAACCAAAACAGTTAATTCAGCATGAAAAACCCATTTACCTAAATTATGAGCCCCCCCCCCCATCCCCTTTTCATACTTAACCAATGAATCCCCAAAATCAATAATAATTCCCCAAAATCAATCCTTGTCACTTTTTTTCCGTGTCCCTTTTTTTCCGTGTCACTTTTTTTCCTTGTCACTTTTTTTCCGTGTCACTTTTTTTCCGCTTTTGTAATTTAGGTCACTTTTTTTCCGATAACTTTTTTTCCGGTCACTTTTTTTCCTAGATTCTAATGTCGATGCAAAAAAAACTCAAGAGGTTATAATGAATTATAAATTAATAATTCTTCAATGAATAAGCATAATAAAACATACCTATATTGTGTTAAAATATCCAAATTGAAAGTAGCATTCGTTAAACACGCTTTCTTTCCCTTATGTGACGGTTTAACTGAAATGATCTGCTTATCAGCACACCGCCCAAAATTCTTGGAAAAATCCCCCTCCGTACTTGTTGACCTTGAAGGAGAGCATGTATTTTCCTAACGCCCAAACAGATCTGACCACTTTTTGCGATTACTCGTCGGATCGTTTATTGTGGCGACATGGTGTTTTGATCTTTAATGAGTTTTGTTTGAAAGGGACGGTTATCCGACATATGAAAAACAATAGATGGCTTTATCTGTATTTTTTTTTAGTAAAAATATAATAAAGCAAATAAATACATATAAATGTTAGGAATTTAACAGATACAGGGAATTTTTTTTCCCTTTTAAATCCCCCTCCCCCCGGGAATTTTATTTAAAATGCATATATATTTGAAATCATATTAAAAATTTACGTTTTAGAAAGAGTTTATATGCTCCCCCCTTTTTTTTCTTTTTTCTTTACTGACTAGCATTCAGCAAAAAATTCTTGTTGAAACAAATTAAATGCCATTTCATCCATTTTGTTTGCAACAAATACCTTTTTTATAGAATTAAAAAATATATACATAAAAAAATTCACATTTATCAGTAAATATCTTGTAAATATTTTGTATAATATGCATTTCCAATGAATGCATCTTACTGTATTTAAATCTTTGTATTGTTCCAATTTCTTAAAAATTTGTGTTCTGTTTATTTTGGCTATTAAAATCAATATAAATTGAATAATATATTCATTATTTCCAGTATGACCACTGAAATATATCCATGCAAAGCTATCCGCGCTTGCAGATGCAAATAAATCAAAATACATTCTTTCTTTTTTTTCTAATAACACCATTTTTCAAATTTTAGAATGATCTTTCCTAGAAAAAAAAAAAAAAAATGTGAAACTAATTGTATTTCTAAGCCAACTTTAGAAATACAGAAATCGACAATTTTAGAAATATATTATGCATGTACGATTAAAAATTATTTTATGCATGTATGCTAAAGTTTTGCATGACTGAGTAATTGGGAGGAGGGGGGGGGGGTGTGGACATGGACTGCTTTAGGGACAATCTAAAAACGTTTTTCTGTTTTAATATTTATTTTAAATTATTTTACTATATTTTAAATATTTATTCTTTTTTTTCCAACTTTTTTTTTATAAATAATGAATGCAACAGTGTGCCGGTGAAGAAAAAACTTGGAATTCTATATACATTTTGAGCAAAATTTTTATTTTTTATATAAATATTTTCAAACTAAATAAAATATGTCATCTATTTTATTGTTTTAAATATAAATCTCGTAAATTATATCTCGTATATAAATCTCTTCTTATTAAAACTCAGATTTAAAGTAATTTTTGAAAGAAATAAAGACCAAAAATATATACATTTTCTCTCATAAAATAAAAATGCTGGTCAGTTTATATTAGCCCTCTGCTTTCTAGATGTTGGAGGGCCATTACTTTTTTGCCCGAAACCGACCATTAAGAGTTTACCGGCAAAGTAAATGCAACAATTCTGTCATCGCCGAGCCGTTAAAGGCTCGGCGATGACTGCCGCAATTAGCGGCGGCTCACTTGCGGTACAGCATTGTTTTTGTACAATTGGCCTTAACTCCTTTTGGCCGTGACGAAACCAGCTTAAGGCCTTAACTCGAGTGTTTGTGGGGTAGTTTGCTCAACGGGCCGGGCCAGGCCGGTGAAAAAATTGAACGGGCCATACGGGCCGGGCCGGACCGATAAAAAAAATTTCTGAAATTTTGAATTGTTCTGAAATTTGAATGTTGAATTGTTCTGAAGATTTAAGCAGAAACGATAAAATACGATCTATTTTCAACGCAAATGGTTTTAACGAGTATAAATGTAAATGTGTGTCACGAGCCATACTAGTTTGACAGCATCAATATAAAAATATAGCTTGTACAGTGTGAGATCGGCATCGAACAGTTAAATTGCATGTAACCCGTTTTAATATTTTTTTAGCTGACTCATACCGGGCCGAGATCAAGCTTGCATTATTTTTCTACATATAGACTTGCCGGACCGAAACAAGACTTAATTGTTCTCAAGATTTGTAGGGCAGACAACATGATTTGTAAAATTATTAACAGCGATAAAGAACTTATGTTAGATTAAGCTTTGGATATATATACTTCTTGATGGTTTTTAAATTAATTTCTCAATAACGCGAAAGTTTGACACATTTTCAGATTAATTTTTAATTGTAAAAATATAAAAGTGATAAGCCTGACTATCGAAGGCATTTGGAATCGAATAGCATTTTTCATTTTTGATGAATAAAATACATGCATAACCTTGTTCAGATACAATAGTTTCTCAAATGGTTGCAGGTTTTTCTCCCTTTCCATGCTATCGCTTCCGGAAATTCTATTGAAAACGCTAACTATAACAATAATTTATTTCCTTTCAGTATTCTTAAATTGCTTGTATCAAAAAATGGATAATGCCATTTGATTATATAGTTTCTGAAAAAAGATACCTGCTATGTGTTTCCGAGAAAAAAATGAATTTAGAAATGTATCAGAAAGGCGCATATTTGAATTAACGAATGAATTTTGATTTAAAATCTTTAATAAAATGATATAGAAATATTTTTATAAATCTTCTTTTATTAAACAGCTTCAAAAGTTACGATGTTTTTAACTTTCTTTCTTTTTTCTTTTATTCTAAGCCATATTAAATTTTTTAATGAATCTTTATTTGATTGTTGAAAGCCTAAGAATCTTAGTAATCACTAATGTTGCTAATGTGTGTTTCCTGTAAAATATACTGTAAAATCATTCCATAGATATGCATGCAGTATTCTTTAAAGAAATTTTAATTATATGAAAAAAATCTGAATTTTTTAGAAATCGTAGAAATTGTAACAGGCCAAAACGGGTCGGGCCTGTTTTCACTGATTTCTGTACGGGCCGGGCCCGGACCTGGAAATTCCGGCCCGTGCAGACCTCTAACCTGTCTTAACATAATATCTTTCTAATTTCGACCTCGGAGCCATTGTAGAGAAACCCGGTTGCTTAATAATTTCATGATTCAGCTCGTTTACTGAAAATGCAACGGCTAATAAGTAGCTTTAGCTTGTACTATTCATTCTGCAAACAAAGTGATGATGCACACAGACTATGGCAGGTAAGCTATTTTTCGTTATTCGAAGTGAACGCACGTGGAAATAAAAAAAGCATTTTGACTTCGTCATGTCTGTTTATATACAGCTTTCTCATGTGACTAAGAAAAATATTTTAGCGCATAGATGTTACGTGAAACGTTGTTATTGTTTCGGAAGAAGTTAGATGTGACGCATCACACAGTAAAATATATTGACCACAATAACATTTATCTCAAAAGTTCAAAATGCGATCGCCATGCCGCCTCCTAAGACTAAACTATTTTTTGGCGAGTATGTTTTAGTACATCCTCTCAATATCTCCCTGCTCTCAACCTTGGTCCCCCATCCGCTAAACTTTTTTTTTCTCTTCTTCTTTTCTTTTCTTTATAAATAATACTAGGGAATCGAACTCGAGCTTCCCGGACAGCAGAGTTTAGGTGAAAACTTTTTTTCATATTTTTAAAGGGAAAAAAAGTTTTTCTGGTTCCCGATTTATTACGTGAATTCTCACATAGCGTTCAGTCCATTCAATCCTAATGGCTGTTATCACATTTTGATGGTCCAACTATGTTGCAAATTACTTGAGAGACTTATATACTAACTAGCAGTTACCCGTGACTTCGTTCACATAACATTTAAAGAAGAAATAATTGATCAATCAGGCAAAAAATTTCGATGATGAAAAGCATGTGTAATTAACTTTTTATCGCGAATTTATGGTAAAAATCTTCTGATAACCCTAGTTGCTAATTTGTTTGCTGGTCAAAATTTTCCATTCAGCGATTAATACTAATAGATAGAAACATGCTTGAATTCTTTAGTTCAGCCCTGTAGTTTTCCAAGTGCCTTTAATACACGAAAGTATCTTTCTAAAATTTATTTCAAACAAAAATATTTCTTATTACTACCTAAATTACATTTTCAGAAATTATCATCCGAAGACAACCTTGTATCCAGTTCTTTGCGGGACCCTGTTTATCATGTTATATATATACTACAAACATTTCTTAGTTTACTAAATGCAGTTCAAAATAAAAATGCATATTTTATTTAAAAACCACCTTTAAGTAAATTACGCTCATATTCAGTAACCTTTCCGAGATCTTTTGTGTAACCCTATATATCTAAATTTAACTATTTATACTATTACCATTTATACTCTCCATTTAATATGCATAGATTTAGCGAAACTTAAAAGCACATGTCATAATTCAAAATGCATTTCATCCATGCAACAGTCATCATCCATGATATACAGTACTTCGGATAGAATATATAATATTTGAAATCTTTTGTGTGTCCCTGTAAATGCTATGCACTTCGTATTATGCATGAAATAACTTACATTAAGTCTCAGCAACATGTATCAATTTGATTATACATGAAATCGTTTACCATAATTAAAATATGTCGGAAACTGTTCCTCCCTTTATTCCTATGCAATGGAATTCTTCTGCCTGACCCTGTAAATGAATAGTAAGTGCCCTTTTCCCTACATACTTTACAAAATGCATATTTTAGTGCACTTTGTAAATGCATATAAATTTGAATATGTTCTACAGGCTGTAACATCGTTAAATTTAATTAAAACGATTTTTCCCCATAATGCCGTAATATAAGGAAATGTTTTGACTATCCCTGTAAATAAACTATTCATGGTAGAAACTTCATTTTCAATAGGTATTCGTGCTAGGTAAACGTTAATAATGTCCAAAAATTTCATGGAAATCGGAGTATACTTACGAAAGTTGGAAAGCGACCAGACAGACAGACAAACCGAAAGCATAATAACTTTTCATCTTTGTTCGAAAGTGTTAAAAAATCGAGAAAAAATATATTAATCAGTGATTTTATTTTCCACCTTTTCCCCACAAAAAAATTTCTTCCATTGATAATTATGAGTTTTTAATAAAAATATTCATTTGTATGTAACTTATAACTTATTAATTAGTATAAGTAAAAAATATTTCTGATTCATTTTAAATATGACGTCATTATTTATCTCGCTCCATTAGCTACTGATATTCATACCCCTTGTATTTTTAACGACTGCTATAAAGTACCTGTTTTATTTCAACTATGACGTCACATTTTCATGAGTGAACCATTTTATTAAAAATATAATTCTTTTTCATTCTTTTTACTTTTAATTTATGTCACCATATTTTACACAAAAATTCCCATTAACTAAACAAATATCCTTGTTAAATGTATTATAAAAAATACACCTTTTACTTTTATTTCAAACATGACGTCATATTTATTTTCTTTTAAATTATTTTATTATAGTTTTTCGCGTGGAAGTTTTCTATTAAAAATTCATTGCCGCTGAAAAATTATTATTCCAATTTTTTATTTTCTTGGCAACAGGAAAGGAAAATGGTTAAATTTTATCTGAAAAATGCCTATTGATTTTGTATGAAAAATAATTAAATTTTGAATTATTAAGGAAAATATTTGAATAAAATAAATAAAAATTACCCTATTATTTAATCCGGACTTCTAACTTTCCGTCTGCAAAATTTCAAAGCAATCGGTTCAGTAGTTACGGCGTGAAAGCGGAACAAACAAACAAACAAACAAACTCACTTTCCGATTTATAATATTAGTAAGGATACTAGCGGGATGAAGCTTGTTCCGTGAATTTTAGATAGTCTTATATTTAATTATGACTGTTGTCGCATGATATTGATGGCGGTAGTAGCGGGTTGGCCTTTTTCTACAGTTATATTATAATTTCCTCTTGGTTTATTTTCTTAACATTTTACTACTCCAGTTATAAGGCAGTACGAGGTTCTTGTCTAACTGTTCATCAAAAATGATTACACCTCTCAGTAATGCGAATAATCGATTTATTTGTGCGTATGAAGCGATTGCTTCATAAGTTGCTCCGACATTCCTATCATAATAATAGTTCAACGTGGGCTTTTTTGTTTAATAACCTGAAAAAGTCGGATTGTTAGTCCCCAAACGCGCAGTTTGGTGAGTGTGGGGAATTGGCTTGACGCGTTTTTGCGCTTAAATCTGTGTAGCTAATCAAGGAATGTTCCATGATCAGCGTAAATTTGACTTAAGCCGTCACTCGAGTCACTTAAAAAGTTCCAGATGATAATGTTAAGTCTATTGGGACGTTATTTTCAAATATCTCGTTCAAATTTTAAAATTTTTTACTTTTTTTTTTTTTTTAAGGATAGTTGTGGACGATCTACAACAGGGCTAGCTTTTACTTTTTCGATTTTGGTTATATATTTTTGATATTATGATAGTTTCAATTTCAGAACCGGTTCGAACCGGTTACGGAAATTAAAGTATTTTTTTTAATATAAAAATCTCAAAATCTCAAAATCGAAAAAGTAAAAACTATCCCTGTTGTAGATCGTCCTCAGCTATCCTATGCAAACAAATCATGCAAAAAATATTAAAATTTGAACGAGACATTTGAAAAAACTCCTCCATAAACTTAACATTGTCATCCGGGTCTTTTCGATTGACAGTGTAGGATGTTAAACCTTTCACCGTAGGAAGGTTTTCTTGCAATTCTATAAGATTGCTTATAAATCGCAGTACATGTCTATTTTTTAAACCACTGTTTGATGCTATAATAGCTTTAAAATAATTTCTTTCTGTATATGGTTGAAAATAAAATTCTATTTAAAATATTTTTGTCTACAGCCATTTTAACATGATTTCTGAAAACGGGAAAATCTGGGCCAATAGTTTGCAACTCATTAGTATTCTTGTGTTAAATGTTGGGACGAATTCATATATAGTCTTTCCTGTGACACCGTAATCAAACTTGAACTGTCATTATTTTATTATAAGCCCTTTGATTATTCTTTTTAAGTTCATTATTGCTCTTTCTAAATTATATGGTATATTACTCGACTGATTTTGTGTTGCATATTGTTTCATGCATTGTATTTGTTAGTTATGTAACATTGAAATATTTACTAAACACTTGAATGGCTGAGATACAGTCCGAGCGAATACTATATATTTCTCCTGTAAATTAAATTGAAAAATTAAACATGCTAGATTTATGTTAGTGTGTTTAACATCAGTGATGATATGCCGTGATAAATCATGTCTATATTTTGACTTTTATAGTTAATTACACTATATATAAAATTCCACATAAATTAAAATATTGTGTAAAGCATTAAATTAAAATGTTCCGTATTTGCTAACCAAGACATCATTGTAATACATAGATATGCAGTATTAAGTCTTTGAGTACAGCACCCACGATTTCTGGGTATAAAGTTCGTCAGCTTGCACGTGGAAATCGCGGAAGAAGATTTTCTTTCTCCCATTTAGTTCCAATACGAATCACGTACTTTCTCCTTGCGGATTAAAAATATCTCAATATCATTATTTCACGTTTGTTTTTGCGGACTTCAAACTAGCTGTGACAAGAAAATTTTTTCACACATATCTTTTCAATTGTATGCTCATTAAAACATTCCAGTGATGCTTTCTAACTTGTAAAACTGTATTTTGTCAGTCATATATTACACAATCATATCAACCGTAGAAAACAATGTGTTATGTGTTGGTCGAAGAAAGACAAAAATGGAAAGAAAATACGCAAAAAGACTTGTATTTTGTGTGAAAAGTCTCAAGTTGTTTTATTTTTGGAAACAAGCTTCAAATTTTATCAGAATACTAAGTAAGTAAAAATAATACTGTTTGGTTTATTGTTGAAAAATTATATTTATAAGTAATTAAAACTCTTTGTTATTTTAAATATTCCCCTTTTTTCCAAAAAGGAACAAATTATTTATCTAAAATGCATTCTAATATATAGCAAAACCCGGTTCAGTGGGGAAGACTGTATAAATGAAATTGGATAATTAAACAAGCTAGATTTATTTTACATGTGTCTAACCACTTCCTTGATTTGCCTGTTCCACGTACAGGCATCTGTATTCCAATTATGATTTATTGTTCTTACCAATAACTTTTTATTGTAAATTTTGCATTACTTAAACCGAGCACTTTTCTGATTCAATTAGGCCAAAATTTCTGCTTTAAAAACCGGTGACAAAAGATTAAAATTCTGTAAAAGACATGATTATTATTATTATTTTTTTAATATTGATCAATTGAGTGGTAAACAGCAGTGATGGGTATACCATGATAAATCATGTCTGCATATTGACTTTTATAGTTAGTTACACTGGATATAACATTTCGTATAAATTAAAATGTTGTTTAATACATTTACTAACCAAGACATCATTGTAATACAGAGATAAGCAGCATTAAGTCCTTGCATACGGCACCCACGATTTCTGGGAATAAAATTCGTCAGCTTGCACGTGAAAATCGTGGAAGAAGATTTTCTTTCTCCCATTTAGTTCGAATACGAATCACGTACTTTCTCCGTGTGAATTAAAATTGTCTTAACATCATTATTTCAAGCTTGTTTTTGTGGACTTCAAGCTAGCGCTGACAAGGAAAATTTTTGACACATATCTTTTCACTTGTATGTTCATTAAAACATTCCAGTGATGCTTGCTAGCATGAAGCGTATTCGTCTTATAAAAATGTATTTTGCTAGTCATGTACTACACAATCCCATCAACCGTAGAAGACAATGTGTTATGTGTTGGTCGAAGAAAGACAAAAATGGAAAGAAAATACGCAAAAAGACTCTTATTTTGTGTGAAGAGTCTCAAGTTGTTTTATGTTTGGAAACAGGCTTCAAATTTTATCAGAATAATAAGTAAGTGAAAATAATACTATTAGGTTTAGTGTTAAAAAATTATATTTATAAGTAATTAAAACTCTTTGTTATTTTAAATATACCTTTTTTTTTTCAAAGAGAAATAAATTATTCATCTAAAATTTATTCTAATATAAAGCAAAAGTGATTTTTTTTTGTCTGTTTTATCGAAAAAAATGTACAATTTTTCAAAATCATTAATTAAAAATTACACCTATCTAAATATAAAATCTTATTATATATATTTTGAAAAACCAAAAAATTTGAGAATTTTCTGTTATACTAAATTGTTTATGGTAATATATGAAAATAAGAGAAAAAAAATCGTTCCTTATTTTACAACTGGAAAACATCAAAATCGAGCTCACGTAATATTTACAAATCATTAAAACTTTTTATTATTTTAAATATCCCCCTTTTTTTCTTCAAATAGAAATACATTATTTATCTGAAATATATTCTAATATAAAGCAAAACTAATTTTACAAATTTTATTTTGTCTACTTTTTAGAAAAAATTATGTAAAATGTTTCTATATCTAAATACAACACAGTTTGATATGTATTTTGAAAAGCCAAAAATTTTTGAGAATTTTGTATTTATACTAAAATTGTTTATGGTAATGTATGTAGATAGAAAAAAAAATCGTCCTATTTTAAAACCGGAAAACATCAAAATTGAGCCACACATGACGCTGGTTAAATCAAGTTTATCAGAATGGAATAGTAATTACCTATGAGTCGTGGTTTAGCATGCATATTATATTTGATTAAACTCAAAATGAAACAAAAACGAAAAATAGTGCTCCTAGCATAATTTATGAAAAATTCTCCAACACATTCAGAATGAAGTAATAAAATTTCACTGTTTATTAATCTTTAACTGATGTGACAGAAAGTGTCACATAACTACTATACAGCGGTCACTGAGACCGTTCCATCAAACGATTAATAAAAGGCGTGATTAACTCATAAGATGGTGTTTTTATAGTAAACTTTTCATACGGGATTGTTATAATTATAATTCTCCTACTCGAAAATCTCTGGTGACAATACTAAAATTCCAAACGATGCAAAATTTCGGTAGTGTTTTTAGTTAAATTAAAAGTCAAGTTAAACTAAAAAAAATTGAAAAAAATAGCAGTCTGTGAGACCAGTAATATCCGTTATAAGTTAAAATAACTTAAAAACATAAAACGCAACTTTTTTTTTATAATTACCACCAATAATTGAAAAAATATCCGAACTTTTCGAGACAGCCTTGTACATGATCTATAGATTTGTATGTATAAAACATATAGTATGCTAAACTTTTTATTAATACATGTAAACTCATGTTCGTATAAACGCATATAGTATAGTTGAAAATTCTCATGCAGCTATTTATATTAATAAATGAATATATATTGGTGAACTTTTGTGTAGCCCTGTATATGATCCATGGAATTTAAAATCGCCAATTAACCTATGCAAAAAATATAGTTAAATTAAAAAAAATGTGTACTCTAATAGATAACGCACTTCTTGCAATTATTGTTTATATTTATGTTATCCCGGCAATACTGGTAAACAAAATTATTTTGTGTGCACTTGTAGATAAAGTATAAATTTTATACTCACATTGTTTTACAGTAAAAGTCTTCAAGTACACTTAACTGAAATACATAAATTTTAATATGTTTAAAAAAATTAAGTGTCATTAAAATGCATCGTGAGCGATTTTTCACCGTAGACGGTTGCAGCATTAATTCGCTTGAGTATTCTTGTAAACGAACCCTAAATGCTACGCCCCTCATGTGCAATATGGAACATGTCATCACTGAAAAGAAAAAAGATAATTTTACGGAAATTGCTACTGGCAATCGGGACACCAGTACAATTTACCGTTTTTTATCGCAAAAATTTCCGTATATTCCAGAAAAAAATCCCTTAAAAATGGAATTTCTTTTAAAATTTGCGGAAAAACAGTAAATTGTAGTGGCGTCCCGATTACCAATTTATAATTTTCATACCAATTACCAGTAAAATTTCCGCAAAATTGTCCGTTTTTCTTTCTTTTCTTTTCCTTTTTTACAGTGAGTAAACTTTACTAATATAAATCACTTTCATGTTAATCTTGTAATATTTCGGCACACACAATAACAGAAAAAATATTCTTATAATTAGAATTTTAAAATATGCTTTTTTTTAGTTTGATTTTGTAAGCAATACTCTCTATGTTGGAATTTAGGAAATATTTTTGCAGATCTACTCACAACCCCAGAAGCGGAACCACCTTCACTTTAAAACTTTTTATATGTGTGTGTGTGTGTCACTTTTTTATGGACATTGTAACTTCTATAATTTTGCGCAAAAACTCTGCCAAACTTATGCATAATATGACAGAGTAGAAAACTTTGATCAAGTTTGTTCATGCACAAAATCGGACCAAAGGGATGGAAAAAAGGAGTGACTATGTGAAAACAGAAAATACCTCATAACTTTTTAATTAAAATGCATATCAAATCAATTTAATATTATTATTTATTCTGTAAAAAGAAAAAAAATTATGTAAAATAAAATTTTGATAAAATTAAAAATGGGCTCAAAGAGAAAAAAAAATCACAACTTTGTCATTTCACAATATATCAAATATATTTAAATTTATTATAAATTTTATTAATATTAATTAGAATATACTTTCTTAATGTTACCTACACTATTGTCAAAAATTCGAAACAGTAAATAAATATATTATACTAATACCTACTTATAGTAACAATTTCTTGAAATAACAAATTCTTACTGCAAAATAAATAAATAAATAAAATAAAAATATATGTATAAAAAAGGGAAACGGGGTGAAAAAGCAAAAAATTCATATCCTCGTCAATTCAGAAGATATCAAATCCGCTTAAATTTGTTATAAATCTTCTTAATGTTATTTACAACTTTTATATTGGCAAATTTTTAATGGGACAAACTCTTACAAATAAATAAATAAATAAATAAATAAAAATGAATAAAAATAAAAATAATGGTTGAAGGAAAAATTATCATAGTTACATGATTCTGATAAAACAAGTTCTTACAGAAAAGTTAAATTAAAAACTCGTGAAAAGCGGTTAGATAAAATTGTTAAACTGAGTTTATCTCTTATCTCGATTTAGTTTTTACTATCAACTTCGAAATCTACCTGCAACTGTAGGCAGAGCCGGCGAGGATATATATATTTATTTATTTATTTATTTATTTATATCATTAATTATTAAGAAAAAATAATTATCGGCGTCGAAACTCTTTAAAAATTTTTATGAGCGATAAGTACTATAACTGCTTATGCAAAAAATTCACTAATAACAATTTCGAGGAAACTGGGCAGTAATGAATATTTAGAAAAAATAAATAAAAATCTAATTTACAGGATAAATCTAATGTCACACTTCAATATTACGTATCGGATCAAAAAAAAAAAAAAAAAAAAAAAATCAAAATAATATGTACGATTTTTTTTTCTTCCTTCGGTGCATTCTGTTAACAAAAAAAAAAAACGAATATTAATCCTTTTAAACTTAACTACCTAATTTCATGGCTGTAATTCATTATGTAGTTCCAAAAGAGTTCTTTTACAAGAGATTAATTTGGCATGGACTTACATTATGGGAAAGTCACATTTTTTATTTACACTTCGTAGAAAGCACAAAAACTAGTGAATTTATTTTTTAAACATAATTTTTCACCTGTCTCTCTCTCTCTCTCTTTTTTTTTTTTTTTTTTTTTTTTTTTTTTACGGAAAAACGCGTTATTTGACCTAGCCATTCGCGGTTTCTAAATTGTTTTTTTACTGAGTAATAATAACTGAATTAATGTAAAACAGATACTTTATAAAAGCATATTCCTTTTTAAAAATAATATTATAATCTTTGTTTTATTTTTATTTATTTATTTATTTATTTATTTTTGTTGTTGTTTACAGTATTTTATCGTTCCAGTTTTTACAGACAGTTCACCTATTTTAACGACCGTTGTTCTTTGACACATCATTAACGCTATTGTTATTGAAACTCGTTTACAGCAATAACCGTAAAGAATAATCGGCAAGTCTGCGGCTGGCTAAATAAAAAAAATAAAAATAAAAAAATAAAAATAAATAAAAATTTTTTAAATTATATATTAAAGGAGCTCTTCACTCATTTAAAAAACACCTCTCCGTAGTGTTAAAATAATAAACAAGTTATTTTCGAATTTTTTGTTTAAATTTAAATAGTTTAAACTTTTTTTTTTATAAAAGTATTTTTATTTTCGGAACTGGATTTGCTAATGAAAGTACATTGGGAAAAAATATGCAACTATAAGCAAAAAAGTATAAAAATAGTCATATTAAAAACTAAGCTCATCTATCTTTTTTTTTTTTTTTTTTTTTTTTTTTTTTTTTTAAGAGAGAAAAAAATCATTAAAAAATATTCAAACTTAAACAAGAAACTTATCTACTGTAGTTTTATTACATAAGATATTGTTTTACATGTTTTCATCATATGACAAAGAACTGTGTCTGGATAGACGGCGCAGTTGATTTGTTTGAAGAAGAAGTTAAGTCATTCCGATTATTATCTGAGCTTTTTTTACGACTGTCAATTGCATATGATATGGGAAATCTGCGAACCAACCTATACCCGCAATAAACACAATGTAACAAAAAGAAAAATATATATTAAGATAAAATACTAAATTCAGATTTATTCTTACATAACACGTGTGCTTCATTAAAAGTAAAATTATGCAAGAAAAGCAAACATTATGGTGCTATCCAGATAAAAATCGCCCGATTCGTAATTTTTAAGACGGTGATGCAGTTCGTTTGCATATAGTGAGTATCTAAAAATTTTAAAATGCGTAAAAATTTATTGCAGCATGAAGATACGTAGACAATTTAGATTGCAAATTTTTTTTAATAAGGTAGAAAATAAGATTGTGTTGATGAAATAGTCCCATCATTAATTTTCAAAAAAGTTCGCTGTAAAAAGAAAAAATAAATCTGTATTTTATAACAAAAGGTTTTGGCACCCTGGCTGCCAGCAATTTACAATTTGCTGCAAAATTTACAAAATGCTATCTAGTGCTGTAAAATTTCACAAATTTGGGGAAAGTTGCGTTCCCATTGGCTATGTTGTGCACGTGATTTTTACTTAACTTGTTGCCTTGTTCGCTTCCACATTATCGGTGCTTTAAAAATAACAAGATAAAGTGCAATAAAAATCACTGTATTTTGCAAGTGGCTTAGCAAATCTACAAGGCTTACCATTTTCAAACACTCGTCATTTAAAATGTTACTTCACGCTGATCAAATAACATAAAGGCAAGTAATTGTAATACTGCATATTACACTCATGTCCAAAATAAGGTCAAAAACATTAAATAATTGAAAGCCGATGAACTATTCACTGAGTTGTCACGAAATTTGGCATAGAGGATTAAGAATATTGAAAAAAAAAACAATATGGAAAAGATTTTATTGTTAATTAAGATACAGGGTATATCGAAAAATGTTAAAATAATGAATGAGATATAAAGCATTTATCTCGGGGAAAAGTCTGTCTAACATGGAGTGTCACCACCGTGCATTGCTATACAAGCCTCATTACAAGCTCTCACAATGTTTATGAGAGTGTCAATAAACGTTTGTGGCAACAAAGCGCATTCTTTCAAAAGCACGGTTTTTAACTCCATGTGGATCCTGGAAGGGGGTTTACGCTTTCCGATGGCCTTTCCTAGACCATCCCAAGCATGTTCAATAGGATTGAGATCCGGCGATCCCGAGGACCAGTTCAAACGGCGAATATTCTCTTTTCCAAGAAAATCATCAACAGGGTGAACTTTGCGGGGCTATCCATTATCCTCCGTAAACATGGAGTCTGGTCCTACAGCATCACGGAAGAACTTCACATAGGCTTCAAGAACCTCATCCCTACAACTATGTACAATCACAGCGCCCGCATCGAAGACGTGCAGTGGTGTACAATTGCCCAACATTATGTCACTCCACAGAAGGATTTCTTTTGCCACCAAAGTTGTCGATTTCTTTTAT
Source organism: Maratus speculifer (assembly GCA_964019185.1). Lineage (NCBI taxonomy): Eukaryota > Metazoa > Arthropoda > Arachnida > Araneae > Salticidae > Maratus > Maratus speculifer. The sequence continues at coordinate 195,550,858 of OZ025295.1, read as the reverse complement.
GTAGCAGGGCTGGTAACGAGCTACACGTTCTCTCCAGATTATTATTCGACGAAAATCACTCTACGTGGAGAATCTCGACTCATCACTGGAAAAGACACGCAAATTTTAATTGTTTCCAAGACCAATGTCTTCGGTTCCACAACAATCGGACACTCATGTTGGACAGAGTGAAAAGTAGACACACGACTGTCTGCCGGGGACTATTAATGAGGTCCTTGAAGCCTATGTGAAGTTGTTCCGGTGATCTGTAGGCTCGGATTTCATATTTATGGACGATAATGCGAAGCAAACAAAGTTCAAGTTGTTGATGATTTAGTTAAAGAAGAAAATATTCGCCATAGGAATTGGTCCTCGAGATCCTTGAACTTCAGTCCTATCAGGGCCTGACTAAGGCAAGGGCATGCGGGGCAATTGCCCCGGACCCTCCCAAGGACAAATATAAGTTTTTTGTTAAAGGGGTGTCAAATGATAAAAAAAATGGTCAAAATGACCAAAATTAATTTTTTTTTTCAATTTTAAGGGTCTTTATTTTCCAACTTCTTCTTTTTCCATACCTAATGCCTCCTTAAGGCCTCACATTTATTCTAATATTCATATAATCGAAAAAAAAATTGTATTCTATAATTTTTTAAAGTTGTCTTTCTTCTGCTATTAGGTATATAAATGTGAATAGTACTTGGCACGAAATTTATGTACACATACAATAGCTATGGATTTCAGTTTTAGTCACTACAATATAATTTACGAAAATTTTTTTAATTGAAGGGGGCCCCCCTAAAAATGTTTGCCCCAGGGCCCCCCACTGTCTAAGTCGGGCCCTGAGTCCTATTGAACATATTTGGAATGGTCTAAGAAGAACCATTGTGCAGCGTAATCCCCCTCTCAAGACCAGAGAGGAGTTAAAAGCCGCGCTTTCGGAAGTATGGACTTGACACTTTCATAAACATTATGAGAGCTGGTAGTGAAGCTTGTGTAGTAGTGCACGGTGGGTGGTCACACTCCATATTAAATAGACTTTTCCAGAGATAACTGCTTTATAACTGATTCAGTATTTGACACTTTTTGATATACCTGTATCTTAATTCGCAATTAAAATCTTTTCCATATTATTATGTGGTTATATTCTTTTCCCCATTGCTATATACACTTTGTGCCATATTTCTTGGTAACAGTGAATAATTTATGAGTTTTCACAGATTATATGTTTAATGACCTTAATTTTGGACATGAATGTATGTAGCTATAATTAATAAATTGTACTAATTTCCTAAAATAAAAAATGGAATAAAATAATAAAATTAGAAGAATATAGGCTTCAGCTTCAAAGTCGCAAACAATACAACCAGCATCTGCGACGACTATTTCATCCTGTTCCTGCGTAATAGGGATGTTATAACGCGAAAGAAACTTAAATGACCACTTTACCCTCGAAAGCAATTTTACCCATCTTTCTCTTATCATCTTTGAATCCTAATGTTATATATTAAACTTCACTGTAACAAATCCAATATTTTCTATCAAAATTCATCGTTTTGTAATATGTTGAATTTTATGAAATTTCTATGGTTTTCGGAATCAAAAAATCGTTGGTCTGTTTTTAGTGCCAAAAAGATCCTAGATTTCATAAATTTTAAAGTATCAATTTGGCAAGCTTGAATCGTAGAACAATGGAGTCTTTACTGTTGAACTTGTTGAACAGAGAATCCGAAAAAAACTAGCACCGGATAATGGAGGTTACTGATATTCAATAGGCTTCTTTCATTATTACATACATGTATGTGCGTCTGTAAATACTCAACTTTCCGAGTAAATTAAGCTTGGGACTTGAAACTTGGTGTATGTACCGGGTGTTCCAAAAATAACCGTTGGATTTTGAAATTCAATAACTTGAAAACGGTGACAGCTATTAAAAAATTTTTTGCAGGAGTGTTATGTATGATGTCAGGAGTTTTTTTCCGCCGTGATTTTTATTTTAGTTCGGATTTCAAACAATAGATGGCGCTGAAGGCGATTGGCGCTCAGTCGACGCCGAAACTGACGTCACTCAGCAAAGATGATATGGAAGGATGTTACGGCTATGGAGTGCGTCTCATTTGGTAGTACAATAAGGAAAGGGCATGTTTACAAACAAACGCTTCCTTCAACCAATCTATCAGTTACATTTTTGCTTTAGAGATCATTACAGGAATCATCATGGCGCCGTTGACTAATCATACAACAGAGCTTTTAATCGCAGACAAACCAGACCAATCGTAGACCAATCAGATCGCGTTGACTTCTTGTATATAGTAGGAATCTTAAAGACGGACAGGAAATTACTGTGGATCCACAGCAATTTTGCCCACAGTTTCCTTATCTTGTTCTCAGGCCCCGATTCTGAACTCTTTCGATAAGATTTCAATGGAATGCGTTGTTGCCATGGAAATAACAGATTCTTCGACAGTGAAATACAGCGTTCAGAAGTGGGCATAAATTTCGCAAGCAGTATTCGAGTTTGCAGGAGATTTTGCATTTATGAAGTTTTTTTTTTATCCCGGATTAAATTACTTTTTATGGCATTATTTAAAGAATATTTTATGCATCGTATTTTAAATTTAGGTAAAGAATTTTTTGTTTGTTTGTTTGTTTGTTTGTTGAAAGTTTTATAACTTTTGTGATAGTCTAAGAAATTTTAGATCTTTTAACTAATTTTTTAAAAATTCCAATAGGAAAGTTAGGCATTTTATAACTTAGTTTGAAATTTCATTCCAAACTAAAATTTTGGAAATTTTAACTAAATTTCTAAATGGGTTTGATAAATTCCCATAAATACTCATAAATGTAAAATAGCCTTCAAACTCGAATTCAGCTTGTTATATTCATGCCCAATTCCGGACACTGTATTTTTCTATGGAAGAATATGTTATTTCCATGACAACAACACATTCGATTGAAATCATATGGAATGAGTTCAGAATCGGGTCTTAAGAGCAAGATTGTAGCAAAATATCTTCACCAACACTGTTAAAATTTGAAACTTTTGCAGCATCGTCACTCCATTGCTATTACAGAATATCTCTATTTTGACCAATGAGAATGCTCTGTAATGTAATGAATGCAATACAGCGATGTAATCATTTTCTATAAAAGCGGAAGTGTGATGATGCAGCAAAGGTTTCAAATTTCTAACAGTGTAGTTTTAAAATACGATGCATAAAATATTCTTTAAATCATACCATAAGTAAGTAATTTTATCCGGGCAAATAAAACTTCATAAATGTAAAATCTCCTGCAAACTCTTTGCGAAATTTATACCCATTTCTGAACGCTGTATTCCACTATCGAAGAATCTGTTACTTCCATGGCAAAAATGCATTCCACTGAAATCAAACAAATGAGACGTACTCCATATTTTTAATCTCCTTCCTTTATATCAATGCTGAGTGAGGTCAGTTTCGGCTTCGACTGAGCGCCAATCGCCGTCAGCGTCATCTATTGTTTGAAATCCGAACTAAAATAAAAAATCACGGAGAAAAAAACTCCTGACATCATACATAACCCTCCTGCAAAAATTTTTTTAATAGCTGTCACCGTTTTCAAGTTATTGAATTTTAAAATTCACCGGTTATTTTTGGAACAGCCGGTACATACACCAAGTTTGAAGTCCCAAGCTTAATTTACTCGGAAGATTCAGTATTTACAGACACACATACATAAAAACCGCTATTAGTTTTTTCTTTTTTTTTTATCTAAAAATATGTTTTTTGGAATCTGCAGTGTCTGAAACGTGAAACATCAGTCAAATTTTTTTTTCGATTTTCAAAACAATTACAATATTTAACCTATGTATGATAAGTAAGTAACATATTGTAATCAGAATTTTGGAGAAAATGCATGATTTACTTTCAAAGTTCAATGCTATTTTCAAGATGACCATTGAATGTTCATAAAAGAAGATTTAAAAAAAAAATAGTTCTCCTTTCATTATTTTCTTCTATCTTTGCAAGAAGAAAGTATTGGATTCATGAAAATTTTCAGTTTCTGGTTTTCGACGGATTTACACGTTTTAGATATCAAAGATTCCAAAAACATGTTTTTTACAAAATGTCTGTCTGTCTGTCTTTATGTGACTAAACTTTGTGGACCCTGTATCTCAAGAACATATTGTACGGTATTTAAACGGAACATATTGCACGGAATTTAATAAAAATGTATATTCAGGTAGTTCCTGATATATATTGAGGCTGATTAGTTTTTGGTGTAAGTATATCTATAGGTGGCGCTGCTATGCTGAATTTTTTAAGATTTACGCAACAGCTATACCTCAATAACTAATGCACGGATTTCCATCAAACTTCGTATTCAGTTAAATTTTGACATGAATTGCCTCTTTATATTTTGGTTTAAATTATTCAACAGGTGGCACTGCTATGCTGAATTTCCCCGATTCTCATAGTAGTTCTATCCCAAAAACTAATGTACGAATTTTTTCATCAAACTTCAGATTCTGGTATAGCTTAATAAATATTATTGCTGTCTATATTTTCATATTAATCGCCCAACAAATGGAGCTTTTATGTTACATTTTTCCGATATCCCCAATAGTCCTATTTCAAGAACTAATGCATGGAATTTCATGTTTTTAGAATCTTCACGATAAAATTTTGGTACTGCGGCAGCGACTTTTGAAGTACTGACATACATAAGATGAAGAAAGTTTTGGGATTGCCACATCCAACTAGTTCATATTTATCTTCCTTTTTTAAGGGAAAATGTATGGCATGTGATTACAGAACTGTCAAATTACGAGTTAGAATTTATTGATTTGATAGATTCTTCCTGCATCCACAAAAGTAAGATTAAAAATTTTATCAATTTCTCAATGTCATATCTAAAAGAAACAAAAATCTATAAGTGACATTCGACATTTCTTAATTAGAAGTGAGTAATAGATTAGGGCAGTTGACACGAATAATAAGTGAGATATTTCCGAAATGACATCTTTTTAATATTCGCAAAACAGAAACGTTAGCTTGTCAAGGTCTACGAGCTGTATAATAAATTCAATTATTTTTCAAGAATTACATAATTTAAGTACAGTAAATTAAGTAATCCTGAAAAGATGCGGGACCGGATACTATATCTTTTAAAATAAAAATTAAATACCGGGTATCCTATAATTTTGAGCGCATTTTGAGCGCAAGAAGGGAGAATAATGAGTCAAGCTTAGTTTATGAAACATTTTTCAACGCTTCCGGAATGCTGTAAACCAGCGGTTGCCAATCTTTACTGGTACGCGACCCACCTTCAAGTAAAAAAAAAATTTCGTTACCCACTTTCACGTAAGTATAAAAGTTTTTCTCTACTTACCTAATATAAGCGTTCATATGAGTATGGAAATTGTAAATTATCAGATATTTTCCTGCGAAAAACGACCAGTTTTCGTTTCACTATCAAGAAAAACCAGAATTGGTGTGTAACTGGAATAGTAAGTGGAATCCCAGTGGTCTAATAATTAGGGCAACACACAAAAATAATTTAAAATCGTTTAATTATTATCAAAACATAACTTTATAATCAGTGAGATTTCTGGTGTTTACCGATGAAAGCATCTATATCAGGGTTAAAACTAGATATTTTTAACCTTAAGTTACTTTCTACACACAGTTGTTTCCGTATTTTTCCTTTTAAGACAGCAATTTAGAAAATGCATATTCACAAAAGTATGTCGTATTGAACCACATTTAGAAATTCAAAGTTGATTTAGATGTTCATGGATGTTTTGGAATAAAATTAAGGATTTACCTTGCTGTTCAAATTGTTATATTTTACAAACCTCGATTATCCCGCGTCCCAACAAAACATTCGCCGCGACCCATAGTTTGGGAACCATTGCTGTAAACTATACGAAGCTTTAAGATTTATCAAGGTAAAAAAATACATATCTAAATAAAAACCTTCACAATTTCCATCATTTTATTATGTTTGAAATAGTTTGACATCAGCAAAATACAGTAAAACCTCCCTAAAGCAACCACATTCCATTCCAATAAAAATTTATCGCTCAGAGATGTGATATCTTAATGGAGGTTATGTTTAAATCGAGATTTTAATTGTTGAAAAAAGGTAACAATTAAAATAAAATCTATTTTTCACACAGGAAAAAATAGAAAATTTTAAATATCAATTTAAAAGTTAATTAAATTAGTTACTTATATTGCAGAGTTGAAAAAACGCATTGACATTTGCTTGGATTTTACAGTTTTATCTTTTGTAAATTTTATATCCAAGTTCTTTTAAAATTCAGTAGATAAATACAATTTTTTTTTTCTTTTTGGACGGGAACACATAATGACGATTTAACTTTGAATATACCAACAACTTGTTATTTGATTGATACCAAATGAAAATAGTTTGATTCAAACCAGAATTTTTTCATAAAATGAATAAGATATAAATCGCATATGAATATTGAATAAGTTAAATAGTTTTACACAAAAAAATAATGGAAGATATTATAACGTTAAGTAAAATTTCCGGCATGTTAAATATTAAAGATGTTACTTTAAAACTGAAATCTCTCAGATGTTTTAAGTTATTTATCAGATGAATTTAAAACTTTGTCTGAGAAAGCAAAATAAACTTTGCAGCGTTTCCTAATGACATACGGTGGCTCCCGAAAAAATGTTCGTGTACACTTAAAAAAAAAATCCCTTCTGGTTCGGCATACAAGCACAGTCACATTTCAAAATTAAGTACTCATTTCGACCACAAAAGACAAATCAAGATTTGAGATAAATCCGGTTTAATAATTTAATCACGCTACTTTTGACGAATTTTTAATCTCATTTTTCTGTAAGAATTGGTCTTATCAGGATAATGTTGATACGATAATTTTTTATTTAACCTATATTATTATTATTATTATTATTATTATTATTATTATTATTATTATTATTATTATTATTATTATTATTATTTCATTTTGCTGTAAAGGTTGGCCCGATCAAAAATTTGTCAATTTAAAAGATATAGATAATATTTTTAAAAAATATTCATAATAAATTTAAGTGGATTTGATATTTTGTGAAATTAGAAATTTTTTTTCTTCGTAAAATAATTTTTTTTCGCCACTTGTGCCCATTTCAAACGATATAAAAAATCTGCCATACATAAATTTTTGGACCCCTTTTTTTAGGAGTATCAATTTTTAATAACTTTAAATTGATTTGATATACATTATAACTTAGAAAATATAGAAATTTTTCGATTTGCACAAAACCCCTCCCTATTTCTACCCCCTTGGTCCTATTTTGCCATTAATGAACTTGACGAGATTTTCTGCCCCTTGAATTTATATATCAGTTTAGAAGAGATTTGTGCAGAATTATGAAAGTTATTGTATCCATAAAAAGTATAGATAGATAATTTTTTTAGATAATTAGGTAGGTAGATTTTTTTTTAATTAGGTGTGGTGTGAGATTCTAGGGGTCATGATGGGCGTAAGTCTGCAATTTTTTCTTGTATTGCAAACGCATTTTTTTGCTAGTAAAAGAAAAGCAACACATTCCCTACATAGGATAAAATATGTTCATTAAGATTTGAAGAATTGTTATTACTTATCCTTCTTTGCTTACCTAAATGTACCTCGATTTACGTCGTTCATCTTAGAACGAATTGTTGACGTAAATCGAGATATTACTTTATTGCTATTTTAAATATCTGGTGTAAATTTAGAATATCCGAATTAAAAAATCCACCCAATTCAAAACACTGGTGGTAGCATATTTAATATCATAGGGATTAGAAGGCTTTAAAAGGTAGAGATTACTAGTCAGAAATAATGGGGCTCAAACGTAAGAAAGGTTCTTAAATTATAAAATTAACTCACATTCTTGATGTGGAAATTATACTTTTTTCTTTCTTTCTGAGAAATATTGTTATTATTATTATTATTATTATTATTATTATTATTGTTGTTGTTTACTGTTTCAAAAATAAGACTTACGAAAATTACGTTAGAGAGAAATGGAATATTTTTTAAGTGAGAAATGAATATTTTTTGTAAAAAAGGCTATTTTGTAAAATGAATTATATTATTAAAACTGATGAATTGTTAAAAAAAAAAAAAAAAAAAAAAAAAGAGAGAGAGAGAGAGAGAAAGTGACTGAACATGGGGGGGGGGGGAGGGTTGTGATCAATCTACATGACTAAAATATGAATTATAAAAGCACTAAATAAATAAATAAATAAATAAAAAACCTCGCCTATTGCATTATTTTAGCTAAATTCCATTCTCCTGTGATTTGGGATTACATTAGATTTCAATTAAAATTTAAAAAAGACTGACAAATTTCGATTTTTTTTAAACTTTAATCCCACGGATGGTAGAAAGTAGATAATAGATAAAAATCTTTTGTTTGAACGCGCATAAAAAACAGAGAAGAACTGAAGGAAATAAACTTTAGAAACTTTTTTTCAACTGTCTGTATTTCTCTTTTTATGTGCAAGCATTTATGTACACATTCTTCAAAACAGTACCTTCGAATAATTTAGAAAGAAAACATTTTATTTTTTCAGGTTGATCTTAAATTTCACACTTTTTATTTTATTTTTTAGAATTGACAATCTTTTGTTGCAAATAACTTTTTTTCGAAGGTAATTGAAATAAAAGAGATACTGTACATTTCTTTGGAATTTCTAGGTTCAGTTCATAGATAACACTTTGAATTTTATACTTTTCCGTGTTCGCCGAAGGTCTCCCTGAGAAAAAAAAAGGAAGACAAAAAACATTGAGAGATAGATAATAAGGAAGAGTATCAAAAAATCTCCGTTTTTCAGATAAGCGATTTCGGGTGTAGCGGTACCTGTCCGAAACGAAAATTGCCAAATACCCGAGGGTATTATAAAAATGAAGTATGCGTGAACCGCAAACTCATTGTTATATAAAACGGGACGGCTTCTCGGAGTGGAGTTCCTTTTTAAGTATGGGGTGATTAATAACTCATCACGCTCTCTTCGGAAGAAAAAACGTCTCAATGGATTACAACAGTAAGTAGTATTCCGGAGAAATATGGCATAATTATTTCCTCTCGGTAGTATATTTATTTTGTTTTTTCCTTTTTTTATTCGATATTAGCTAAAATATTCGGCGTTGCACGGAATTTTAACCCTCGACGGCACGGTTTACTACATCTGGCACACACCTAAAAACACTGTAACTCTTATCAGTGGCGCCAACTTTTGAAAAATATTGGGTTGGCTCAAAAATATTGGGTGGGCTCAAAAATATTTTTGTAAAATGGTGTGACCAGTTTGTTTTTCTTTGAAGGCTTGATAGATGGGGAAAGATGAGAATTTTAAGCCAAGTTATCATGTTTTAAACTAATCGCAATTTTATTAAATTGTATTCTCATGCGTTTTTCCTTATAAAGACAGTTATATTTATTGTAATATCATGATATCGTGAACATGAATTGAATAAGAAGAAAGTTAAACATGAAAGTAAAACATTTCAGTCATTTGGGATTTATCGCTGTTAGTCGAAGAATTAACCCTTTCCGGCACGGGCAAAATCTGTAATAAAATGAGAAATTATCGACTGACACCGGAATTCACAACGAATTTTTTAGATATTTTGAAATCCTTAATCCTTAATTAAAGCAAAAATTTAGTAAAAAATTACTGGTGCCTTTTGCAAGTTTGGAATTAAAATTAGGTATCCCAGATCGGGCACAATGTTCCGGAAAAAGTTAAAACACACGGACATTTGTAAAATAAATTTATTCTGAAGTGAAAAAGGAATAATGAAAATAATAATGAAATAAATAACTAGAATAATGAAAATTGCGTACGCTATAATTCAAACTTATTGGGTGGGCTCGGGCCCCACAGGCCCATATAAGTTGGCGCCAATGATTCTCATTATATGCCATGTATTTGGTCAATAGGATCCTTGTAACTGACCAAGAACAGCCTAAAAAGTGGAATAACATTTATTTTGTTAGATGGCTGCATTTGATAAAAAATTAGAATTTGTTTTTCGGAAACAAAAACAATTTCTATCAATCTATTGAGGCAAAAATTATTTTTATTATTTTGCTGGATGCTTAAAAATATTTTAAAAAGTTGCAGAATGTTAAGCAGATAAAATTAATTAATTCAATCCCATTTAATTGCAAAATACAGCAGTAAAATATTTGAAAATTCTAATTGTGTGTAAAATATAAAATTTTAGCTTAACATAAAAAAAAAATTAAAAAACTTTTTTTTTATTGTTATTAGACTGATATGTAGATTTCAAACAACTTTTTTCATGAAAATAGAAAAAAATGGTGCAATGTTTATTTTGAAAAATTTGTTTCAAAATTAAAGACAGTATAAAACAAACAATAAAAGTAGCATTCGAAGTGTTATACATAAAAATGAAATGAAAATTCAATATAAAAATGTATAAATTTATATAAACTCATACTAAATGCATAAACTCATATGGCGTTATATATTCACCTGCTGACGTCCAGCATATTTCAAATATGACATAATATTCACTTTTTTTTTTTATTCGTCAAACTGCCTATTTCATTTTTATTTTTTGCGTGGAAATCGTGCAAGAGAAAAGTTGTAATGTTACAGTTACCCTTTTTTTTTTTAATTCGCCAAAGAATTTACTTTATTTTCATTTTTTAGATATTTCAATTTGATTTATCCGTTTTCTCTCAAACAAGAAAAATTTTTCCAGTGTAAAATGTTGCAATATCCTTATTGGCGGTGTTTTCGTGAAATCCCGCAGGATTTTCTCATACCTTACTTCCAGTTATTTTCTGCCACAGAAAATTTTCCTTTTTTCTGATTTTGTTTATTCTTTTAATATTAGATATGTATAAAATATTTTCCTGAATTCTAGAAAATATACTAATATTCACTCTACCAAACCGCCAAAGAGATTTAGCAGCATTTTTAGCAGTCCTGTATATGACATAGAGATTTGTATCTTAACAACATGCATTTCAAAATTCATTTAATTTAAGAGACACATATTTCATTTGAAAATTCCCCTTGAACAGTTTAAACAACTCTAATAAGGAATTTTTATAATTATGGTCGAATATTTCCTGTTTGGATTTACTCATTTTCTGCTCAAATCATATAAAAAAAAAAGGAAAAAAAATCATGCATCAAGCATAGATTATGAAGCAATTTCCACCACAATGAGAATAATGTAACAAAACTGCACCGTTTAAAAAATTAAAATATTTATGTCTCAATGCACCATATTGAAATGTATAACGCATTTCAAAACCGAATTTCACCTGTTCCCATCCAGAACCAGAAAACCATCTGATTTTTTTAGCAGCCCTGTATATGACATAGAGATTTGTATCTATTATCAAAATGCATTCCAAAATTCATTTCATTTAAGAGACACATATATTTCAGATGAAAATTCCCCTTGAGCAATTTAAACAACTCTAATAAGGAAAATGGTATGCGAATACTTTTGTGCAGCCCTGTATTTGAGGTACAGAATTTATATATAAAGAGTAATATGCAAAAAACTAATTGAATTTAAAAGCGCATACTGAATTTTAAAACGTACTCTCGAGCAATTATTACGCAAAAACAGTACTGTAACCGATTTCTTTTGTGTGTCCTTGTAAATTAATAAAAAATGTTATCAATGCTCTTTTTTAGCGTGATCGTAATGAAATTCAGAGAATTATATCAGTTTCAATACGTATGGAATAGCGTAATATCATTAAAATACTCTCCAAACGATTCCCCCCCCCCCTACCATAATGTAACAGAATTCTTTTGAGTGCGCCTGTAAATAAACCATTAATCGTATATACCATATGCAATACCAAACATCCTTTGGTGACCTTAAATAAGCTTTATCAATTGCATGAAAAAATAAGTGTATTTATGGGAGTTAAAGCGGAAACAGGCGGACGGACAAACATAATGCATAAGCACTTTTCAACTTTGTTGGAAAAAGCTAAAAAAAAGAACACTGTTAAAAATTTGCAGCATTCTGTCCAGTCATATGACCGTTTTTTGAAAACACAGTTACATATCCGTAATTTAACTACATTCTTACCATAAAATAGCCAATAATATGGTCATAATATCGTTAAATTGTGATTAAATAACCGTTTTTTCAAAAAACAGTCATATGACTGGACAGAATGCTGCAAATTTTTAACAGTGAAGGTACGGAATTTAAATTTTAATAATTTAAAGTATTTTAAACAATCCTCTTAAATAACAATTTAAAACATAATTTTTTAATGCAAGATATATTTAAAAAGTCGTGTTTATCAAAATGAAAGGTCAATGCTAATTATTATGTAAAATTCTTTAAAATTTAACTTTTTAATACTGTTAAACTCTGTAATATATAAGTATTTGGTCAGCCGAATATTCGATTATTTGGCCTAGCAATTACTATTCGGCTTGCTTAATATTCGGTTTTTGGTTTACTTGGAAGCCAAATATTCGACATCTAGTATTCGGCCAAAATCACTATTCAGTATATCTCTATACTAAAACATTTTTTATTTTAGAGCAATGCCAATTTTTCTGATTTTACTTACTCATCATATGTATACAGGGTAAATCTTGCAGTCGTTTTGAAAATCGAAAAAAAAAAAAATTTGACAGATTTACACATTTTAGATCCTGGAGTTTCCGAAAAACATTTTTTTAGAAAAAAAAAATTGCCGTCCGTCCGTCTGTGTGTTTATCTGTCTGTGTGTGTCTGTCTGTCTGTAAACGCTCGACCTCCAGAACAAATTGAGATAGAGACTTTAAATTTTGTATGTACTTAAAATGTAAGAATGGGATAAAGTCTATTTAATATCAGTAACCTCGATTGTCCAGAACTATCTTTTTCGGACTCTCGAAATATTCGTTCTGATGAAAGGTATATAAGAATTTTCGATTTTTTTATTTTAAGGAATGACGTAAAAGGCAATAAAATAACACACATTTTGCATAAAGAACGAATTCGATCGGATTATTAGTTGCCGAGATATTTGTAATCCTGTTGTCCACATTTTTCAGTTTTTCATGACCTTGTATTTCATTCAAATTTCAATTCAAAGATTTATTTTAATTGGAAATCAGACGCTTAATCCGACGTAGAAAACTGTTAGTTAATATGATTATTATTTTTGGAGTAATTTTTGGAGCTATTTTTGGATGTTTCTTTTACACAATTCGGTACTTCTTGAGTAGTTTGGCATTTTATTTAATTTGTCGAAATTGATTCATCAGCAATTCATTAATAAAAAATTACTATGTGTATTAAAAATATTTAAATATACGTTTAAATTTTGTTTTGGAATTGCAATGCATTTTATAAATAGTTTACACATGTTTTATTTTCATATGTTATATTATTCATATCCATGATGGGTAAGTATTACGGTAGCCCCTAACAACCATTTTTTTTTTTTTTTTTTTTTTTTTTTAAGCCAATTAAAGTTTTTTAAACTGTCTGCTATGTATGATCGATATTTATGTTCTATCATTAAAATAATAATAATACTATCAAAATTGCTGGATTACGTTATGAGTTAATGGGATTTTTACCTGAAAAATACGATTTTTCAGAAAAAAACTAAAAACTCAGACTCTATTAATGTGCATGAAGTCCTTGCCTAATTTTTTTTAAACACATGAATGAAAATACATAAAAACATCCAAAACTTTTTTTTTTTTGGGGGGGGGGATTAAAGGGGAAAAAACAGAAATATATGTGTAATATATGAATTTAAAGTTATAAAGTTGTTGTGTATGAATTTATAAGTTTTAATTTCTTAAGAATTAGTCTATACCTAAAATGGGGGGAAACTGACTGTATTAAAATCCATTTAAAGTAGGGTATTAAAGTCACTTATTGAGTTGTAGGGTTTTTTTACGTCTCTTCATTAAATGAATTTATTATGCGTTGAATATAACAAGCTCTATTATTTCTGTCAGATCTACATAGTTAAAAGTTTTTAAATAAGGTATTAAATTCAAATTTAACTTTATTCAATAGTTGATAATTAAATGTCACAAGAGTAACAGAAAACAGTTTTAATAAGAGTTTTAATAAAAGTTTTAATAAAAAAAACTATTTAAATTTTTTACCCAAAACATACAATACTTTGATTAGAAGCTATAAGACTGATTTAACATAAAATATTTTATGTTATACATGGAATGTGATCTGGAGTGTTGTCATAAGAGTAAAAAATCTCTGTGTTACAAGAGTAGCACATAATACTTTCTTCCATAGTTTGATTAAAGAAAAAAACTGCATTACAACTATAACAGACGCAATGCTTGAAGTTTAGTTGTTTTCTCAGTTATTATAATTGTTTATAAAATAATTTTAGCCATAATTAAGATTTTTTTTTTTTTTTTTTTTTTTTTTTTTTTTAGCAAGGTAAAATTTTTTTTAATTAATTTTTTTTATTTAAGATTATAAAATAATCATAACAAGCTATTAAATATAGATTATAACAACTCAACTCGTGTTATTTTTGTGTGCTTTCTTTTGGTTTGAAGCAGATGGTCTTTGGTCAGATATTTTGCAGTTCTTGTAAAGATTTATTTACTAAATTTTGCTGTATGATGTACAGTGATTCTTATAGTAATTCTTATGGAGAAGATTCTGGTAGTATATTTCAAAGGAAAGATTTAAATATTACTCCTTGCTTGTCTCCTGCTTGATAAGACTAGTTTTGAAGCGCAGGAAAAATTCCACTAAGCAGCAAAAATTGTACAGAAAAACTAAGAATGAAATTGAATATATTGAGGTTAGAAATGAACAAAATAAAGCATATTATTATAAAGTAAAAAAATCTCTTAGAATAAAGTAAAAGCTTCAGTAAGAAAAAATAAAAGGTTGAAAAATTAACTAACCTCAGATTCTATAATGAAAAAAAAAATCCAATTCTACTGCTTTGGAGAATTTTATGTCAGTGAAGATATAAGAAGAGGTCATTTATCATCTAAATCTACATTGATTATTCGTAGAAAATATCATATAATTTCATCAGTCCCTGGTGACACTTGTAAGGTTCGCACACTCTTTGGAACTTCTAAGGACTCTGGCACCACTATTAAAAATAAGAAAATTTACATTTAATTTTAAAAACACAGAATTCGTAATCCCCACCTTTATTCACATATTTTACGATATTTTTCTGCCGTGGAACACTTCGAAAATATTCTTAAAATTTAGTGGTAGAACTGTGCGAACCATGCACTTGCTAAAAGAATGCATTCTTTTTTTTTTTTTAATTTTTTTTCTAGATTAAAAAAAGAAAAAAACAGAGGATTCCCTTGTAACTTTAAGGCCTAGTTTCATGAAACAATAGAAAATCATTCCTTGGAATATCTGTATTTGTCGTTCTCACTAAAACATTCATCAATTCATAAGACAGTTACCGTAAAGTCCATAAGTATTTCCTGCATTTAACATTACTGTGAAGGATTTAATGGCTTTGTATGTTATGATAGCTCATAACTAGAATATATGAATTCAAAATGTCTAATTTGCGAAGATAACAACTAAGAGTTATTTGAAATTAAAGTCCATGATACAGAGCTTCTTATAAGTTACTGTCAATTGCAAAATGTTGATAAACATTTTGGAAAAGTAACAGTTGAAGAAACCATTTCTGATTATTTATAAAAATTTTAAAAGCAGACAGAGGTGTACATGAAAGTCAAACAATATAATGAGACATGAAAGGTACTACACAACTTTAGTTGTCAACATAAATACCAAACACGTTGAGACATTTGTCATACCGTTTGAAAAGCTGCAATTGCATACGGATAAGCCGTTAAATGTTTCTGCCATATCTAAAGCCCAGAGTTTTTCCTGGAGGACGTTTTGAAACTTATTAAGCAATATGACAAATGTCTCAATGTACTTGGTAATTATGTGACAAAATAAAGATACGTCTTATTTTTAATGTCTTATTCTATTTTTTTTTTCACTTTCATAAACAACTCTGACCATAGTCGACAGGGGAAACTAATTTCCCGACTCTCCCTCGTACTTGTGCTTTGACAACACGTGCACATTACAAAATCTATTACAAAAATATAGTGGTGCGAGTAGAATTTAAAAATAGAAATAAGTACAAAATGTTAACATAAAATTAATGTGAATGGACGTTGCGTCCGAGTCGAAACATTCCCTTAAATTTTTGCGATTATTTTTAATGAGAAAAATAGGGGGAGGGACATATCAGTGAATTAAGGAAGATTTAAAGAACGTTTTAAGCCAATAAAACAAAAATCAATTATTGCAAAAAATTTCGCTCATATCTTCTCCTAATGGGCAAAATTATTTTTAACTTCGCGAAATCTTCCGTCCTTTATAATATTTAGTATATTTATCTTTTGCTTACTTTGGGATAATAGAATCTATGTACTGTCCAACAATTTTATCACCTTTGCCTGTAAGAAAGTTTCGCGGATAATACTTAAAAATAAATCTAAAGTAAAAATTAAAACTATTTTATACAGAGTAAACGTCATTTCGAGTTGTATAAAGACGTTTGGGACTTTTAAGGAGACCCCAGTTAGCCCATGGCGGTAGGCATCCACCTTTTTTTTTTTTTTTTTTTTTTTTTTCCTTTTGTGGTTGTGCCGACCTTGATTTTGGAATCCTTAAAAATTGGGTCTTTAGCTCTCATGCTTAAGCCTAGTTACTCCACTACTTCCAATATAATGGAAGTTATATAATATTATAATAATTAATAATCGATTAATAATATTATGGCAATTAACAACTGCTTCTTAATTAATAATCGGTTTCAGTATTAGTATATAATTATAAAAAGATATTAATTACTGCAATTTCTATTTACCTTGAAGAAATCATGCCGGAATCTCTTCCAAAATTTGTAAAAATGCAACGAGTTTCATTAAATAACCTTTTGTAATTTTTCGAAATTGCGTTACATAAAGAACTCTATATTTTATTTTGTACAGTTTTCGCTGCCTTACACGTTTCAAAGGATTTTTATTTCTTTTCATTATTACGGAATACAAACAACTCGTTCGACTGCTTTCCTTTAATTACCAGCGAACGAAAGTGAAAGTTTTACAAATGCAGTTGAATCCGTTTAATACATTAACGGTCAAAATCATATACTGCTCTGTGTGACATAATTTCAACGTCTCAAAATATCCTCATTGGCTTACAAGTTAACATTTCCTCTTAAATAAATACATATTTTAAAGAAATCTGGTTTCATGAATACTTTAAACTTTTGTAAAGTGAAATGTGTTTCGATTTTTGGCGATCGGTTTCATTATTTTTCAATGTCTGTTTTCAATCAGATTATTTAATATTTAATATAGAATTTGCCTGCTTTACGATTATAACAGGATTATAGAAATGATATTGCTGGAAGATATTCGTACTTGTAAGCCTAAAAATTTTCCCGTTTAGCTACCTTCAAAAATTAGAAGTGAAACAGTCTTTTTTAGCAGAAAATGTGTAAGTAATTGATGATTTTATTTACTATTCAAAAATTAAGGTAAATGTGTTTTAAAGTGAAATAATTACCTATTTATATTTTAAAGAGTTAAATTTTAATAGTTTATCAGTTAAGGTATGTGCCTATCTTTAAATCGCTGTTTTTACGAAAAATTTCTATTTTTTTATTATTATTATTAATGTTTAAACATTTAGGATTCCAAAAATGCCTTACTTTTGGTTCAGCGATAATAAGAAGTAAAGTTTTAGCCCAAAATATAATTCGGAAATGAACTTTTTGAAAACGGAAATGACTGTTTAAAGAAAAGTAAACGGTACCTTTTAACAGTTATTTCTTCACTTTTAAACAAGATTGATGCTCATACTTTTTATTTTTAATAAAGAATTGTGTAGGAATTTAAAGTTGTAAACTTTATACAGTCTTTTATGCCATTTAAAATCTTAATTTGCTTTTTTTTGGAAAATTGCGTTTTTCATTGTGTACATTTACGGAAACCTCTTTTCTTAAAACGTTTTTAACACATTCGCTGCCGGTCACGCGCTAGTGCGTGAAATTCTCAATCATTTAACACAGAGGGCTGAGTTACTGGCAGCGAACGTGTTAAGATATTGAAAAAAATATTATCACAAGGCTCTGCTCATCTATTGATATGTTATAAAGCAAAATATAGCTTGCAAATTTGTTTATATTAATTTTGGAGCTATTTTTTATTGAAGAATACACATTAAAAAAAAAAAAAAAAAAAAAAAAAAAAACATGTTTTGTATACAAAATTCTGTATATGTTAGTAAATTTTAGAGTTATTGCAAATCTTTGACTTCATAACTCAGGTAATTCGTTTCCTAATACATTGTTAAAAATAAAGGTGAAATATATTGAACAGATTTTGTCATAGGAGGTTTGGCCTAAACACAATTCTTTATTTAAATTTTATTAAATATTGCCTAAATTTGAAAAATTAATCAAAATTTCATTAAAAATTTATTTGAATTTCTAGTTTAATTTCCTGTTTTAACTAAAAATAGATGTGTTTTTTAAATAAAAATCACATTTTTGAAATAAAGTGTCCCGAAGGGAGGCACATTACCATAAAGTAAGTTAAACCACTGAAATTGAAATTTTTATTTGCTATTCTCTTGTATATTAACTTTTCGTAGATTAACTTCGATTAACTTTTTATCTTAGATTATTAAGTAATTTTATATGTATAATATAGACTTTTTAATATATATCCTCAAATGCTTTATTTTTTTAAAATATGAATATTTAAAACATTTGTAAAAACAACTACGCATGATGATCTCATTTGGGAAACATTCATAACTTAAAAGTACTCTCTCTCTCTTTCATTTAATAATAATACATACTCTTTCATTTCATAAGTGCTTTTAAAGTAAAAAGATAAATAAATAAATAAAGCAACTTCAAAGGATTGCTTCTTAGTTTTTCGCACTTATTACACACTAATTGTTTGTTGGAAGTCGGTTGAAAAAGAAACATGTGTTATATCTAGTAAAAAGCATTTTAAATATTTTATTTTCAGATATAATTTCTTTAATAAAGTAGGAATAATCTTTAGTGAGGTTTTTTAAATGTCAACTACAATTTTGTTTTTAATTAAGAGCATAAAAGATGAGTTTGATTATTTTTAAATGGACTAATGATACCTCTCAACATGTCTTTCATTTTTAAAAGAAAGATTTAAAGGTAAATTAATTGCTGCAAAAGACTGTGGTATTTTTTACTTTAGGCATTAATGAAGGGAATTGATTCTGAAACTTTATTCAGATTTTTCAAAATACATTTGTAATTGAAAGTAACGAAATACTATAAAATGAAGTACAGTAATCCCTAAACATTCTCAAGAGTAAGGTTCCCGAAAACATCCGCGACAGTTGAAGACTATCTTCCCGTACAAATACAAAAGTTAAGTTCTTTTTATTTTTATTTATTTATTTATTTTTGAAAAAGAGCAATTGAAATTCAAAAAATATATTTATCAAGCATAATATATTAAAAGTACATGCTTTAAATAAATTTGGATAATTATTAACATATTATAAAATTTATTTGCTAATGTATGGTGAAAAACAGAGTTCAGTCTTCGCGAATATTCCGCATTTTTCGCGAATAATTAAAATCGCAAATGTTCAGGGATACTGTAAAAATAATGATAAATGTTCAGGATCTTTTCTCTGTATTCACTGATTCTCATGCTCAAGATTTAATGCGATTATTTTTATCGAGATATACACAGCTGACTATGAACGCTTGATAAAATATATGAAATCACAAACTTCGGCTTAATGATTTACCATTACGCAAACATTTCATAGATATACAGATTGTTTTTTTCGTATGCTCCATATATACTTATTGCGATACCTTTTCCGTCAAACTTCATTTTTCCATTTTATTTGAGACAGAATTTTAAAGAACTGAATGTCAGGATGCGAATTATTAATAATATTGCAGGGATTCACAATCCTTTCCAAGCAGAAAAGTCTTTCACAGAAGCAAACATCTCAGGTATTTTATTTTAAAGTTTTAATATAGTTGCAGTCTGTTTTTTTTTTAAATGCAATTTGAAGAGATAGACTCGGATGCAACACTGAAAAATTGGATTAGCCTTTTAATAGCCTATCAATTTTCATTTTAGATTTTTCTAGCTTTTTTTTTAAATAGTCAAAATTATTAACAAGCAAAGAAACGTATATATTTATAATCAAACCAATTACAGAAAAAAAATAATATTAAAGTACACTATAGATGTTTAATTATGTTTGAGAAAAATAACATTTGTTTTTTCACATTTTTTAATTGGGAATAGTTAGTTTTCAATAAAATTGAGATTAAGTAATAAATATTTTAATTCAAAGTCTTTGGATTACAGTAACATTTTTACGTACAAATCTTTCAGTTCAGAATTTTCAAAGGAAATGTGTAATTATTTTGAGAATAGAAAATCTAATACAAAGGTTTACTTTAGCATAAAAATTAGACAAACACAACAATTTTAACATATATTTATTGTCATGTTAATTTTGTGAAAAAAATGCATACTAAAGTACATTATGCTAGTTTAATTATGTTTGAACAAATTATATTTGTGTTCTTTGATATTGCTTAAAAATTAGAGAAATGATTACTTTTCAGTCACATCGAGATTTAAAAAATAAATCTTTTATTCAAAAGCTTTTTGGATTTCAGTGCTTTTTCATACGCATAATTTCTAGTTAAGGAACTTCATAGTGCATATCTTCAAAAGAAATATGATTAGGATTTACAGAATATAAAGCCTAATACAAAAATTATTTACGTTAAAAAAATTTATATATGTATATGTATACACAAACAAATTTAACCTATATTTATAATCATACTAATTACAGAAAAAATGTATACTGAAGTATTTTATGGATGTTTAATCATATTTTAGTACATTATATTTTTGTTATAGCTATTGTTTAAAAATTAGAAATGAGATTAGTTTTCAATAAAATTGAAATTTAAGAATGATTTTTTTACTGAAAAGCTTTTTGGGTTTCAGTATATTTTACTCGCAAAATATTTAACTAACAAATTTTATATGTATATGTATAGCAATGAAATATACAAATCCTTAAAATATTGATAATATAAAATTTAATACAAAGTTGATTTAATCCTTTCCTGCGCGGAGTAAATCTGTGAAATAATTAATTTTGACCAGAATTTATAAACGAATTTATTACAAAATACAAACTTGCTTATTTTCAAGTACGTTATAAAAGGAAAATTTTAAATAAATTTTCTACGTGCTGGTAAAATAAAAATTAAGTGTCACTTTTTAAGACCACGCCGCTTTCGAAAGTGTTAAGCATAAAAACAGGAAGTAACAATTTTGCAATAATTTTCAAGACATTTTATTTAACTTTTTTTTTTATTGCAAAGCGTAGAGTTGCTATTTACATAGTACAGACAATTTATTCATTATTTTTTAATCCTTTAAAAGGCCTAATCATGTTTTTCTGTCACGTAATATTTTAATTCAAAGGATGATTTTTTAACACAAGATTGACATTAATGTTAATTTTTAGGTACGTTCGTAATTATGTAAATACGTAGCATCTATAGTCGTCGTTCAATCCGTCCATTTGTCCGCATATAGCAATGCAAAAACTACCCACCTGAACCGTTTGAAATTTAAAATATATAATTATTGCTTAATTCTGTCGAGTCATTTCAACTTTTATGAAAATTGGGCGTATAGTTCAATTACAGAGACGATCAAAAGTATTCCGTTACATTACGGTCGATAGGGAAAAAAATAGTTTCAAGTGCATAATGATGCTGCACTTTTTCGAACAGAATAAAATTCATATACATCAATAAAATATATACTAAAATATACATTCTGTACAATCTGTGGTGCAAAGAATACTTTTTTATTAATTTGCAGAACTATACAATTTCTATTACAGAAACAGGCAGAAGGAAAACATTGTTTGGAGTACGTTTTCATTATATTAAATTATTTTCATTTTATAAAATTTACATAAATTGCAGTGATTTACTGCAAGTTAATTCCTGTATTATAGAAAGCGTATAGTATTTTCAGGGACACACAAAAGATTTCGGATACTGTATACTATATCCGAAATACTGGATATTTTTAAAACTTTGTTGTAGGACGAGCACATCTCATTTGCTACGTTTGACGTGCAGTTTCCGATTCGTTTGAATTGTATAAGATAAAAAGATATGTAAAGATATCAAATAGAAATATTCATACCAATACTTTTCCCAATTCTTATTTTATGAACCATTAAACATAAATGAAAAAATCTGCAGGACGCTTAAAGAGTTAAATGCAACATATAAAGATAGGCGTTTCAAAAGTGTATGTATTTAAAGAAAATATATACATGAATTGAAAGTCTTTAATGTAATACGCAAGGTGCCCGTAATTAAACGATCCTACTTTAAAGTTGTCTATAGAAAAAGCTACTGATCATAAAATTGTGAAAATTTGTGAAACACATAATAAAAGGATGGGAATTTGTTTAAGCAAAAAAATATATATATTAATAATGATAATAATAATAATAATAATAATAATAACAAATAAATAAATAAATAATAGTTCAAAATTTTGCCAACAGAGGGCGATTTTTAAAAAAATTTTCATTTAGCATTACGATAGTTTAGAAACTTTATTTACAGGGTACATAATTAAGCGATTCTATTTTAAACTTGTCTATAGATAAAACTACTGTTCAGGATGTTGTGAAATTTTGTGAAAGACATAATAAAGGTATGGAAATTTGTTTTAGTGAATTAAAAAATAATAATAAAAATAAAAGTAAAAGTAAAAGTAGGAGACTGCTTTTTAACGAATTGCGCATTAGCCATACATTTATAATAGTTTAACGAATTTTTTTTATAACCAAACCTGTTCCGCATGACATCATAATTTTCAGGTACCATCTGGTACCGTAAGATAGCATGTTCCACATCTATTGATCGCAGTGCGTTCTCGGAAATACTAGGAGCATGTCGTAAAATTCTGTCTTTAGAATCAGGGTAAGGATGCTAGTCACGCAACAGCCGAACTCCTCTGAGTAATGTTAGTCTATGAGCGTTTGATGCATTTTTATATTCAAAATATTCCTTCAGGGAATGAATATTTGTAACTTTTTTTTTTTCAGTGTTCTCTTTTTAAAAAATTTCACTTTTTTTTTAGTTGTCAAAATATTTCTAAAATTTATGCTCAAATTATTATTTTATGTTTTAAAAACCGGCTGGGAGTGAAATTTTAACATTTCCTACAAAATTACGCGTTTTAATAAATGCTTTTAATTGTAGACACTCTGTATATATTTGTATTATATAAAAATGTCTACAAAGATTTTTTTTTTCCTTTTTTTATGTAATAGTTTTTTTTTTTTTTGGGGGGGGGGGGGGATTGCATTAGAGAGTTTCTTATTGTCAATAGTCAAATAGCTAGCTCCAAAATAATTAATCATTGGTATATATTTTCAATTACAAAAACATTCGAAATAAGGCAAAGGTTTATTCTATAAGCTGTTTATATGAATAAATTCATGGCAGGAAAAAATTACAGAAAGTAATTTATTATGAAGCTGTTAAATTGTAAAAGATATATTTAGTAAAAAGGATTTCATGAAAGTAGTATGTAGGGCAAAAAGTTCCATGTTTTATGATTAAAATTGAACGAGTAGAAACTGCTTATTTGAAGATTGGTTTTAAAAATTCTCAAGATAGTTCAAAACTATACAGTACGAAGAAATATTTTTCAGCCTTTTCATTTATAAATTCGATTTTTTTGCCTGTGCTGTAACAAGGATAAACATACTTCGATTGACATGTACCTGACATATGTCACTGAGGTTTACCATTGCATGTTCGATGTTGAAAATTAGTTTGCAACAATTATAGTTCGTTTACAGAAAAACTCAAAAAATTTTTAAAAAAACTCAAAAAAAAAAAAAAAAAACGCTTGACGAAGGATTGTTTTTAGTGTCACTCTCAAAAAAGTCTTTTCACAGAAAATTTACTTGCAGCACTGCTGCCAGTAATTTTCTGTAAATTGACAAATATCCGTTTATTTTTTTCTCCGTTAAAATTGGTAAAATATCCGTCAATTCAAAAAGTTTGGAAAAGTTAAAAGCGGCGGACATGGGGATCAAACCACTGCTCCCAGCGTTGGAAGGCGAACGCTCTAGGACCGGGCTCCGGTTATACAGTAGGAAAATGCTTTGAAGTAAATGTGTTCGTTTCATATGGACATGGTTTGGTCTATTTCGTTAAAAAGTTTTTATTTTGAAGTTAATTTCGGAAAGATTTCGTCTTTAATAAGATTGAGGCTGGAGTTTTTATACGATAGTTTTAATGTTACATAAAAGTATGAATTTTAAATATATTTACGTAGATTGCTCGAGGTAAAATATGGGTGTTTTATTTTTATTTGATGAGATTATTTTGGAGTAATATTGATGTTTTTGCATTTAATTTTTTAATTAAAATATCTTTTAAATGTGTTCATTTTAAGTATATTTTAAATGCAAATATTTATTTATAAATAACTTTGTAAATTTAACTTTATTCAACTTATCCAACTTTAAATAATAAATCGTGAGTATTTTTGAATGAATGAAGAAATTAATGATTATTTTTAAATTCAAAAACATTTTTGCCTTTTTTAACTAAATGAGACATCTTAATCTATAGAATTTTTTGTTTTTCATTTTAAAAATAAATTTGGTTTTATTACTAATAGAGCCCATACGCATGCATGCTAGGAATAAACGGAATCTCTTCCTCTTTTTTAGACGTTCGGAATGAATTCACGGATCAAATAGGTTTTCTGGGAGTACAGAAATTATTTGTGAAAAAAATAAGGTTAATTTAGTGTATATTGACGAATTTTTATGGCAGCATATTTTAATGTTGTTACTCCATTTCAAATATCATGAAGCCGATATATATCACTGAGGTGCACTACAAGTTGTAAAAAAAACGAACAAATTCGATTTGGCCATGATTATAGAATATTGCGTGAATGACATTAATCGTTCATTTACTGGGCATACAAAAATCAAAAATCATAATCTATTACAATAGATAAATAAATATTGCTATCGATCATGGTTTTTGTTTATCTCAGATCAATAGTTCAATTTCTCATAGACTTAATAAATGTATTAATAACCCTGATTTTTCTATTATCCGGTTTCTTTACTAACCTCATAATTTTACCATTTCATAATAGCTATAGCTTTAAAGTAGCTAATATCTCAAGGTGTTATGATTTTAGAGTGCTTTTTAAATCAGTCAATAAATTAATGTTTATACAGCTAAAAGATCAAATTCCTCCTCAAAATTATTGGAGTGTTTACATTATTCAATGTTAGTGTGGTTTGTCCTATATTGGAAATAACAAAACGAAAACTCTGTCTCAGAATAAGGAACATACAAACTATGTAAAGGAAAACGAATTGTAAAAATCCTCTTTCGCAAGTCCTTGTTGGGGGAAGGGACATAACTTTGATTTTAATTCAGTCACTATTGTCAAAAAAATGCATTACGCCTCTGGATTTATACTTTTTTGAAATTGTTCATGTCAATAATTACTTACCCATCATACGTAGTATAAAGTAAGTTTTGCAATCGTTTTGAAAATCGAAAAAAAATTTTTGACGGATTTACACGTTTTAGATAGTGGAGATTCCGAAAAACATATTTTTAGAAAAAAAATTTTGCCGTCCGTCTGTCTGTCTGTAAACGCTCTATCTCCCGAACGAATTGAGATAGAGACTTGAAATTTTGTATGTAGTTAGTATGTAAGAATGGGACGAACCCTATTTAATATCAGCAACCTCGACTATCCGGAACTATTTTTTCCGGTTTCTCGAAAAATTCGTTCTGATGAAAGTTATATAAAATTTTTCGAATTTTTTTATTTTAAGGAATGCATATAAAAGGCAATAAAAAAAACACAAATTTTGCATAAAGAACGAAGTCGATCGGATTATTAGTTGTCGAGATATTTGTAATCCTGTTTTCTACATTCTTCGATTTTTCATGACCCTGTATTTCATTCAAATTTCAATTCAGAGGTATATTTTAATTGAAAATAAGACGCTTAATCCGAAGCAGCAAACTGTTAGTTAATATGATTATTATTTTTGGAATTATAAGGATGTTTCTTTTACGTAGTTTGGTACTTCTTGAGTAGCTTGGCGTTTTATATAATTTGTTGAAATTTGTGCATCAGCAATTCATTAATAGAGTATTACTATGTGTATTAACAACATTTAAATTTAGTTTTGGAATTGAAATACATTGTATAAATAGTTTTCACATATTTTATTTTCATATGCATATAAATGATGGGTAAGTATTACGGTGGCCTCCAACGACTAGTTTTAAAAACGTATTGGGTTAATGATTTCTCTAGTATATCTAGCATTACAACTTTCTGGATGAATTTGTTGTGTCACAAATCTTTGCTTTCTCTTTGATTTCATTGGTTGCTGGAATTTGATAATCTCTCGCTGCTTGTTTACTGACAGTTGAGATTTCGCCCTTCATGTAGTTGAGGGGGGGGGGGTGCTGATTTTATACAGTGATGATGTTAGTCCTAGTACTCACGAAAAGTATATGTCTGATTATGTTCATATTGCTTAATTTATTTATTGTGTCTTTAAACGATGATTTTTAATGATTCAGTTTTCCACACAAGTTTTTATTTACTCATTCCATATGTCCGTATTTACGCTTTTTATCATCGAAAAGTGCATAACATTATGCATAGAACTGAACCAAATTTCATGTGAAAGTTTTTGGCTATGTCCAGCAAGCCCCTCGTAAATTTGGGAGCTATCCGTGTGATGGGGACGTTGTAATAGTGTTTTTTCGATTTTTCATAGTTGTTTTGTACGTTGGGTTCCTAACACTGTAAAACATTTGTGTAACGTTACTCCATAAAACTGGTGGCATCCTTGCTGCCTCCAATTTGGTGGAGTATTTTAACCGATATAATCGGTGTAACATTGCAATGTTACACCAGTAATGCATGTTTTTATTACACCATTATGTAAGTGAAAAATTACTCAATGAAGTGTAAATCGTAGCTGCCACCAATTTTATGGAGTAACGTTACCACAAATGTTTTACAGTGAACTGATGACTAGTCATTGCTTGCCGGGTCGCCCCAACTGAACGGGTTTAATAACTGGTGGACAATGTGGCGACTAACCACAGCGGCAATAATCCTGATGCTCGCCTAAATCTTCACCCTATTGGCATTGCCTACCTCTTATTTTTGACCTTTGATAAGCCGCTTACTTAACCCTTTCAGGTCCGATATATTTTTTTTTTTTCATTTTGAGTCCAAAACTATTTTTTTAAATAATGTTAATCGTAGCTATCCAAATAGACTTACGCATGTTTAAAGATTATCTCATTGTCAGAAATGCAACGAATGTACTGAATGTACTTATTTTGTGTACTATTCTATTCATATTTATATGATAATAGGCTAATGAAGAGCATAGGCATAGCCATATACTATCATTTCTATATGTAAAAAGTAACAACATAGTTGTTAAGACAGTATAATACTCAGAAACAGGACATATACTATTAATAGTACACCGGATCCGAAAAGGTTAATACCTTTATCTTGTTGTTTGGTACCTGCACATCACTATTCAAATGGATCTCGTTATTTAGACCTTATTTACAGCCGACGAAACCTTCACTTGGCAAGACACTACTAGAGGTATAATTTATAGGTAACTTGGAGGACTTTAGATCTACGACGGATTTTACATGCACCAGATGCTATTTGCATGTATGGCATTACATCAGATGTTCAATAAGCGACAGGTGATTGGCATCCGTGGTTACTCAGCATTTCTCAAGCAGCTAATGTACAACATATTAACAAAAAATATTGATTTTATATTGTATTATAATCGAGATTAACTCGTTTTTAATCCGATTAGTAAAATGAAGGAGAAACTTAAGGAGAAAATCAAAGTTGGTATACTGAAGTGAAAAATTAAAATGTATAACAACTTTTTGACATACCAACATTTATGAGAAAGAAGAAAGTTTTGAGATTGGCACAACCATCTAGTTTATAATTTATACGATAGATTGTCTCTTCGCGACATTGAAAATTTTGAGCGTAGGCATTGAGACTCTAAAAAAAAGTATACTAAAATTTACTCTGATGTAAATGCGTTTCAAGTACAATACGATAATTATTTTCGATACTTACTTTTATAAGAAGTGTGAAAATGCCCTTTCTGCCATGTGTAATGGCAATGTACCGGCATATTTTAAATTTTAACACACACACATAAAAAAAAGTATTTGAGTTTTTTTCAAAGTCCACAGTCTCTTTAAAAAGATACATTTAAATTTAGCATAACTATTGGAGTTTATCGCTGTTAAATTATTGACTGGAAAACGTATTTTCAAAAAATTCCTTTATTTCGATATTACATTCTTTAAGAACGAATCATTTTTCTTCCATCTGATAAGCAGACATCGTAAAGACAACATTCATCACCAGAAAGCTGTAAACGTTGTCGCAGGTATTCAATTGTCATCACGTAATGACACAGAAGAGAGAAAAATTTTAAAAAGAAAAAGAAAAAGAAACAGAACGAAGCTGAAAATCTACTTTCACAAAAGCCATAAAAGTAAGTGTAATTAAATATGATAACTATCAACCATTCATATCTTAGAATTTTCAACTGCATAAACTGAAAAGTGCAAGAATAATAAAAACTTTAAAAAGTTCATTTTAAGCTGTTGACTTAGCCTTTTTGTTTGTTAAACTTGTTAGTTGACCATGAAAATGTTTAATTGAGAAATTATAGCATCCGAAAAAACATATACAGGGTTGAGAAAACTGATTACTACATTGTAAAAATTACTTCGTAAGGTTTTCGAAAGTTGAGAATAATATCAGAAAAACCGATATTCCGTGTTGAGAAAATTGATTATTGCCCTGTAAAAATTACTTCGTAGCGCTTTCGAGAATTGAGAATTTTTAAAATAAGAAAAATTGATATGTTGTTTATTCTGAGTTAAGAAAACTGATTACTACATTGAAATAATCATTTTGTAACGTTTTCGAAAATTGAGAATTTATAGCATGAAAAAAAATTGATATTTCATGTTGATACTGAATTGATAAAACTGATTAATGCACTTCAACAATTACTTTGCAGTATTTTCGAAAATTGCGAAATTATTTCATCAGAAAAATCGCTGTTTTTTATTGATACTATGGTGAGTAAACTATGCACTACATTGTCAAAGTTACTCTGTTACGTTTTCGAATATTCTGGCTACAAAGGACAGCTTTGTTTCAAAAATGATATTTTTAATCCCAGAAAATAATTAGTTTGTGAGATTTCTGCAATTAAACAAACATTTTTTAGAATCGTACACTGTAAAAAAAATTCTGTGAGGTTACTAAGAATTTTCTAGGAAACTGGGATGCCTAGAATTTTTTATGTAACCGCAACACAAGAAAATCGTGTAATATTACAAAAGTTGCTTTAGTAACTGTTACTAAATATTGTTTAGGAAACATACTAACCTTTTTTTAGCGAGTTTCCCAAAGAATCGCCTGTAAATTTACTAAATATTACTTAGTAATCTTACTAATGATTGTTCAGGGAGTTTACTACAGAATTTTTAGCTAATTTACTAATGATTTTTAAGGGAGTTTCTCATATTAGTTTTTATAAAAGTACTAAATATTGTTTAGTAAGCTTACTAGCGATATTTTAGGGCGATTACTAAATATATTTTGGTAAATTTCCTAAGAATTATTTAGTAAACGTACAAATGATTTTTTAGGGAGTTTTCTAAGCAATATTTTGCGAGTTTTCTATTGATTTTTAGTATTCTTACAAATGATTTTGTAGTAAATTTATTGAGAATTTTCTTGTACATTTGCAAGGGACTTCATGGCACATTTACTTAGAATTTTTCAAAATTGAAAACTAAACTTTTAATGTACTTATTAAAAAAATGGAAATTTATTAAGGTACCGTCAGAAAAATTACCTTTTTTTGTTTTACATGTTGTTGAGCCAGTTTTTGTATTCTCGCCAGAAAGTTCTTTGCAACAGTACAAGAATTAATACATTAAAAATGCTAATGATTTTTTAGTATTGTATTTTAAACATTTTATTTGCACTTCCAAAATATATTTGTAACTGTAAAATATTTTTCCAGTTTTATTACCAGTGTTTTACCAGCAATATTCCGAAACGATTTTACGTGTATATAAATATATTGTATACTAATACTTCTATTAATTGGAGTTGTTACGAATTCTTTCAATATGAAGTTGATTTTTTAGAGTTTTAGATATCCAGAGTGAAGTTTTCCCCATGTATCAAAATACTTCGAAACAAAATAAACAATGTGGCCTGACATGTGTTTCAATACTACCGCAGCAATTGACACAAATATTTGTATGTTATGCACTAAAGTTTTACTTTAGACATTTCAATAGGTGCAAAATCATATTTTATATTAAATGGGCATTATAACAACAGCACTAAATGAGCAGACAAGCTGAAGCAGATCTTACGGTTTTTAGTTAAATTTTAAAAAAAGCCAATAAAAACAAAGTAAGGTACATCATTGAGTTTTAAAATATGCCTAAAAAATGTTAGTGGTATAATTATGACAAAAAAAATTTACAAATTGTAAGGACTATATTATCTCTCTCTCTCTCTCTATATATATATATATGTATGTATATATATATATATATATATATATATATATACATAATTAAGCACTGTGCCTCATCTAATCCAATACATGATTTAAAAACTTTTATATTGTGAGAAAATACTATCTGTTCATTTTATGTAAATGCTACTAAACTAGAAATAAAAACTATATATTTAGTCATATATATTTTTTAAAGAAGTTTTGTTCGGTTCTATGGTCGTAAGAACTTCATTAACTCCTGATACATATATTTGAACACTACATAATAACCGATTCAATGGCACAAAAACAGATAGGAAATCTCCAAAAAAATTAATATACTTACCTGAATGTCGCATTTAAGATTTTTTTACATCTTATATAGTCTTATTTCAGGTGAATATGCAGTGAAGTTATAACTAATTATTAGAATCTTTCTCCTCCCCCTTTTTGTGAGGGGGGGGGGTGATCTTTTTCCACGACTTATTCTTCATATATTTATTGCACCGCCTACACTTAATACATTACATATTTTACATATGTCTTTAATACTTTATTTGCTTGAGAGTTTTGTTTCAAATTGAAATATTAAAGAGGAAAAAATTATTGACAAGACCAGGAATTTAAAACTAACCTAACTTAAAGATCCCGAAGAATGGATCAAATATGTATGAATTTAGCAGAATTCTTATGTGGTTAACATTCCTTTGGAATTAGAATCTTTAACTCAAATAGTTGCATATATGAGAGTTGATATACACCTTAACATATATATGAAAAAAAAAATGCATCTTTGATACATCAACATCAACAGTAATTGTGGGCAGGTTTCAAACTTTTTAATGTTTATCAGTATGGTATTATCAGTATAACTAAGCAATTTTATAAAAGTAGAAAGCTTATGGAAACTAAAATGGAAACAAAAAGAAATGTATATTGCTTTGGAAAATATTATAAGCTGACGTTTGATATAAATATAATATCCATATCTGTACAACCAATAAATGCAATATGAATAAATAACAAAACACAATGAAATATATGAGTAAATTTATTAAATAACTATTTATTAAATTCATTGCAATAAAAAAGCATATTTTTTATACAACTCACATTTTGCAAGTATTACATAATTAGTATTTATAGAAATGCCTATGGATTTCATACTTTATATTTTTGAAGTCATGTTTTGTCTAAATAACAATAATCAAACTCATATGTATATGTATGCTAAAACACTATTAGAAAATGATTGTCAAAATGTCATTACAATAAAACTACTGGAAAACTTCAGTGCTTCAGAATACATTAAAGCGCAAGAATGATGTTCACGAGATTTTTCTGATTGATAAAGCTTTTTCCTCAAATTTCGCCGTCAAGCAGGCTCACATTGTTTTTAAGATATACTTCAGTTTCTTCATGCATCTAAAAAGAAAAGATAAATGTTAACATAAATTAAAGAAAATTAAAGAAAATTTATAATGAATATTAATATAGAAAAAACTAATATTCATCTTAGTATCGGATGTTACAACTATTTCAAAATTAGCTGATAGAATCCGTCAAATCTTGGAAAAATTTAGGACTGTTTTTATAAAAACCTTAATTTTTAAGAGTATACATGCTATCCACATAAAAAAAGCACAGTTTATTAGAATAACCCCCTTAATCATAATATACAGTTCGAACGCTTTTGATACATTAGTTTTGACAGGGTTATCTAAAACATTTTTTTAATTTGTTGACGGCCCCCTTTGGAGTTTCGGGAGAAAAAAAAACTTCATGGGAATGTATGACTTACTATTATATTTACACATTTAGAGTTTCAAGATAATTCCTCATGTATTTTTCTAGATATTTATCAAAATGTCTAAAATCGCAAGTGACCAGTCATCTTTGGCCATGTAGTGTACATACAATTCTATAGATCATATACAGTGTTCTACAAAATAATTCGGATATTTTTCCGATAACTGATAGCAATTTTTTAATTAAGTTTTCAAATGCGTTATGTGTTTTATAAAATGCTTACTTAGCCATCATACTTAACCTTTTTAAGCGGTGGAAATTTAAGATACAATTCTGAATGCGTTGGAAAGTGTTTTATAATCTATGGTTTTAAATTGATTTTTAGTGCTTGAAAATACTTCTATTAAGTAAAAATACACACAGATTTAAAATATGCTTCAGGAGCAAATAGTATAAAAAATGATTAGCTGCTTTTTGCATCTATTTGTACATAAATATCTGCTATTCATTTATTTTTTAAAATTGGCAATTTTTCTATTCCCATACAGTTTAAGATAGTTATCGCAATATATCATCAGTACCAATTTTAACATGCTTATATATTCTGATATTAAATTTCTGATATCTACAAGCCCCCACAGTAAGCCGTTTAAAAAAAACTATTTTCCAAAATCTTTTTACTCCCTAAGCAACTACAAGATGCTATTTTAAAGTTCCGATAAATAAAATACATGCTTTAAAAGCTGAAATGCTAAAATTGATAGTGCAGTTGATTATTAAAATATGAATTTTAACTCTTTCAAATACACTGGTAAACGCAGATCACTTCGCAACAATAATAAAGAACTGTCGTACTTGCACCGAACAGAGAGGGGTGAGGTGCAAATAGAAATTCATACCAGCAAAAGAAGGACAACATTCTGTTTCTTTATTAGTAAACACAGCTTCATTTCAAGTACATTTTTTATACGGATTCTCGAACTGCGAT
This sequence comes from Maratus speculifer, assembly GCA_964019185.1. NCBI lineage: Eukaryota > Metazoa > Arthropoda > Arachnida > Araneae > Salticidae > Maratus > Maratus speculifer. The sequence goes on along the minus strand of OZ025295.1, from coordinate 195,517,367 downwards.
ATGCATACACATATGAAGAAAAATAGGAATCTTAAACGTTCGGGTATACTATATTTTAGAATTAAATAATTTTATAATAATTCAGTTATTTTCATAACTTTGTATTTTCATAAAAATAAATAACAGGCTAAAAAGATAACATGCTATTTTGTACCAAAGAGAGAAAAAATTGATGATCAGAAATGACATCAATTTCAAATAACAACCGTCCTCCAAAAAAAAAAAAAAAAAAAAAATATATATATATATATATATATATATATATATATAACGTTTTATTTGTTTAGCCCCAAAGATCAATTTGTTTGCTCTTAAAACATAAAGAGTTCTCTTTTTTTTCTAATTTTACATAAAAATAAAATTTCCTCTATAAATAATCAAATTAACAGACATGCAACTGAATTACTCGCTTAAAGCTCTGAAATTACCTGAATATTAAAAAAAAAATAAGGGAGAGTGGGGAGGAATGAGACAACTTTCAAAGATGAGAAAATCAAATTTGACACAAAAACCAAAATTTCGATTTATAAAATACAAAATGAAACATTTTTAATGTTTTTGAACATTATAGAAACATAATTTTCAAAACGATTTTATAATTATAATGAAATTGTAACTAAGGAAAAAAGTAAAGAAATTGGATTTGTCCTAATTCTTCATTTGCTGGCATGTCCCATTCCTCCCTATACTCTACGTTAAATTTCTTGTATAGACAGAAATTCTGCTTTTAGACATAGTTTAAATTATGGATGATATATAGTATAATGCTCTATAAAAAAGGAAACAATTACATATATACATAAATAAGTCATTAATATACAGAAAGCATAAAAAATTATAAAGCAAATTTACTTTTGGTTCTTGAAATAATCTTTTTCTTTTTACAATTGCAAGTTGTGCAAATTAGCTACTTTATTCAACTAAACATTGGGGATGCTTTTCCTTAATCTAATACGTGACTAGTGAAATATTTATAAATGAAACAAACAGAGAAATCTCCTGTCCCATTCCACTCCACTCTCCTTTATTCCCACTCTCCCTTACTAAGTAATAAAATCTTAGGTTGAGAGACTTAGGGAAGATTTCGGGTGGTTAATTACTGTCATAATAAAGTAACAAATACAGCAGGAAGAAAATAGACATTTAAAGATTTATAATTTTAAAAAGTAAGCATGGCGACAAAGATAACCATATTTTCTTTTTTTTTTTTTTTTATTATTGAAAGAGGGGAGGGAAGACTTTCCAAACGGTTCACAATTTAACTTACTGAAGACTTACAAATTGTGCAAAAAATGAAAATTAATCGCTGTAAAAAACTAAACTTCGTATGCTTATAAGGAGAGAGGGGAAGAGATAACGTCATTTTCGGTGAGAGGAGGGGTAAAGCATATGATCTATTACTTATTGTTACAATAAAGTAACAAATCAGGATTTTTTTTTTTAAGAAAGGGAGAGTATTAGATGACTTATTTACATAAGTTAAAAATTAGAAATAAGTAAAATACTAATATCCCAGTGATTAGTTTGCAGAGCTCGTTACTAGGGTAAAGTAGGAAATTGGTTTAATCTCTTCTGCTTAGATCTAAAATGAATGTATTTAATTTTTCTCCCCTACGAGGTTAGAATTAGAAAAAGATATAGATGCACAGTAATTTTTTTTAATATCATAAAAATATCTCAAAAGAATTAACTTTAAATAACATTGTGAATATGGATGTTGTAAAGTTTAAAATTCTGAGTAAAATGACCATCTACATTTAATATTTTTGCTGAACATTAATGCCACAATTCTCTTTCAAAGCTTAACCGCAGTGGTCAGGAGGTTTAACTAAAAATTAATTAGGGGAAACTGGAAATTATTTTAATCCCTCCAGTTTAGATCTGGAATTCCCCCCCCCCCCCATGTTCTAAATTTACGTTAGAAAATACATTTTTTTTAATTATCTTAATATCGCAAAACAAGTAATACTGTAAAAATAATTGACAATTCAAATGTCTTAGAGTTTAAAATTTGCAATAAAATGAATACCCATGTTCATAATTTTGTCGCAATTCTATTTCAAAATTTTGCCTTAACCGCTAATCCAAAGGAGACACCAAGTTACCCATTCATCCTCTCTACATTTGTTACATACGTGTACAGATACATTTTTAATTCTTGAGGCCTTCACGATGTTTTGGTAATTACGTTAGGAATTTATTTTGTCTATTTTAAGAATTATAATTTAGTAGTTTTCGGGCAAAGTGTTGCTTAAATGATAGCTGTTTTCCATTTCATTTCGCAGCGAACACCGCCAACCTTAAACCATAGTTTAAAGTGAAAGATTTTTTACGTAACGACTATAATACTTTTTTTTCAATGTTTGTAAGATTTGAAACTTTTATGAATTAAAATGCAGATTCATGTATACTTGTCAAAAATCATTTTATTATTACCATCTTTGTCCTTTACGCAAATATCGAAATTTATAATCGTGCTATTATTTGACCTTGAATTCCTCTAGAGAAAAGTCTTATACACACCCATTTGTTCCTCCACCCCGCTTCTCCCTATCCTTGCTATTTATTTTCAATATCCTTAATTTTAATACATACGCATTGTTGTTTACTCTATATGCATCATATTAAATGCTGTACATATTTTAAATACAATATTGGAAGTAATAAGCAACATTTCCCATCATTTACGAGTCATTTTTGAAATATTCTAAAAATTATGAAAATATCCACTTTTTAAAGTTAATTTGTTTGTAGTGGCTAAAGCTCACTTACAAAAGGAGGAAACTTGACACATTAATTTCTAATCTATGTCGATAGGATTAAAAAATTTTCCAAATTTCTTGGAATTAAACCAGACTTTTGCCCTTTCTTGTATACCCCACCACAGGGCTATAATCCGCAATGAAGAGATTAAGCCATAATTCTCAAAAATATCCATTCTAAATAATGCATCAATAACTAAAAAAAGTTGCATGTACATAATAACAAGCACGGTAAACTGATAATCTTGTCTTTTCGCGTTTCAAGTTCTTGTTTAGCGATTTAGCCAATACTTTGAAGTAAAATTGTGGAAAATTAAACAAAAATGTTAAATATCGGTTATCATTTTATTTATAATTTTAAGTTCTACAACATTTGCATTGACAGTGTTTCTCATTAGGTTTTTTTAATAGATATTTTAATGGTAATTAAAAAAATTGTAACGCAACCTAGCAAGAGGGGGGAAAACTTAATACATTCATCCTAGACCTAAACTAAATGAATTTAAATAATTTCCAGCTTTCCTTTAAATAATTCTGATTTAGGCTTTTTCCTCTCCTACCACTGAAGTTTAAAAGAGTTTTAGACTTTCTGTGTGTAATTCTATGCGTCTTTTTAGTTAAAAAAGGGGTGGGGGGGAAGAACAGGAAAGACTTAATTGATATTTCATTACGACAATAAATTAACACATAGAGCACAGATTGTACTTTTTATGTTATTTTAAATTAAGCAGTTTTGAAAAGTTTTTGAAGAAAATTCGGAGGCAAAATTTTAAAAGCGAAATACATATGAAGTTTTAATGAAATGAATGTGATGTAAGAATGATTAATGAAATTTATTCACTATGAAGAAACAGTTGAGTAATATTTTTTTAAAGCAAGTTTTAAACACTTTAAATTTTGCATTGTGGAGAAGAGGGCATAAAGGAAAGTGAAATTTTAGAAAAAGAGCAGATAAATCTGATTTATTACATAAAACATTAGAAATTTCACATGTATTAAACACAGATGTAAAGAATAGTTATTTCACCGAAAAATAAATATGTAATAAACAGAACATAATTGCAGATTAGCTTGCCAATAACTAAAAATCAAATAGTCTTTTCTGAGTTTTGATTTTTACTTATTATGAATCAAGCAAAAAGGAAATGTAATAAAATGTAACTCATACAGAATAAAACTTTACTTACTCAGTAACTTGAAATGTTTATCCATACCGGATTCAAGATGGATGCATTTCACGCCACTGTGGCTTCGTAAATAGCGATTACGTCACTACTGAAGCTCTTTCTGATTGGCTGACAGGTGAAACTACGACATTTCATGTATTTGTACTATGCGGGTGGTAAATATTATACCTGGTAACAGATAAAATTTTAGTAAATATGCAGATTTCTGCAGCTTTACAAAAACTAGTTTTGTAGTCTTCCAGATTTTTTTTTACAGTGTAGACAACTCAAAAGCGATTCTATAGTATTTAGTAAATATTTTTGATAAATCAATAAACATTTATTATTTTTACAGTGTATTTATTATACCAGCATGTCTCATGTCTCTGAACACAGATTGTACAATCGTGCAAAAAAAAAGTAAATACCCCTGCTAAATTCTCAATAATTTGTCATACAAGAAAGTTACTGGTACCGAAGATTGGAAATTAAGTCTATTTTTAAATTATGGGTATAAAATTTGCTTACGGGGCCATCTGCATATTAAAACGAACCCAAACTTCATTTATTCAATGGCAATACGCAATTTTAACAAGATATTTCAAATCTTCTGTTCAGACTATGCCTAGAAACGAAATCTCAAACCAAATGAATGATAACTTTTTGAATTGTAAACATTCAAAATTTAGTCTTTCTAGGGTTAAATTACATTTTCATATTTTTACTAATATCTCCTGAAATTACTAATATATCTAAATAAATTACTAAGTAAAACTATTTACTAAAAAGGTGCAAATCAATCAAAAAATCATTAATAAAAAACAGGAAAAGCTCTTTTTTTAATATCTTTTGGTTTTTAAGTTTTAGAGACCAGTTATCTTGCAAGCGAAAAAGTTTTAATAAAGTCATATTGCACCTTTTTAGTAAATAGCTTTATTTAGTAATTTAAACGCAAGGTAAAAACTGTCATTCCACTCGGAACTCCATTTGAGATTTATGATTTTAAAGTACTAATATCTCCTGAAATTATACTCCTAATGGGCTATTTTTTTAATTTAGTATTAATACTAAAATACCCAAAAATAAATATGTTGAATTTGCAATTTTTGTAATTTTATGATGTGAATTTTGAATTTAGAAATTAATATTCGAAAAAATTATGAATTGCAACCTACAATTTTTTGATGGATTTAGATTTATTATGTCCTGCTTTATAGAAATCCAAAATTTCAAACTTTTCTTCCAATTTGTTTTCAAATTATGCTTTGAAAAGGGTGGTTTAAGGCGCGGCGCCATCTACGATTGAATTGACTAAATATTGTGAAACTTCTTATGCTATTCTGTAATCCAGCAATCTTCAATAACTGCTTGAATGGTGCGTAAGTTGCCTTGATCAAGAAAAGGACTCTCTCAGTCAGCAATCGAGAAAAGAACTTCAATTTAAATACAGCTCCTAAAATATGCTCGTTTTAAAATAATTAATTTTTCAGAAACTTATCGTATAAAATGCATGAAAATTTGTTTTTAGGTTAATTGAAGTTTGTCGAGTTCATTTATGCTGTCAAAATTGTGTACTGCTATTGAAAAAAAAAAGTTAGGGTTTGTTTTAATATGTAGAGAGCCCCTTAAGCAAATCGTATATACATAATTTTCAAATATATTTTATTCCCACTCGTTTGGTACCAGAAACTGTCTTTTACTATAGTATTTGGTAGAGTTATTAGGGAGTGTTTACTTTTTTTCCCACGACTGTAAGTTATATATTATAACAATATCTTTTAACACGTTCGCTGCCGCTTACATGAAGATGTGATGCTAGTTAATGCCGCACTGTAGAAGTGGGTTTTTCCCAAAAGCCGATGTACTTTTTATAACAAAGAATCAGTGAAAGATTTTCCCGCACCAGCGCGTGACTGGCTATTGGACATCACCCCCACATCACGCGCCGGCACGTGAGTGGTCCCTTACGTTGGAGCCATATCACGCGCTTTCGCGTGAGTGGCAGCGAACGTATTAAATATATATTTTGAAATACTAAATGATATTTTGCTTTCATATTTTAAATTCTTATTTTATACGTTATTTTGTTGTAAAAACAAAACTTTGTAAAACAGAAAAATTTGCTAAGACAGAATCAAAGTGAACCATAAAAAAACTGTTTTACACATGTTTCTGTTTTAGCAGACACATTACATTTTAACTCTTTATTTTCCGGCGATACTTTTAAGCATTATTAGAAAAAATTTAATGTAAAATTTAAATTCTTCTCTTAATAAAATTAATTTTTACTTTTTATACATAATATTTTACCCGATCACGTTTAGAAAAGGCTAATTTTTTAAAGTGGTTTTTTTTCTCAACCATTCACATATGCTATATGGCTAAAGATGACCGGCCTTTTTTTACTTTAGACATTTTGTTAAATATCTATAAGAATACATGAAGCAATTATCCTGAACCTCCAAGTGTGTAAGCAGAATAGTACAGGTCATATATTTCTGCAAAGATTTTTTCCTGAAAACAAATTGAAAAGCAACGAATATTTTTTAAAAATCCTGTCAAAACTAGAGTGACAAAAACGTTCAAATTGTAGTTTAAGATTAAGTAGCTTACTGTAATAAACTGTGTTCATTTTTATGCGGATAGCATGCATACATGTAGAGAAATTAAGGCTATTCCAACTTTTGCCAAGTTTTTTGCTTATAATTTGCAGAATTCTAAATATAAAAAATTTTTCCTTTCAGAAAATATGACAAACAATACTGTACACAATACTCTACAACCAGAATTAAAAAATAATAAAAATTGTATGAAAAATGAGCAAGTTTACTTAATAATGTTTCACTGAGCATGTGTGAATGCAATCAAAATATAATGTACATAATGTGCTAGCTAAATGTATAGAGCAACTTTTGTGAAAGTCTCTAGGACACAGCTTAAAAATTCTGAAAATTATCGTTGATAGAATAAGCCCAAAATCCATTGTTCCTAAACAGAAGTAAAAAGATGAGGACTGTATACAAATGCAGTAGAATGTGCGATATTATGTGTACTATATTGACACTAATCAATAGGTATGTGGATAACGCTCCGCTGCACCTGTCTTTTTCGTCAGCTTTAGCATAAACCCATTTCCCTTCTGTGTCATACTGGATCACAATTACTGAATTCAATGCCCGTCTCTAAGTATCATGTGATCAATGATAATAATAGTCCAAGAGCCAACTGCACAAAACCCTGTGGCATTGAGCACAAGAAAAAAAAACCCTTTATTTTATGGAAGAGTAGTCATAGGGGAATCTAATGATCCATGTTTGCCGGAAGCGAAGTGGTGCATAAGACAAAAATTAATACCACTAGTGGTTGACTCGTAGGCTTAGCATTGTGTTTTCCTGCACCCAGTTCTCCATATTTTCATACTTTTGATTGTAGGACAAACATAATGCTAATCCTACAAGTCAACCCACTAGTGTATTAATTTTTGGCTTATGCACCACTTCACTTCCGGCAGACATGAATCATTAGATTCCCCTATGACTACTCTTCCATAAAATAAAGGTTTTTTTTTTCTCTTATGCTCGATAACATAGGTTTTTGTGCGGTCGACTCTTGGACTATAACCTTGCATAGTATTTTTAGGGTCAACTAAACCAAATCATATCTTACACTTTGAATTTGATCATTGCAGACATCAAGAAAGAGAAGGAGGAGATGGCCGACTCGAGTCCTGGATTTTCGTGTCCTCCGATCGCTCCTACCAGCACGGCCGCATCCCTCCTCCTGCTATTGGGTCTTCTCTACGGTACCTGCTGGTCCCTTGTCGGAGACCCTGTCTTACCCGGGGGATCCGTGTTCGCCCTTCTCAGCCTGGGAGTCGCTTCATTTCTTGGAGGAAGAGCCATAAAGTTCATTAGGATACCTTCACTAGTAGGTGGGTAATCTATGAAATAAAAGTTTTTTTTTTCTTTACGTATTGACAAAATATTTTAGAAATCCTGCATAGATATTTTAAGTAGCGGTACTTGTTTCTTTCCTGTTGCCATACCTTAAAGAAACCGAATAAAAAGGTTTTTTTTTTTTTTTTTTTTTTTTTTTTTTTTTTTACAAATCATCTAGTTTATGCTTTTTAATAACCGTAAATAAAATAAAAGAATTTTTCATTAGCAGCCACACATAAATAATCGCGTCCAACATAAATTCATGTATTGCAATGGAAATCTCCTGGAACAACATAAATTGCAGTAATAAAAATAGATTTTATTTTTAAATGAATTCTAAAGGCTTGTAAAAACATGTCTTACAAAAGTATTTTACTCGCCTTTATTCCTTAATTGATGCTGGTTGTCACAGCAGTATCAAAATCTATGATATTTTTAAAATTGATTTTCCTCAATCTACAGCAAATAATGTATGAAATTTGCGATTAAATGTATTCAGTATCCTGTATATTGAAGCATGATAAAAATTTCGTCTCCAAAATCACAATATTATCTTTTGAATTAAAGTAGATTCAAATGGAGTTTGAGCATACTTGTGTAAATATAGTACATAAAGGATATTTTATATGGCCTATATTTAAGAACTTGTACTATGCTTATGTTATACTTTCTTACTTATTTATTTATTAAGAAAGTACTGAAGAGCCCACAGGTTACATTTTACGCTGCTACTATTTCCGAAACGATAATTTTCGCGGTAGATTTCTGTTGCAATGTTGTATGAAATCTATTACGAAGATTAATGTTTGGAAATATTATAGGCCAAAAGAGATGAGCGGTGGACTGCCTAAAATCTTTCTACTGTATTATAAAATAGCATAGTTAACATGTAAATGCATGAAGTGTTATATGAACTACAAAAATATAAATTTGGTTGGTTACAACATTACGATCACTTATCAGTATGTTAATTCGCTAAATGACCATTTTATTTATATACAAATTAAACATACATCTTGGGTCTTGCAGAGTGCAAGACTGAGTCGACAACTATGTATTGTGCCTGCTTTCTAAGTGGTAGCACGCTTTCTTTGCGCCTGAAGAAAGAAGAAATAAAGGTTTTTTTGAAACGCTCTCAGCATCTCTTATTTTTAAAGTATCATTAAGAAGTTTTTGGTCATTAATTAAATATTATGATATTGTATGATATGATGTAACCAAAGGTCTTTGACGTTAAAAAATATGAAAAGTGAACAAAGTTTTTAAGAAAATGGCAAAAAGTAATAAAAAAGTGTTTAAAAACTAAATTTTTTATAACCAATTAGTTAAGTTATTATATTTCCTAACATGTTCTTTTTTGTTCTAAAGGCATGATGGTGATTGGTTTCATGCTTCGAAACATACCTCACATCAATGTTGCCAAAGACATTCCCGAAGACTGGGCCGGAAGTATCAGGTGAGTTTAAACATAGAAAATTATTGTAAAAGTAATGCAACTGCTCTACTTACATTGTGATTGTTAATGCCAATAGAGATTACACATTTGTTTCTTCTTCTAACACACTACACCATAATAAAAAAAGACTTCTAAATAAAAAAGAAGGACTATTAATTCCGGAAGAATGAATATTCACTCTATCGCAGAGTCAAAATATGTCCAACCTCTTTAGAGTTAGTACTCGCCTGAGCAAAAGTAAAATTATTAACTCTTTAAAAGAGTGAATATTCACTCCTGGGAAGAGAATATTCACTCTAAACAAGGGTGAATAATCACTCTTTTGGAGGAGTGACTATTCACTCTTGCTAATACTTCGTACAGGGGTACATAAACTATCTCAGGCCGCCGAACTCTCTGAGAGAGTTCCACAAACTCTCTCAACGAGTCTCGACTTGCTTCGGCTAGATACAGGAAATGTTATTCATTCTCGTTGGTTATAAAGCTTCTCTTTAACTGATTGGCTGTTGCGGCTGTTTTTATTTTAAGCACATGTGTTTTTATTTTAAGCACATTTTACAACTGTGTAAATCACAAATACAGTGACGTTCACTGAGATATCTTAGGTAGATTTTTCGATGTGAACAGGCATTCAATTCAGGGAGGTTACCGCTTCAAAAACGGCAATGCAAGTTATCTCGTGTACCGAGTGCGAACTGAATATTAATAAGTGCTATTTTTTACCCTTAATAGGAGTGAACAGTCACAGTTTTATAGATGTGAAAGTTAATTTTCTATAAAGTTAATTCTTTTTTTATGTTGCTTTTGTGGGCATTTTAAAAGAATCATGTATTTTAGAGAGTGCAATGAAAATAAATATAAGCGTGGTAAAGATTCAAATATTCAAATTCTTTATTAGCAATATTTATTTAATTCATACTTTGTAACATTAATTTAACATTTAACGGAAAATTTAATTAAAGATACATACGAAGTAAATAGGCTACTGACAGCAATAAACTAAAATATTTTATTCCGACCTTATCCCTTGTGTTTACTTTCACTGCACGCTTTATAAATATATGAAACTTTTAAAATGTCCATAAGGGCAAGTGTTTAACCGAAATCTTAACCCTTAAATGTCTGATCTTTTAAAAAGTCAATTTTGAAATGTGTATCGGATTTCATTTTTAAAAGAAATCATGGGAAAAATACTTTAACAAATTAAATTTCATTATGGTTTACAACTAAAACGCAGGTTGATGGCAATCGGTTACTTTGGACCTTTCGAATTTATTGAGATTTAGTGTTCCTTTAAAAAAAAATTTACTATTGTTTATTATTATTTAATATTTGATGTTTCCATCATCAGAAATTGTGCCTTGGTGCTGATCTTGCTAAGATCGGGTTTAGAAGTGGATTCCGATGTCCTTCGCAGGCGTACTCTGGCCTGCTCTGAACTTATTCTGATCCCCTTCGTATTCGAGTGCTGTACGGCCGGCGTCGTCTCACATTTTCTTTTCGACATGCCTTGGATATGGAGCTTCCTTCTTGGGTGAGTTACATTTTCGCACAAAACATTCATAAACAAGTTGGAAATTGCACGTGAAGCGTAGCAAATGAGGTGCATTCGTACTATAACGAAGCTTTAAAAATATTCAGATCCTGCTGTTGAAGTATATAGTACTTCGAACACTATAGTACACTATTTCAAACTATTCGGTTGGGCAGTTTTTGCGTTGTTATATGCGGACAGACAGACGGATGGACATACTGAACGATAATATAGGTGCTGCATATTTATGATATTACGAACGCAACTAAAAATATTCAGATGCTGGTGTAATAGTATTTCAGATACAGTACAATAGCCGGAATTTTTTGTGTGTCCTGTAAATACTATTTGCTTTCTTATACAGGAAGTAACTTGTAGTAATCCTCATAAACGTATATCAATTTCATAAAATGTTAAATTGTTTAAAACAATTAAAACGCGCTCCAAACAATGTTCTCCCTATGTCATTATGTAATGAAATACTTCTTTGGGTGCCTGTAAATTATTAACAAATATTCTTTGTACCACAAATTGTACAGTATATATATTATAGTATACACTTCACAGATACATATCAATTATATTATTTTTAAAAGAGTGTAACAGCATTAAAATGCACTTGAAACTTTTTTCCCGTTGGCCGTAATGTATCGGAATACTTTTGATTGCCCCTGTAATTGAACTATTCATCCGATTTTCATAAAATTTGAAATAGCCCGACAAAATTGTGTAATATTTATATGTTTTAAATTTCAAATGATTCGATTCGGTAGTTTTTGCTCTGTTACATGCGTACAGACGGGACGGACGGACTGAACGACAACTATAGGTGCTACGTATTTATACAGGGTGAGTCATAAATATCGAAACAATAGGCTATCTCCTTAAATATTGCCCCTAGACCCATACTTAGAATTGCAAAGTTTCACCAAAAAGGTAAATTTTTTGATAAGATAAGTTGCAACTCCATGGGGGGGGGGGGTCTATTTTAAAAAATACAAAAATTAAATTTTTATACGGCCCCCAGAGGATAAAACTTCCAATTAAAAAACTTTTCCTTATCCATTCCTGAATTGAACAAAAAAAATTCCATCTTGATATCTCAATGTGACAATGTGTGTGTCTCTATATGACAATTTTAATAAATCGTGAGGTTTTAAAGGATCAGACACAAATTGAAATGCGTGTAATTGAAGAAACAATGTTGCTGTATGCTGTCCAGGAAACATTTATTTTATTTATTTATTTATAGAGTTTGAATTTTGAATGTTTTGTGGTGGTTAATCACATAATTTGTAAGCATTATCACATCATAAGCTTTCTTAATAATTTTTTTTTTTCAAAAAATTTAGAGTAAATTAAAATTGTCATAACTCAAAAAAATTATTTGTCGCGTTGAATTTTTTTCTTTTGATTAAATGAAAATGTTTAATTTTCAATTTTGATTCAGCATTTTAAATAATATTTTTTTAAAAAATAAAAGCATTTAAAATAGCAATTTTAAAAAAGATGCAATTTTTTGTAAACAAATCATATTTTTAAAAGTAAATTTTCTGAGATAAAAACATCTTTCAGCGGCCTTTTTTTTTTTTTTTTTTTTTTTTTTTTTTTTTTTTTTTTGAGGTGTTAAAAAACTATTGAATTGTTACCGTAACCAACGATTACTGACTTATGTAAGTTTAAAAATGAGAAATACTGAAATAAAAACACCTGATGAAGAAAAGTGCATTTAGTTTTAAACAAAGATTGGCTCCTAACGTTTAAATGCTTTTTAAAAGTGTTTAGGTGATTAACTCCGTCTTGTGTAGTTTCGATTTCAGATTTTGTTTAAGTTTTGCCATTTTCGCCTTCTTTAATTACTATTTAAATGAGTCAACTTTTATCACGCCGATTTCAATTTTTTTCATTGTTTTATCCCTGTCAACTTCATATTTTTCTTGTTAAAATTGCCACTACACGATGCGTAAAAGATGCCTCTAATTACGGACCTCCAAACTGGTAGACGGTAGGTACTGTGTTCGAACCCAATCGCAACCATCGGCCTAACCGTTCGAAGTTTCCGTGGTTTTTTTCGAACCCTGGATTTCTTTGCGTAAATATGGGTTAGGTTCCCTTAAAAAGACCCTCACGGAGGGCACCCTTCACCTCACGGTCTATATCCCTATTGTAGATAATTGTCAATACAAATACATTTCAAATTTTGTTTAACTTGCGAATCAGTTACCTTTTTAAAACAAGAACAGGTGTTTAATGAATCTTCGGAATATTTCATTTAAACGTTTTAAGTTGAAACTATTCAATTGAATTTCTTAAATAATGTTTGGTTCGAACGCATTAAACCTTGATCAATTAAATACACTTAGAACGAAATATTAGTGGCAGCTTAGCATAAAAAAAAAAAAAATACGCAACAGAAACGTTATACTCTTCGACTTTAACATTCGAATAAATATTTTTTTTTTTTTAATGCCGTTTGGAATAAATAAACTACTCGGATGTAGCAATCGGAGGACTCTAAAGATACGAAATTCCGTGGATTAGTACAAGATATCACTGAAATCATGTAAACTATACAAAATTCTTTATGAAAGCGCCATTCGAAAGATGATTCATACAAAAACGTAAACAAAACCAATTCATGTCAAGAAGTAACTGCATCTGACTTTTTATATAAATTCCTGCATTAGTTCTTAAAGTGGGAGTTATTGCAGAAATCGTAACAAATTCAGTGTTGCAGCGCCACTCGTGGAGCCATAAACAACAAAATATAAATAAAATCAATTCATGTCAAGGAATAACTGAATCTGAAGATTGATGATATTCCTTGCATTAATTCTGGAGATACAGTGATCGCGGAAATCGCACAAAAGCCTTTACATTAGGGTCATCTGTTAAGCGATTCACACCAAAAACTAATCAGCATCAATGTATATCAAGAACTAAGTAAATATAATTTTTTATTAAATTCTGTGTATTAGTTCTTGAGATAGCGCGCTTACAAAATGTATATCATATACAGAGATACAGTAGCAGTGACTCACAGACAGACATTTTGTAAAAACATGTTTTTCGGTATCTCTGAGCCCTAAAACGTAATCCAATACGTTTCTCTTGTAAAGATAGAAAAAAGTAAAAATAGGTTTAAAACCACATAAATTTTGAAGCTGAATAGTACAAACTAGATTTTTGAAAAAATTGCTAAGTAATTTATTAAAATATATTACCATTAACATTAAAATACATTCCATATGATCCAGTTAATAGAAGTGTCATTATCGCTATTACTATTTTTACTAACCTTATTGCCTGCAGCAATAAGTTTTAAAGACAAAAATCTATACGCTTTTATTTTATATCTAAAAGTTAAAGTATTGTCTTGGGTCTACATTTAATAATGCGTAAATTAATGGTCGATCCCTAAATTGTATTTCGAATGAACTGATATCGCTGTACTCAGATGTATGCTAAAGTGGTTTAAGTCACGAATTTTGAAAATTTTTGGATTTTAATATCTTCCAGGGATTTGCAGATATCGAGATGAATTTTTGTTGTTGTTGTTCGATTCAGAAATAGATAAGGAAAAATTTTCTAATTGGAAGTTTTATTCTCTGGGGGTCGTATAAAAATTTAATTTTCGTATTTTTTAAAATAGACCCCCCATAGAGTTACAATTTATCTTATCAAAAAATTTACCTTTTTTGATGAAACTTTGCAATCGGAAGTATGGGTCTAGGGCAGGGTTGGCAAGTTTTTGACGCATGACGGTTTTTACCGGATTTTACCATGGTTTTTACCGTCATGTCAAAAACCTCCTTGTCAAAAATGTCGAAAACTGTCAAAAACCCATTTTTCAATAGTTTACTCTTACACTACAATAACAATTGTTTTTTCATTCTGTAGCAAAACTTGATTTATATAAATATATTAAACATATATGTAATGAAATTAAATATATTTTAATAGCTAAGAACTATATACATCTTTAAGGAGTACGAAATACGATTTTCTTTAAATTTCAATCTTGTAGAGATTAAAATTTTCAAATTAATATTAAGCTTTAAACCATGTGAAAACTTCATCTTTTACTATATTTAAGTAGTTTATTATAGTGTTATTTCTTAGTCTTGGTATTATTTCATTAAAATAAATAAGTAAATAAAATATTAAATTTATTATTTTTAAGCTGAAATGTAGACCCGTAAAGAACTGTTAATTATAAAATTAACTGCATTAAGATATAAATAAAAATAAAATAACACATTTAAGAATGTCTCTAAATTTAATAATAATTTATAATTTTAAAGGTAAGATTTTTACTCACAGTCATCATATGTATATACAATAAAAATATGCAATGTATTATTTCTTTCAATTTACTTTAAATAATACCTAAATAATTTTAAATAAAATGTGAACAGGACATGAATAATTTGACTTTGATAGCTTTAATAAGTTTAGATTTAAAAAATATTTCATGACTATTCAGGTAAAAATCAATATACAGTCGACTTTTGTTAATTCAAAATCGGATAATTTGAATCTTCGCTTAATTCGAACTAAACATGAAATCCAAAAATTTTCAATGGCAGAATAACGTTAAAAATATTCATTAATTCGAACTAATTTTCTCTTGACTTCGGTTAATTCGAACTAACGAGAATTCAGATTTTTCATTTTTTGCTTCTTTTTTACGGATTTTAGATCATTTAAATAACATTCTTTCTTTGATTTTTGTGAAAATTGTTCCGAACAACCATACATATAACCCAATGCATTTGATATCCACTTTCTTAGTGCCCCGTCAGTCCATCAGTGACACTTTAAATCTTTCTTCCATTGTGCTTGTTCCTAATCTTTTAATTAGTTTATGTATTTATACATTCTAATTTAATACTAAGTCATAGCCTAATGACAACAGACGAAATAAATCTAAAAAACGCTATAACATTAAATCCTTTATAATATAGCATATTACGCATGTTTTCCTCTCATATTTTCAATTAGAACTTCGGGTAATTTGAACATTTCTTGTGGTCCTGATGAGTTCGAATTAACGAGAACCGACTGTATATATATATATTTGCACTAAATTTAACAAATAAAAACTAAACTATAATATATAAATTATTATAGTCTGGTTTTTCTTAAATATTGTTTCGTTATGCATTAAGTTTTAAATCTAAGAGCTTTCTGTTGGAAAGAAATAGACTTACTCCATTAAATGAGTAAAAAAAAAAAATCATTAAATTAATTCCTTGTTATCATTTATACCTAGAGAACAATAATAATAATATTAAGATTAATGCTATTAAATAAACAGCAGTGATCGTTTCTCTGGGAAAAGGTTAGAATTTTAATTAATTTCTTAAAAGAAAATAGAAATAATTTTGCGTTGTGTGATCTTTTTGAAGAACCTTTCCTTATGAGAATGTAGCATCTAATCCATTATTATTAGAAGATAAAATGAACTAAGCAATGAATTCAAAATAATAAATCCTAAATGTAAAACAAGAAATCAACACATTTGCTTTCTAAATAAAATCATTCTTCTACGCTATTAAACAATTAAAGATAAATTTATTTACAAAATATTTACAAAACTTTACATTAAATGAACAAAATGCATTATGGTGAAAAGATCACCCAAAAAAATTACAATTTAAATTTCTCTAGAGTAACGTTGTTAAGAAGAAAAAAAAAATAATAATAATGATATTTTGCAGAATTCCCATATTGCAGCTGACTTTAAATTCAAAACAAAAATTGGGGAATTATCATAGTAAAATATTTACTTGCCAAACAGTTGACTTTCATCGCGGTCATCTTCGGACGTCGGAGCATTTCTTGGGCATTCAGCTAGAGGGTTACTCCATAAGATCCTTTTGGCATCAAGCACATGGAGAATTTTTTTCAACTGTCATCCGGCATCAACATCGCAGAGCAGAGAGGCAGGCAGGAGGAAAAGCCTCCCTTTTGTCAGCTGAGGGTGTACACACGTTGAAAGATTTTTAGCCGACTGACCCCTCGAAGAAAAAATCTTTTCTTCCCCGATCTGTGGGAGTGACCAAGTTTTTTTTTAAAAAACTATAATTGGAGAACAGAATAAGCTGGGTTTGCGATTATTGGGCGGTGGGCGTCCGCGCCTTCTTTATAGAGACATTGACGTAAGCGAAACTTTCTCATGTCCAGAAAGCTATAGTAAATTTATTTTATGGCCCATTATAAATATTCTTGACGTTAAAAGTCGGTGTACAATGGTGGTGTCTTGGGTTCTCGGGCCTTAAAATTTTATTACTACGTGTGTTTCTTTGGACCACCCAGATGGGTAAAAATTGTTCCGTTGATTTTATTACCCTTTTGACTTATGCGTGATGGATATTTCCATCATTTTCCCCCTGTCATAGGAGAAAAAAAAAGGAAAGGGACAGAGTTCATGTCCTTTTTTTTGTTTGTTTGTTTTTTACCTATCATTGTCATTAACTTTATCACTAAGTTCAACCAGCACATCGTGATGAAATACAATAGAGTCCCGGCTTGTTCGGTCATCTTCCTAGGATATCTGTTATGCCTCAGGACAGAATTTAGCCTACTGGGTTGATTAATAAAACCAGCTGTAACGAAAGTTCGTCGCATGCCGACGACACATTCTAATACGGTGTCCTTTCGAGATACCAACGCTGATTCGTTATGAAAAGTCCTATCGTTGCGACATCAGTCGCCATATGTCAAAACTATGTTGAATAGTAATCTGTGGAAGTCTGGCTGTACTATATTGTATCCCCCAATTTTGAATAAGTAAAAGTATTAAAATAGCCTAATAGATTTTCAAAGCAATGAATTCCGAATAACATAAATGAGAGAAAAAAAAATTAAGAGCCAAAAAAAAAAAATAAATAAATAAAAATAAATAAAATAAAAGAAACTCTGGCATAAACTGTTACATAATATTGGCACTATTAAATAACATAAGCTATATTTATATAGATACACATAATAACACTCATTTATCATTTTATGGAAATGTATATAAACAATTTAACTGATACATCACAAAACTTGTATTTTCTCGATAAGTTATACAATTCATATATATAAAGCCTGTTCACAATTAGTAAATACATGTATCATATTTCTTTTTTTATTATTATTATTATTATTTTGCTTTTTATCATATAAAGAATCATATAACAGGAATTATTTCCTCATATCTGATGCTGTTTATATATGTGGTATATGCACATCTGCGACTTACGACTCTCTGTTGTCTATTGTCATTGGTACGATAGACAGGCAAAAACTATTAATGTATATATATATATATAGACCGTAAGAAAAAATATAAGAATAAATTAAAACAGGAACTATATATATCTTATTAACACACTCATAACTTCATTAGAATATACTCTAGAAATGTCTCAAGAGTGCCATTTTGTTAGGTATACCTCCTCACATCCATAATAATTGATGCTTTTATTATTATTGTTATTATTATTAGATACTCGTGAACGGGGAATATGACATGTTTTTGTTTATGTCTATCTTTACTCATAATTATTTGTCTAATATCTTCCATGTTATCTTATATTTAAATTAGCTGTTAATTTTCAAGTTAATCGGTATTTCGAAATTCTTTTATAAATTCGTTTGTAGATACTATTTAAAATTTGTTACAAGTCTTTCGAAAATTTCCGGCAGTCATGGTGCGCACTAATTCCGACCAGCAGAATTCACGACAGCTAGAAAATCGAATCCTGTATCAATTTTAATTAAGTAATTATCAAAATGAGGTTATGGTCTAAATTGGTAATTACCTATGATTTTATTTAAATTAAAAAATTATATTAAAAAAAATTACTCATTATTATTTTTTTTTATCATTGTTTATTTATTTATATGTCTAGAAACTATCAGGTCGCCTGTAATCAAATATTTTAAAATGAAATACCATATAGTAATCGTAAATTTAAAGATGAAAGTCTGCTATCGGAGAAAAGCTAATGTAAAAGCATGATACTTATTTAAGTTTGGAGAAAAAAAACTTATGTTGAATTTGTGTGAATTGGCCAAAAAAAAAAAAAAAATCTTTATTTATTCATTTATTTATTTTTATTTATTTATTTGTTTATTTATTTTATTTTTATTTATTTATTTATTTATTTATTTTAAACGGCTAAATAGCATTTTGAAGCCAATTATTAATATGGATGGCATTACCCTGAAATATCACTCGCATAAAAGTGCATTATTATTATCGAAGAAGAAAATAAACATTTCCAATTACCAATATAACGCCATTCTGCGCCAGCCAAAAAAGAGGAAAAAAAAAAAAACTGATCTACACTCAATAGTCTCATCACTTTTTTTTTTTTTTTGTGTGTGTGTGTGTGTGTGTGTGTGTGTGTGAGACAAGGAAAAAAAAAGGAAACAAGATTAATCCGCTAGAAAAAAAAAGATATATAACATACTAAATATATTCGATATACCCGTGTTGTTTAACATCCATAAACGAAAATCTGTATATACATTTATATTTTTAATTGTATATATATTGACCGAAAAAACTCTCTTAAGCTGACTGAGCCTCGTCAGAGTTCGTTCGCTGACAGTTTTCATATTCTACTGTCGTCGGGCTAAACAGTTTGTCTATGTGTCGCTTTATCGGGTTTCTCTGTGAATTCGTTAAATCCCTCAAATAATAATTATTGTTCCGTACTCTTTTAATAACTTCGAAAGGCCCTTCAATTTTTTTTTGAAGAGCTCCGGGGTTCCCAGCGACTTTTAAATAGCATGTTTGTCCTATTTTTAATGTTTTTACCTTTTTTAATGCTTCTTCATCGACATATTCTTTCATAATTCTCTCTTGATTTAAGAGAGCTTGTAACTTAACTTCTTGTATGTGTTGAAGTCTGTTTTTTACGTAAGTTTGAGTGCAAATGTCATTCGTCGGTAGATGAATTGAAAATGGATTTCTAATTTCTCTCGCAAAGAATATCATGGATGGCGAAAAACCCGTTGCTCTATGAATCGAGCTGTTGTATGCTAATTTAAAAAAATCCAGTCGTGTGTCCCATTCTAGTGTATTTTTGCTCATAGCCACTATTGAGTTTTTTAACGTTCGATTTGAGACCTCTATCATGCCATTTGCATTAGGCCTACGAGCGCTGGAGAAATTTATTTCTATGTTCAAAGCTTTCATATAATTTTTGAATAACTCTGATCTAAAATATCCAGCATTGTCTACCTGTATATGGCGACACATTCCATAGGCGCTGAAATACTTGTTCAAAACATTTAGGATTGACTGAGATTCTACATTTCTGAGTGGTACCGCTTCCAAATACCTTGAAGTAGAATCAATAATAGATAGTATAAATTTGTTTTTTTTGAGAGATGTTGGTAATTTACCTATAATATCGCAATGCAGATAGGCACCCACTTCATGATTTTTTATTATCTTTTCGATAGGAGTTTTAATAGTAGGGTGCGGTTTGGTAGTGTTGCAGGGAACGCAATTATTGCAATATGTTTTTGTGTCCCTGTACATCCCATGCCAAAAAAATCTAGCCTTTATTATGTCATACGTTTTTTTGAAACCAAAATGAGGTCTATGCGCTTCTTCTAAAATAGCTATTTTGAGCGTATCGGGTGCTATTAATAATTCTTTATTATCAGAACCTGGTTTCAATATTAAAATTTCGTCTGCATTAAGTGCATATTTTTTTGTTGTTTTATTGTTCTTACCCGATTTAATTTTCATGATAATTTTACTTAAATTTTCGTCTAAACCTTGCTGTTCCTTTACATTCGTATCTGAAATTGCCATATTCACTAAGAATAAATTATTCTGCATGTCAGTTGTTGTTGTTATATTATTTAAATTTCGGCTAAAAAAATCAGCAGGATTAGAGTCCCCTTCAATGTGCTCTATAGAAAAATCAAATTCTTGTAAGTGTTCTATCCATCTCACGACTATGTCCAATTGTTTTTCTAATTTTAAACTTTGCGTTAAGGCTTTTGCATCTGTCAGTATATGAAATTTTCTACCCGCTAATATGTGTTTAAAATGCATAACAGAGTCATGCACAGCTAGCAGCTCAAATTTCCAACTGGGATATCTTTTTTCCGCCTCTTTTAATTTTCTTCCAAAAAATTCGATGGGTCGCATTTTTTCATCAATTTTTTGGGCTAAAATGCTTGAAATTGCTTTTTTTGATCCGTCAGTTATGAGATAAAAATCTTTATTGTAATCGGGAGGTTTTAATGTAGGGTTTTGGATAATTGCTTTTTGCAGTTGTTGAAAAGCAGACTCAGCTGCCTCATCCCATTTAAATTTTACTTTTTCTTTTGTTAAATCAATAAGGGGGTCCACTATACTTGAATAATTATGGACTAAAGATCTAAAATAATTCGTTAAACCCAATAAAGATTTTACTCCTTTTTTATTTCTTGGTCTTGTTAAACTTTGTATTTTATCCAAATTTCGTTTGGATAATGAATATCCATTTTCGTTTAAAGCGAAACCGAGAAATTCGATTTCGTTTTTACAAATTTGCATCTTACTTGGGTCAGTAGTAAGATTATGTTCTATGAAAGTTTTTAGGACTCTGTCCAATAGGTTTAACATCTCATCAAGTGACGAAGCTGCCAACAAAACATCGTCGATGAAATATGCTACTTG
This sequence comes from Maratus speculifer, assembly GCA_964019185.1. Lineage (NCBI taxonomy): Eukaryota > Metazoa > Arthropoda > Arachnida > Araneae > Salticidae > Maratus > Maratus speculifer. The sequence goes on along the minus strand of OZ025295.1, from coordinate 195,495,830 downwards.
ATGCTTGTCAAAATGACCCAATACTTTGTCCATTAAATCTGCGAAAACCGGAGTTGATAATTTAGTACCAAAAGGTAGTCTTAAAAATGAATATCTCCCATTTTCCGTTATAAATGCTAATTTATAACTGTCTTCTGGGCGTACATTAATTTGAAATAAAGCAGAATGTAAGTCTAGAACACAATAATATTTTTTTCCACCCATTGTTTGTAAAATTTCCTTTATATCAGGGATAGGATAAGGATAGGATTCTAGAATTTCGTTTAAGAGTCTAAAATCGACTGCCATTCTATATTTCATTTGAGTTTCGTTTTGTTTGTTATCATTATTTTTTTTCTTTACAAATATGACAGGAAAAGCATAGTGAGAGTCACTTTTTTGTATAATTTTAGCTTCTAACAATTTTTTTATTTCTGTTTTAGCATATTCTTTGATGTTTTGGGCCATTTTATAAGGTTTAGCTTGTATGGGGAACTCGTGCGCTAAATTAAATTTCGGAACAACTAGAGAGCATTGACCCAAAGTATTGTAACTCTTAGAAAATGCATGAGCATTAGCCAAAAGTAAGTCTCTTATTTTTTTCCTAATTGCTTCCTCTAAATGGTCTAATTTAAAATCGTCGGGTGATAATTCAGCCTCTCTAAGTTTCCGAGTTTCTGCGATACTCAAATTATTGATTTCATAAATTGCGCCCTTCTCGACATTGCTTGGCTCCATGTCCTTTGTTATGGTGAAATTTTTACTAAGTTTTCCTATTTTCGTGTTTCGGGGAAGAAATATTTTTCTATCCGACTCATTCCTAAGAATAATATTGATTTGCTTTGCTTTATTAATCTCATGAATAGAAAAATCGTAAGTAATTTTTTTATCATGTGCATCAGTTGGGTCTAGTAAAATTAAGTCTTTTTCCTTAAAAATATCTGAGCACTGCAACTGCACTATTTTATCTTGTCCCGGTTTCAAATACACATGTTTCGATAATCTTGCCCACATAGAGTTTTTCTTATAAATACGATTATTTTGCCTTGATTTTTTTGATACAGTACTAACATCAATTTCTGTATTATTATTCTCATTCGTTGCGCTTTGGGCTTCGTTTTCCTCCGTCTTTTCTGAAAATATTAGATTATTTAAAACACCTTGTAAATACTTTTCAGTAAATTGTAGCGTGATTTTTTTGTTTTTTATTTTCATAGTTTTGTCGTCGAAATTTAATATTATTTTGTTGGTTTTTAAATAGTCATAACCCAAAAGCATTTCGTAATCTCTTCCGAAATCTTGGTTAGTTACGTAAAATGTTCCAGTTGTAAATATGCCTTCCAGGCGAAAAGTCAATTTTATGCACTTTTTAAAGTGTATAGAGGAATTTGTTAAAGTTTTTATTTGTACCTGATTTGCCAAATATTGGAATTTAATGTTAGCATCTTTTAGTTTGTTAAATAATGTCGGTGAAAGCAGGTTCACCGCAGCCCCAGAATCACATAAGGCGTTTATTTTAATATCTTTTATTTCAAAAAATATAATTGGTAAAGTGTCACAATCTGGACTATTTACGCTCGCGATAATTTTATTCAAAACAGGAGACCCGCTTCTAGGAGACTTACGCGGGTGCGTATTTTGTGTATTGGTAAGTCCCCTATTTATTTTTTTGAACCACGTCTTTGTTTGTGATTGGAATTTTGATATTCCTTGTTATTTTTTTTATCATTTTGTTGCTGATCTGTACGGTTTCTTTGTGAATTGTTCCTGGTATTGTCATAACTAATCTCAGCAGTTTGGCCATAATTTTGTAACTGATGATTATGTGGCCAAGCATTAGAAAAATAATTTGGGGGTGGGGGGAAATATGGGGGAAATCCGTAGTACTCACCAGGCATGGCATAATTCTGAAATTGCCTGTTTTGATTGGGGTTTGTATATCTAGGAGAAAAATTCGGTCTTTGTTGAAATTTATTGTTATAAAAATATCTATTTTTGGAATTTTGTCCGCTAGGATTTTCATTCCTTTGCTGGGAATTTTTTGTTGAATTTCTGAACCAACATGTTTCTATCGAATGGGATTTTCTTTTGCAGTATTCGCACCAGTTGTTTTTGTTTTCAATATTCTCTTTTGATTTTAATTTTAAATTGTTAAGTTCGGAAGTTAAAATTTTTATTTGTTCTGCACTTTCAATATTTAATTTTAGCAATTTATCGAAATTTTCATCATTGGATGATTTTTGAATCGTGTTTATTTCATTTAATGACACCTGATTGTAGGCTTCTTCCATTTGTTTTGCAAATTTGCACGCGTCATTGAAATTTGCTGGTGCCATTCTACGGACATCCAGACTTAAGTCCGGTCTCATGGATTCTAAGAATCTAGTAAATTTTATTGTTTCGAATAATTTGTTGTTTGAATTTTCAATTTTTTGACCACTCTTATCCGCGTATAATTTTGCGGCTGCATTAAATTCATAAATAAAATCCGTAATGGATTGTGTGGGTTTCTGTCTCAGAGCAAAAAAATTATTTTGAGCGGTAGAAAAATTCGTCTTTGCGCTAAAGATATCAATTAATTTTTCTTTGAACTTTGCGAAATCTTTCTCTGTATTTAGACTTTCATCGTTAGCTAATTTTTCTCTGGCTTGTCCTACTAATTTAGCTTTTAAGATAGCTAATTTCGACTTGTCATCCAAATCTACTTCCTCCATTAAATTGTTAAATTCACTAACAAAAAAATTTATGTTCGATTCTTTTTTTCCGTCAAAGACAGGAATAAAAGTTAATAGCGTATCTACGCTAGGTTTTGCCATTTTATTGTTGTTATTTTGATCGTTTTTTTTATTTTTTATTTTCTGTCTCTGCCTCCTCGTTTTTATTCCGGAGGTATTTAGATCTACACTTTTCCTTTTATATCTGCGTTTATTTCCTGGCATTCCCTTCTAAACTATCATCTAGACCCATTTTTTATGTTTATTTCCTAGACATTGCTTTAATAGCTAATTCTACTATAATTTTAATTCAACTTCAGTAGCAAAGTGAAAATATAAAACACATACATATACACATATATAAAATATTGATACCACATTAGCAAAGAAAGAAAGAAATAAAAACAAAAATATCATATATCAGATTCGAACAAAAAGAGTAATTTCCCCTTTTTTTATGTCTATGCATATGTATCATTTACTAAGAAATATTTTATTCATATATCTTATTCATATATTTGCTTGATACGAAGATAAACAATGAAAGCACCAATAGGCTTGAATTTCAACAACACATAGATAACATTTCTTACACTCAAAATTCTCAAGTCGATTTACTCTTTTACTATGTTTCATTTATTTATTTATTATATATATATATATATATATATATATATATCTAATCATCTACCATCTACTACAGTACATAACATTGCAAAATAATATAAACAAACAAACATTGAAAGTGCCATTTGCCAGACCTTCTTTTATTTTTTACCGAGTCAGTGTGCAATAGGGATATATCTGCGATTTGTTTATAATATCTGTTTTAAGAAAATTAATTTTACAAAACATTGTAATGTTTACACCATTTACTGTTAAATTTAATATCTTACATAAATCATAACATAATCTATATATAATCGGTTATTAAAAAATATATAAATAACTATAATAACTCCAAGATCTTTATTTAAGTATTAAATATGACATCTCATAATTAATACAACTGGTCAAAGGCAACCATTTATTTTTCCAATCCTATGTTGGAAAGAAATAGACTTACTCCATTAAATGAGTAAAAAAAAAAAAATCATTAAATTAATTCCTTGTTATCATTTATACCTAGAGAACAATAATAATAATATTAAGATTAATGCTATTAAATAAACAGCAGTGATCGTTTCTCTGGGAAAAGGTTAGAATTTTAATTAATTTCTTAAAAGAAAATAGAAATAATTTTGCGTTGTGTGATCTTTTTGAAGAACCTTTCCTTATGAGAATGTAGCATCTAATCCATTATTATTAGAAGATAAAATGAACTAAGCAATGAATTCAAAATAATAAATCCTAAATGTAAAACAAGAAATCAACACATTTGCTTTCTAAATAAAATCATTCTTCTACGCTATTAAACAATTAAAGATAAATTTATTTACAAAATATTTACAAAACTTTACATTAAATGAACAAAATGCATTATGGTGAAAAGATCACCCAAAAAAATTACAATTTAAATTTCTCTAGAGTAACGTTGTTAAGAAGAAGAAAAAAATAATAATAATGATATTTTGCAGAATTCCCATATTGCAGCTGACTTTAAATTCAAAACAAAAATTGGGGAATTATCATAGTAAAATATTTACTTGCCAAACAGTTGACTTTCATCGCGGTCATCTTCGGACGTCGGAGCATTTCTTGGGCATTCAGCTAGAGGGTTACTCCATAAGATCCTTTTGGCATCAAGCACATGGAGAATTTTTTTCAACTGTCATCCGGCATCAACATCGCAGAGCAGAGAGGCAGGCAGGAGGAAAAGCCTCCCTTTTGTCAGCTGAGGGTGTACACACGTTGAAAGATTTTTAGCCGACTGACCCCTCGAAGAAAAAATCTTTTCTTCCCCGATCTGTGGGAGTGACCAAGTTTTTTTTAAAAAAACTATAATTGGAGAACAGAATAAGCTGGGTTTGCGATTATTGGGCGGTGGGCGTCCGCGCCTTCTTTATAGAGACATTGACGTAAGCGAAACTTTCTCATGTCCAGAAAGCTATAGTAAATTTATTTTATGGCCCATTATAAATATTCTTGACGTTAAAAGTCGGTGTACAATGGTGGTGTCTTGGGTTCTCGGGCCTTAAAATTTTATTACTACGTGTGTTTCTTTGGACCACCCAGATGGGTAAAAATTGTTCCGTTGATTTTATTACCCTTTTGACTTATGCGTGATGGATATTTCCATCACTTTCAATTGAAATAAAGTCTTACAAATTTATATGAAAATTTTATTAATTTAAAATTTTTTAAGACCCTGTTTATTGAAATGAAAATCGTCATGATTGCATTTGTCAAATGTCTAAGATACGTATTTTAAAATATTATATCAAAGAATATTCAATGACCAGTCCATGCTTGACATCTATTGTCATACCACATAACAGCATTTTTTCAACTCTAAAATGATTTTAATATTAAAAATGTACATTTAAAGCTATTTAATCTGTATAATAATCTATTATTATCATTTAATGTAAATGTTCATTGCATTTAGAAGAATCTATATTAATGGAGAATGAGGCCAAATATTATTCTTTCCTTTCACTCTTGTATTTTTTAAATTTTTTCATTTAGAAAATACTTTTGTTTTAAATAAATTCAACAAATGTAATTGTGAATAATAATAACAACAACAAAAAAAGCGATCCGGAAATGTATTGTATCCTGCACTTACGATTAAATCTGAGAAAAAAAAAAAAAAAAGATAGGTTTTTGACGGAATAAACCGGTAAAAACACGGTTTTTACCGCCGTCATGTCAAAAACCAGTTTTTGACGTCAAAAACCCAACCCTGGTCTAGGGGCAATATTTAAGGAGAGCCTATTGTTTCGATATTTATGACTCACCCTGTATAATTACGAAAGCACCTTAAAAACTGTTTATAAAATATCAAGTTATTCCCTGAAGTACCTTTGAACTACCTGATTAGGCACCTGATCAGAAATAAATTTTTGCTCCTCTGCGCATGATAGTGACTGCTACATATAAACGTAGGTTTCAGTAAGTCTAAAGAAGTGTCGAAAGGCTTAATAAACATACAGAGTGATTCAAAACTTATCGTTCAAATTTCGTGGGGAGGTACGGTACACCTAGACGATTCGGAATCCCATTTAAAAAATGGCTACTTGGCCATGATTTTCGCTTACATACACAAAAATCATCGTGATTTTATTGTACAATTAGAAGACAAGAAAGATAAACGAACATCTTCCAGTCGCGCATGTGTCTAAAGTTCTAAGGAGCTATTACACTTAAATATTGCCAAACTAAGTAAGGTGAAGGATCAGCGTAAAAAGTGATTCTTCCGAACTTTAAGAGGAAATGCGTGACCGGAAGATGTTGATAGATTTAAATAATATTTCAGCGTTATGTTTTGTTATTATAATGCATAAGAATTTCAATTATTACATTCGTGTAAAGGCTAGTTTAAAAAAATGTAATAATGTGAAATTGTCAACATTTCAGCTAATTTTACAGTGGATGCACGACCGGAATATAAAAACCAATTTTATTTTATTTTATTTTATTTTATTTATTTTATTATTTTTTTTTTTTTACGCAGTTTTAAGTCTCTCGAATTCGCAACTTTTCTGCGGTATCGTGAATTGAAAAGCAATTTTTGCATTTTTTCGGCCCGTCTTAGTGTGTATGTAAAAGCATTCTCATTTCAGAAGCCATCTTATCCGTTTAAACATGTTAAAATAGCAAGCACAAGGGCTGATTTAAAATGGTTATAAAAGTATTAAATTTATGTAATTTTATTTATTTATTTATTCAATTTTTGTATTTTATATATACTTAGATAGTGTACTTAGAGCACTGTTTTCTTGTTGCCAGCCGTTCTAGTCGAAGAATGAAATTATGTTCGTTATTTGCTTAAAAAAAGAGAGATGGACACTTTTTCACTTGCAGTCTAGTCACTAGTCTAGAAAAAAAATCACATAAATAAAACAAATAAAATCTAGCGCATTTCGTTCTGTTCACTCTAGACCGGGAGGCAGCAGCACAGACAATCACCACGTCAAATTCGCGCCTGAAATTCCAGAATTAGTTAAAACTCGATTCACGTATTAAAATGTAATCGGTCTGCCAAGTCATATCTTGGTGGAAAATCGGTGAAACTTGGTGAAAACCGGATTTTACCAGTTAACTCATGGGTTTACCATTGTGTTTTCCTGCATCGAAAAACATGAAAACATAGAGGATTTGAAGCAGGAAAACACAAATGTAAACCTACGAGTCAACCGCTAAAATCGGATTTTCAGGTGTTTTTCACCAAGATATGACTTAGCAGACCTATTACATTTTAATACGCGAATCGAGTTTTAGCCAATTCTGGAAATTCAGCCGTAATTTCGTCGAGGTTATTGTCTGTGCTGCCGCTTCCCGATATACTAATTCTGTGGTTCTTTTTCAAATCTCCTTCTCATTTTCCCTTCTCTAGCCAACCATGAAGCATCTTTTTTTTTTTCGTCATCTCTGCTTCTAAAACTGTTTTAGTGCGCAGCTGAATGAAAATAACGCAAGCTCGTAGTCAACAAATGAGAGTCGCCAGGATTTGATGCCGACTCGAAATTTTTGTTTGGATGACTATAAATATTCCATTAATTAATTAACTTTTAGTCAAGACAGCCCAATAATTGAAAATCAACTACAGTCAAGATTTTAAAATCAAAATTCCAAACGATGCATTTCTTTATTGTTTGATTCTGTTCCTAGATTTAAAAAAATAAAGGGAATTTCTAAGAAATATTTAAAGTTTATTCGAATGTTTGAGAATGGAACTAACAATGTCGTAAAATTAGAATGTTTACACAGTTAAAATAAAATGATTAAAACAGCTGGATACTAAGAGAACATTTTTTGTTAACCCTCTGACAGTCTTGCAAAAGGGCAAAATTGTAATGTTGTTTTCTCAGCATTTTGTTTTAATTGTTAAAAAAAATATGATTCCTTCAAAATTATAGAAAAATCTTATTTACGAATATGAATGTTATCCTTGAGTGTATTAATCATTGCACAATGTATTAAAAATCCATTAAATCAACTGAGTTATATCATTTTAATTATTGCTTGCATTGCATTGAAACCTGGAGCTTAGGGAACGTCTATAGACGGGCTTGTCAGAAAGAGGGTGAAACGTTTGAAAATATATCTAAAAAAATGTCAACATTAGTTTGGTTGACACTAACGTCAATACGCCACCAAAGAAGTATCTAAATGAAATTATAATTTTATTTGCAATGAAAAAGGCTTAGCTTTTTTTCTGTAATTATATTAAATTGAATTACTTGAATTCACAAACAAGTTAATTAAACTCTTAATACCAGCCTCTATTCAACTAGTAAAAAAGGAATCTAGAATAAGTCAAATTAAAAACTCATGACCCATCCGCATCCGTAATATTTTTCTGGAAGCCTTGAAGTACTGTTTTCGTTACGAAAATCAGACAACAGATTTTAAGTGTGATTGATAATACTGTTCTCTTGCTCATTTGATACCATTTGTGCCATACCATACTGAGTAATAGGTTTAACATACTTATGCAGTTTGCCCTGATGGCAGCTAACAAGTAGCTGAAAGCGCTAGGGCTTTTAACATTTTCTGACACCAGTGTTTTAACATCCTACAAAGTTTTAAATATTTTAAAATTTCTATATCTTTGCACCTGTTAGTTAATAAATGTATTGTGAATTCAGTATTCATATTGCATTAATTTTATTAAGGTAAATATGACATTTCAACTTGTGGTATAGAGTTTCTATATATAATTTATTTGATACCATTTTCCTTTTGGCAGCTTCATGTTGGCTGCTGTGTCACCAGCTGTCGTTCTACCTGTCATGCTGAAACTACAGAAGAAGGGCATCGGTCAAAGCAATGGAATCCCCACTATGGTCATTGCTGTAGCTGGCTTAGACGATGTTCTCGCTGTCACCGGATTCGAGGTGATATTTGGACTGATCTTTGCTAAAGGTATGTTACGACGTTACGAGCAACAAGTAACGTTGAATTGACTTTATTAACTTATGTTAGCTTCTAAAAGAAAAAAGAAATAACGGAAGGAGAAAGAACGAAAGGAGAAGAAAGCCAACAACAAATGCACTGCAACAGATTTTGTAACGTTGTTCCATCTAAAAGTCTCTGTGTAACTAAGTCAAAGTATTAATGTTACAGAAAATTGTAAACTTCTTCAACCAAAATGTCTTAATGCTTGATTGATCGAAACTTATTTGGGCGTAGCTAAGAATGCAGACAGGATGTTGGTTTGAGTAAATTGGCATTGTTATGAGCCTATTAAAGTCATTGAGAGAGCTTTGAGAGGACAATCTCGATGGATTTCTTAAACACATAATCGATCAAATTTCGAATTAAGAAGGTTCATTTAAAATATCAAAAACTCTGTTAAAACTCTGTTATCACGAATTTTCTGCGTATAGATGGGCATTATAATTATATCAGGGATATAAATATAATTTTTTCGCAATGAAGAGTTAGAAAGTTTTATAATTCAGTCCAACTTCATTTCAAAAACTCCATTCTTGTGAAAGTCTTTATTTTGCAAGAATGAACTATTTCAAACTTAAATACAAATCCCCGTCAACTAATGTATTTCCAAACAGGGATCTGATTCGATCTCTTTAAAAATTAGATTAAATTGCCAAAATTAGCAATTATTAAGCTCTTAAGAATCTGCGCACAGTGAAAAAAAAAGTATAAAAATCCAAGAGTTGTATTCCAGCACAACTGCAGTATTTTTCCGAAATTTCCTTTCCAGTAAAATTTTTTCTATTTAATTTGTTAGAAAATAGAGAAAACCTTGAAAGAAAACAATGCTAAAAACCAGTTACTTTGTTGTTTTTCACTAAAAAAGTTCCGAAAATTCTACTGGCAACCCATTATTTATATTATTTTTTTCTTTTCTTTTAATGAAAATATGCGGGAAAATCGTTTAATGTTATAATACAGTTTAGCTTAATTTTAGACATGTTATTGTGAAACTCTTGGATAGTATTATTCCGTTTCAGAATTTTTATAATCGAACTCAGTTATAAAGAGGACAACGAAACATAGCATTTGCTCGTTACAGTAGGGTTCTCGATCAACAAAGAACCGTTCTTCTTCTAATGAAATAGAATAAAAAGAATTAATTCTATGCATATATTCTGTTGTTCATTGCTCAAGCTGGATAATCACCATCGCTTGGATAATAAGCGTGGGCGCCGATGCAAAAAAGGAGGCTCTCGTTGGTGGATATTTTTCAACGGATGTACAATCTCTTGAATTTGAATATCATTATTTCTAACAACATTCTTCGCCACATTCAACCAACAACCGCAAATTTTGAATTAGAGCGTAGGGCTAGTATTTAGGAAACGGTTTCAAAATAATCCTGAAACGGGATAGTCGATTACAAATTTAAAGAATATTTGATTTATTCTTGTAAAAGAACAAAACGAAAAGAAAAAGAATAAAAAAAGAATACTGCCCAGTTAAACTGATGGCATTGAGCTCACAGGCTACAAATACTAATTGTACATTAAAGCCTTATATTTTCAAGGGTTAGTTCCGTTCGAAAAAAAATTAAGAAGGGGAAACAGCTCTCCCCTTTCCTCTTTTTTTATACTTAATCATTGAACCTCCTATACTATCAAAGACATGCTTTATCATATAAAAAATCTACACCCAAAATTCAGAGCAAATGAGATAATTCTTAATAAAAACCCATTTAGCATTTATATAATTTAAAAGGATCCCCCTCTTTTATACTTAATCATTAAACTTCCAAAACTATTCAGAGATTTGAACGAAATCTGAAAATTCTGCTTGAAAAACCCATTTATATAAATTAAGGGGGGGAGGCATTAGAATCCCTGTTCCCCCTATTTATACTTATTCAATGAACACCTAATAACAGTCACGGAATCGCCTCATCAGAATTATCCTAATCTAAATTTTGAACGAAAGCTTAATTCTGCATGAAAATCCCATTTATATCAACTAAGGGGAGGGGCATGAGCCCCCCGTTCCCCCTCTTATACATATATAATGAACTCCAAAAACTAATCAGGGAAGTGCCTTGTCAGGATATACCTACATACAAAATTTCAAGTGGATCGGATATTTTTATCATGAGTTATCGCGTTACGCACGAACGAACATACATACAGAACGGACGGGCACATAAGCTCTCAGGCTATGATAGCCTGTGAGCTAAAAACTATACCCGATATGCTGAATCCTTTTAGCTTAAAAATTTTTCTTGCCGTACTAGAACTGCAACGTAAAAGTTACATTCAAATCTGTTGTTCAGTGCTTGTTCAGAAAATTGATTACATACATACTGTATATACTCGTTTATAAGTCGAACAATTTTAAGCAAAATTTAGGAGTTGAAAATGTCGGGTCGATTTATGCATGAGATAATTTTAAAAAATCGCAGATAGTCAGCGAATGGGTAAGTTTTTTAAGTAATCACATATGGGATCTAGATTGGAAAGAGAGATAAAAGCGGACACTGGTCATTTCCTTGTGTTTGCAAAAAAAAAAAAAAAACTCAACAAAAATGTCTCTATAATTATTCTGCACTCATTTGCTGTTCTGTTTAATACAGGACATTCCTTTCAACATTTTAATCCACATTTTAAAAAGAGTTCAACTTGAGAATGCTTCAAGATATTTTTCATGAAAGTCTTGCAAAGCAAAGAAGTACTATAGTTTACAAAGCTTAAAAAGTTGTTTATCCTTATAAATAAGACTTGACTAGATTTTAAAAAAATGTTTTCTTTTTAAATATCATTTTATTTATGTGTGAATAGTTTTCAAAATAGTTTAATGTTCTTCTGTTTTACATAATTATATACAGTTTTAAAACTTTTTTTTTAAAGTCTGATAAGAAAAGAAACGTTACTAATTTAAGGAAAACTTATATAAAAAAAAATTATCCACGTATTTCTCGTTCCTTTTTCAACACAACTACCAGAAATGTAATTCAACTTATACACGAAAATTCTTTTTTTTTTTTTTTTTTTTCAAAATTTTGCCTACGTATTCAGGGGATGGAGTCAACTTACACACAAGTATATACAGTGTGCGTCATAAATTCGTGCAAAGTTTAAAAATCCATAATTAAAGAAGTAATGCTCGGAAAATTTTTCGGTTTAAGCGAAAATGATTAGATAGATTTTGGATTTGTTTTTCATACATAATAAAAAATAATTCGTAAAATAACCAATAGAGTGCGCTCACACGTCATATTGGGATATTTTCTACAAACCCGGCAAACGCCAAACAAACAACTCCGTTAAACATCCTACTAAATTGAGGTTCCCATTCAATGAAATAGAGCTTTTTTGCCCCTTAAGTCCTTTTTCTGTGAGAAACTTTCCCAATGCAATAATTGTGGATTCCCCATTCTTGTAGAAAATTTTAACAACCAGCGCTCGATCTGGTAACGATAGTATGCTCCCAAGATCAAATGACGAATCCATTTTCAGACAGGTGTTTTATTGCTAGCCTGATTTACATAAAATGCCTCAGTATGACGTTTAGCGCCCACTATCGGGCACTTTTGTAATCTTTTTTTATTATACAAGGGGGAAAAATCCAAATTTCTTCTGATCATACTCGCGTAAAACGAAAATTTTTCCAAGCATTACTTCTTTTATTATGAATTTTTAAAGTTTGCGCGAATTTTTAACGCATCCGGTACTAAATATATGCATGTACACATTATAGGTGCAGATTCGCGGTCACCAGTCGCTACATGGCAAATAAACATTTTGATTTGGCGACTAATTTTCGGCATCTAAATTACCATCCATTGGCGAATTTTGCTTTTTTTTTTTTTTTTTTTTTTTTTTTGCTCGCGATTATTTGAAGAAAATTGCAATTTTTTACAATCCTCAGACGAGAATCCCATGTTTTTTTCGCAATCCTCAGACAAAATTGCGTTTTTCCGCGATCCTTTGACGAAAATCGAGCTTTTCAGCGATTTTTTAACAATAGTCGCGGCATTTTTTTACGATCCTTTGATAAAATTAGTTCTTCTTCTGCAACATTTTGACAAAATTCACGTTGTTTCTTAATTTTTATTAGAAATTAAGTCTTGTTGGCGGCTGGAATATTTGAGCTTAGAAACCAATTGTTCCTTAAATTTTTGCGATTCTGCACCTATATCACACATCGTAACGACTTTGTTTTCTTCCAAATGTTCGATCTAAAGAGCATTAGTTTCATTCAAGTCAATAAAGAGACGATAGTACGTTACTTATTTTTTTTTAATTCCAGGTAGCTTGGGGTGGATAATAGCTCAAGGCCCAGTTCAAGTAATAGTCGGAATACTGTATGGCATCGCTCTCGGTCTTGTTACCTGGTATTTGCCAAATCCAGATGAGGTGAGTTCATTGCAGTCTGTTTCAAATAATCATAGAAATTTCATTCAATTATCGAAATGACCAAAATTCAGCCTGTAATGTCTAATTTTTTGTTTACCTACTTGAATCCAAAAACCGTAAAAGATATTGTCAGAAGTGTGTAGTCGTTTATAGACACCCTATATTACAAGAGCTTTGAAATTCATATATTGAATAGTTTTAACCCTTTATCTACCGACGGTACTTATAAGTGCCATTAAAATATATTTTTTAATTCTTTTAATACGTCAGTTAGTTGTAATACTGTTTAGAATGAGTTACAGATACATTACTTTATCTTGTTCCAAAAGCATTATTGATTATACAAAGCAAAAATATTTTTAAAAGGATGATTTCTTTTGCCTTTGCATCTTTTCAGCTTTCTTGGCGGGGGCGCTGATTAAGGTCCCACTGATTAAGGTCCCGGTACGTCATTTTGACGTCACAAGAAACCGGGATATAAATCCAGTGCTTGAGCATTTCACTTTTCACGAAACCCTGATTAACGTCCCACTGATATACATCCCGCTATCAGACCGGGACCTAAATCCAGTCACAGAGAATTTTACTTTCGTCGAGACCCTGATTAAGGTCCCACTGATTAAGATCCCGCTATACGTCATTTTGCTGACATGAGAGTAGATGGGACTTAAATCAGGGAGACTTAAATCCAGAGCTAAAGCATTTTACTTTCGACGAAATCCTGATTAACATCCCTATGATATATATCCCGGTACGCCATTTTGATGACGTCACAGTAGATTGAAACTTAAATGAGTGCTAGGAACACATTTGTTTTTTCGCAAGAATTCCTAATTTACGACCTCATGATATATGCTCCCACATGCCATTTTTATTTCAAAACAAATGGGATTCATGTAGGATAGGTCACTAAATGTCTGTACATATTATCATTATTATTATTATTATTAAGTATTACTATTATTATTATTATTATTATTTTATTTTCTCTACCTCGTGATGATGTTGCATTATTTAGAATTTTATTCCAAACATGTAATCATATATATTATAAAGCAGAAGTTCTGAAACTTCCAAACGAGTGTTTTCAAAAACTACCCGATGGATTTTTTTGCCGATTGTATCATTCGATAGGAAATATTTTTCCGAAGGTTTATGATTCAAATTTACAGGGATAACTCTGATTTTTCGTAGTAAATTTCGTATTTTTCGGTTATTTTTGACAAAAGGGTTGCCAGTAGCTGTTTTTGGCGAAAATTATAATTGCTAAAAGATTTAAAATGGCTATATCTATTAGAAATATTATAAATATCTTGCAAATAATAGCAGAAAATAACTACTGATAATATTAGATAATAATAAAGAAAGACCGCTTAAATGAGGCGTAATATTATAAAAATATATTTATCTTGAAAAAAAAAATATTTGTAATGCTTAAAAAGTAAATTAACGCGAAATATAACAATTGGTTCAACTTTTGGCGACTTATCCCTGGTGTTAGAATAAAAACATGAATTTCAGAAATTGATTAAATGAATTTTGAATGATAGTTATTTCCCTTTTTATTATTTTCTTTCTCTTTTTTATCGAATTTCCGTATAATATAACTTACAGCAGAAAAAAGCAGATCTGATTGTAAAAGACACTGTAAGTTGTGAGTTACTATTCGTTTCTATACCATTTTCATCTTGCTTTTGTCGCCAAAGAATGTGTTTTTAAGCCGAAAATGCATTACTGACTTAATGCCTGACTTAGGTTCTTAATGGTCGCAATAATGTTGTTGTTTTTTTCAAGTGAAGATAATTTTTAGAGTACATTTTAATATTCAATCGTAAATTATATAGATATGAGTATAACTCTTTTATTTCTTTTTGCAAATGTTTTTATTGTTAATTTAATTTTTCTTGCGCCATTTCGTCAATTTCACTTACAGGAAAAATTTCAGTTTTAAAATTTAAAAATTGAAGAAGGAAAGATTACCCCATCGATTAAAAATCCACCCCCAAATTCCAAGATTAAATGTCAATAATGGATGATCGTAAATGTCACATTCACTTGACATTAAGTATAATATAAATACTAATTATGTCATCAAGTGATTTTTCATTCGACATTTTATTTCTGTTTTTTATATATGCTCTGCTAATTTGTTTTCCGTTATTTAAATGAAACTTTATGCTAATCTATATAATCTGGCTGATAGTTTGGCGATTTGTATAATTTGGCGAAATTGGTCGACGGTATAACCAAGTAGTACTGAAGGAAAAATTTGGCAATTCAAAGTAAATTTATGCAATTATGCGTTATTACTATAGATAAATTCAACATTTTGAAATGAAAAATTCCCACTGAATAAAATTTACAAGTCTTTTTTAATTGACCATTTCCTCTTCAATATTTCTTCAATCAAACTTTCTCTATTCTCTTTCGCGCAGGCTAAAAAAAAATGTATTTTAAATATTTTATTAGATAAAACGTAAATAACGTTTTTCTATTTTTTAAAAAATATTTTTAAAATCTAATTCTACCATTATGTGTCTTACAGGAGATAATAGCAGAATTACTTTTAAAAATGGTTTTATCTGTTAATTGTATGTTATTTGTTTATTTGGGTGTTTGAATTTACTTTTATCATCAAACAATGCGATTTTATACCAAGAAGGCATAAGCCGGAGCGATGTTCACAATTACTAAATTCTCTCACTCTCTTTTAAATTTATGAGAGCATTTTTAGGATATTTTTTTTATGTTTAATTGTAAATATATAAATAGCAGTTATAGCAAAAAAAATGCGTATAATGTTTAAATTTTAGTATAAATGTCTTCCTCATCCAAACTGTAAAATAATTTAATTGCAACTTTTTAAAGTTTTGGCGCAGATGTCATATACGCACCACATTCGCACGATTGCAACAAAATGGCGATTTTATGCCACACATGGTACACCGACTATGGCTGTTTATTTATTAATAAACTATTTATTAACTTTCATTTTGTTTTGTTTTTAATAATATAAATCATTTTGTTCTATAGCTATTAATTAAACTTTTTTATTTATTATTATTTTTTGTGAATTACTACAAAAAAATTAAAAAATATTTATGAAATTGGTAATTAAAAACCAAGTTCTCCAAATTGGCGCCAGAAAAAATTTGCGCCAATGTGGTGCATACATGACATCTGTGTCAAAGTTTTTTCTTATACATAAGTAGGGAAAATGCAGTATAAATACCGATTAAAGTTTTTTCCAAATGGAAATTTTGTCACGGATTTGGTCATATACTCATCGAGGTATCTCACTGGCGCCAAAATGGCATTATTTGCTTCATATGGTAACCCAGCTATAGTTGTTTATCTGATGATAAGTTGTTTATTTACTTTCATTTTTTCTTTTTTGAAATGATATTTGTTGTTTTGTTCTACAGTTACTTTTTTTATTGTTAATTGCTGTTTAAAATGATAGAAAATAATAAAATATACATAAATTTCTTTGGTATTCTAAAACGAGGATTTTGCCACATTGTATTTGCAAGATAATCGTGCTAAACCTATTGCGTATATGATGTCTGTGTAGGAATCTTTTGTGAAATATGAAAACTGTAAATTGGCTACTACTTGATTATCACGTCAATCAATTTCCCCAAATCGTTCGCCAAATTATACAAATTTACATAATTTTATCTTAAATAACTAAAGAGAAAATGCTTAAATACGAAAGAGCAAATAATTTTGTTTTCATTTTTCAGGAGGAAATTTTGCAATAATAAAGTAATTGTTGTAGTGAGAATTTTAATGTGTGTGTTTTTATTTTTATCGTTGGCAACTTGCTGTAACGAAAAATGTTTATTTTTTTTTTCCTGCTATTGTTTTGTAAGAGCTGGTTTTGTGAAAGCCATGTTAAGATGGTATTCAAATTTTTAAACCCTTCCCAATTACCTTCTCCTTGGACCGATTTTGCTCATTTGCAATTCCCACTGAGATATTAACCATCTCAATGTATTTGACGAGTTTGAAGATGATTCTTGCATAATTGTGCCTTTTATCGCGCGGACAAAATTTAATATATATATAAACTTTTTAGGTGGGAGTAGCTTTGGGTTCCTGGCTTCACATAATGAAAAGTTGTGAAGAAATTTTTCAGAAGTTGTACCATGGTAACGACTGTAATAATTAATATTTCTTCAGATAAGGGAAAAATTTAAATCCTGTTGCCATAATGGTCTCATTTCGCTTCCAAATGTGCACTGTTAATAATAAACTAAAATAGTTACTTCTAAATAGCTGGTTTTTGCGCAACGTTTAAGATAATTTAATATCACAATGGTGTCTAAATCGTTTTCAGCAATGAGCAAGGTGCTGCTGGAGGTCCAAATTATTTAAAATACAAATTTAAATTCACCAGTTCGTTTCATCCACGGTTGATTTTGAAATATTGACCAGCGGAGCGGGCATAGCCTGCTAGTTTATTTTATAAACGGACAATTTTTTCCAAATCATTTCTTTAAGGCAGAGTAGTCAAAGGATACGTAGTAATCTGAAAAGTTGTGATTTCGATTTAAAGCTATTGTGCTGAACTATATTACTGAGCTATTAACATTGCGCAAAATCAATTTGAATATACTCATATGATTTCATTAAATATTTTAGAAACATATTTTAATGATTAAAAAAAGACGAAAACAGATTTTGCATTTGCTAAATTATAAAAAATATTTATATATAAGATAGGATACTATAAGATTTTTGGTGAAATTAAAATTTAATAATAATTAAAAATAAAACTTTGGAATCTTTAAACAGTTTAAAGATTTCCTATCCCGTTGTGAAAGTTTAAGCTAAAAAAAATTCATATTGTATTATGAAAATTGGTTAATAATAATTATTGTAAATTGCAATATATTTGTGATGTTCAATATTGCTTTGAAAACATCACTAAAAGCACTGTTTACACTCTGATTAGTAATAAAAAGTTATTTGGCATTTATATGTCAGATTGAATCTTCATTCGCATTCTGAATGCCTGGATTTTAATAAAAAATACTTCTGTAATAACGAATTTTTGCCAGATAAGCTACAAGTAAAATTATTTTTTATTACGGTTGTTCAAATTCGAAAAGTGCCGATTTCTTAGAATTTATTTTTGAATTTATATTTAGTCTCAAATGCATGAGATTCATCGTTATGATGCAACAATTACTTATGATTCAAGATAAGAAAAAAGAAAAATATATTCGATCCCAAATCACTTGAATATCCTTCAATTCTGTATTACTGCAATTTTTTTTTTTTTTTTTTTTACCAGGGCAAGTGATATGAATTTGATTTGAAGGCTCAATGAAGAGCTAACATTTTTATAAACTGTTATATTTTACGTGCATTTTGAGGAGGTACTTTACAATTAAATTATTATGTAATATTAAATACTAAAATAAGTTAAAGAAGGATGTGTGCATAGTGAAAAACTGTATAAGCTGAAAATTTCATGGTTTGGGTTAAAAGAATAGTATACAGTCATGGGAAATGAAAACAAAAAGTAAACACACCTACTTACGCTTCAATAAATTATCGTAGAAGAAAGTTATTGGTACCAAAGGATTGGAAATAAGGTCTACTTTTAAATCATGCATATAAAATTTGCTTAGGTGGGTGGGCATCTACATGTTAAAATGAACAAAAACTTTATTTTTTTTCAATGGCAATAGCCAAATTTAACAACAGATTTTAAATCTTTGGCTCAATTTATGCCTAGAAAAAAAAATATATTTTACTCAATTTAACGAAACATTTGGGATGGCAATAGTCGAATCCTATTAAGCCACTGAAAGGGTCTTATTGGTAAAAACATAATATGCATTAATAGAAGAGACATATTTATTCTGTAGCATTTTAATAATCGAGTACAGAACTTTAATTTAAATACAACCGATAAATTACGCTCGTTTTAAAATAATTAATTTCTCGGAAAATAATTGTACGGAATTTATGATAATCGGAGGGAGTAAAATCTATTTATGGTGGCAAACTTGTGCATTGGTATTGAATTAAAGAATTTTATGTGAAAATGACCTCCTAAGCAATTTTTACATACATCATTCAAAAGTAGATTTTATTTATAATCTTTTGGTAACAGCAACTTTCTTCTAAAATAATTCATTGCACGGTTGATAGGGGATGTTTACTTTTTTTCCCCATGATTGTGCGTCGAAGGTTGAAAATATCTCAAACTTTATGAGAAGTATTTTTACCAATTTTTGGAGCGAAATATTTTTATTGTTATTTGCATCTGCATGTGTTTGTTAAGATTTCTATAGTATACATTTACTTTTGGATTTTCCCTGTTTCGCAAATTCGCATTTACATCTATAATTCTTTCAACCATAAACAAAATGGAGTAATAACTGAATGTTCTGTATAATAGTTCTATATTTCTAAATTTACTATTATGATAAAATATATTAACAGGTTATGCATCTTCACAAATCTTCTATGCAAAAAGAAAAAAAAAATCTGCAATTAAAATTGAAAAATTAAACTCTATCCCGGTTATAATTCAATCTCAGCTATTCTAAGCAAGATTAAAAAAGTCATTTAAAACTATTAATATGCATGTGAGAAAAAAAAATAAAACCCGTTCCCATACATTTAACATTAGCGTTCCAATTTCTTCAGGTGACTGCTCAAGCTAATGTTAATCATATGGATTGTTGTTAACGTATTTCTTACTAGGATTTTAATTATTATTTTTCATAGATATTTTTCCCCGTTTTTGTATAAGATACTTGCGGTCGGTAAAATTTATTGTGTGTGAGGAGCGGGGGGAGGGGGGAGCCTTGATCCATGTTTACTCCTGGCATAAAAAGATTTCGAACAAAAGATTTCAACAATTAATCGCTTTAACATTTAACATACCTACAGTTTTTAATGATTATTTTCAGTTAACATTCATTTTTCTCAATGTGGCCTAGCAAGTGCCACCAGAGCCGTAACCCGCGAGTCAAGCCAGGGGGGCTCTGAAATTTTTCTGGGGACTAACATATTTTAACAATCCATATCTTAAGAAAACTAAATATAGCAAAAACTGATTAAATTGAACTGCCTATAGCGGAACCTGTCTAAAGTGAAACCTCTGTATAACGGAACTTTTCTACAAGGAAACAATTAGATACAAAATACTTCATGATCATCGGGAAATAAATGTATGTATATATATATATATATATATATATATATATATAATTTTTTATTAAAAATAAAAACTCTTTCAAAAACTATTGCAAATTAAAAAAATATTTTTACATAATAATTAATAAGAAATTAAGAGCATGCCTATTTACCATGCGTATTATATTTATGTACGTTAATTTGACTTTTTGGTGTCTATGCAAGTGAAGCTAAGTTCAATATAAGTATCCGACAGATACCCATCCAACTATCTATGAGATTTTTTACGATTTAATATTTAGTTTAAAAAATTTAATTTTATCATTTTATGTAGCATTTTTTCTCATGTTATAAATGTTTATTTTCAAGTGAGATTAGCAACTATAGCTATGGTTAGTATCAAATAGTGTGTTTACATTGGCCATTATGGAAAAAATATAGCAAAAAAAAAAAAAAAACACATAGATTTTAAAATATGAGATTCTATGTCAGAGTTGATAATATATAATATAAATATTGCAATAGTTTTTGCAGTCAGTTTTATTTTTTAGTAAAAGAATATACATACATATATATTTCATTTTTAGTTTTAAAAGTTAACAGTTTTGCATGATTGTTTTGGTTTAAATTACAGACTCAATGAAACTGAATTTATTATTCTTATTTTAATTTCATATGTTTAATATTTTTAACTAACAGTAAGTCGTGGTTTATTTAATTTTCTGCTGAATTATTAGATCATTTTAAAGTCACGGCTGTTCTAAATACGATTTAATTTAATGATGATATAAGTTTCTCTTTAAAACTAATCTTGCCTGACCTTATTTTATTAAAAATAGGATTTATAAAACCAACTACTTAACAATTCACAATAATTAAATTTACAATTCTGTGTATAATTATATAGTTTCAAACATGAATCATTATTTCAAATATATATTAATTTAATATTTTTGAAAGATAACTTGACTTTGCCCCTTAGAGACAGGAGCCTTTAAAAAAATTTTTTATGTTTTGTCATCGATTTTTAAAAAACAAATTTGTGCCTTATGAAATAGTGAAAGTGCTCGGATTTAATAAGGCAAATTTTACTGGTGGATATAAACAAGGATTCTGAGCACTTTTTGGCGCCATATACATGGGTCGCTCGTCCCCAAGGGATTAATAACAGTTTTGTTAAAAAAAAAAAAAAAAAAGATTGTGATTGTGATTTTAAATTTATATTTTTCAATGCTGTTTTTTGCCGCATACGTTTTACATGTTTTTCCTAAAATTTGTCCAATGTCATGTAAAAACAAATCAAAGTAAAGCACACTGACATAAACACCGATTTTCGAAATATGTGAGCTAGAGGTCTGCACGGGCCGAAATTTCCAAGCCCGAGCCCGGGACGGCCCGAACGAAAAAAATATTGTCCCGGTCCGGTCCGGCCCGATCCGGCCCGGCCAGAAAGTTAAAATTTCGGCCCGGTCCGGAAAAAAAGTTAAAAAACCGGCCTTAACCCAGCCCGGCTCGAGTGATTTTCTATAGAACATTGATCTTTACTCTAACGGAAGAGTTCAGACCACAAAAACTTATCTTAGTCTTTTTTTTTCTTTCACATTTATAATCTCTATTTATGCTGAAGTGTCATAGGCTGCTATATTTACGTTTTTAATGAACCTTTGTTTGTTGTATGTAAATGTTTCAGTTATCATTAGTATTATTAATACATTTAAAAATTTCTAAAAATGTAAAATCTTCTAAGACATTGAAAAGAAAAAAATATGTTTCCTTCTTAACAGATGTAAATGTTTAATGTATTTTTTTTCTCGCGTATTGTTGTATTCATTTTGCATGAATGAACATTTTAAAAGAAATTTGCAGTTTTCAGTTTAAACTAGAATTTCGTTATAATAATGTTTTTTTTTTCCTTATGAGTTTAATCCGGTTAATTCTATTTTAAGACGCCTAGTGATCTACGATTCTTTAAAAAGAAAAAATTCAAATGTTTAATTGCAGAATAATGACGACTTAAAAGTATATGCCTATTTTGCAAAAATTTTTGGACCAAGCCAAACTTTACTAATTTATGAACAGATTTTTCCACGTCAAAAAAGTATTTTCATACGGGAAAATTCAACAGGAACTGATTATTTTGGTCCGTGAAGACTAGGAAGAACGAAATCAGTCTCGGCTTCGCACGGAAAAAATAAGTTAGGCTCGGCCCGGCCCGATACTCCAGGGAAAAAAATGAAGGCCCGAGCCCGGCCCGAAAAGATTAGTGACTAGGCCCGGCCGGCCCGGCCCGAATCTTCAGAAGCAAAGCCCGAGCCCGGCCCGAATGCTGTTAATGGAAATCGGCCCGAACCCGGCCCGTGCAGATCTCTAACGTGAACAACATTCATTAAATGTAAAATGACTGTTTATTATTAAGTGTTTTCCCATTTCAATTGATTTTAAAAAATATTTTTCTTTCACCCAATAACGAGAATATTCATGATGCATCCAAGAAATGATTTTCTTACCATTTGTTTAAAAATTTCATCTTCTTACATACAGACGCCTAAGAATTGAATACTGTTTCCCGTTTTCTTATAAATGCCATATACATAGCTGCTAACTTTTACGCATTTTTCCTTCCAAAAAAATTTCATAATAAATATTGTCTTATTAAATCTTCGAAATCTTATGATTAAACAAATAGAAAATTTCTGTACAATTTTAGTGGTAGCAAAAATGCGTAAACGTTGGCAGCTATGGCCATATATCACGAGTTATAATCATTTACTACACGACGTCGAGCATTTTGTCATTAAATGCCCTAAAAATCAACCGATGTCAAATCTGCCATCATTTTTTGACAGATAATTTTTCTGCTACAGAAAAATGTAAAATGCTGTTTGATTTCTTATAGTCTAAATACGAGCAAATATCTTTATAAATAAAATTATTTCACGATTATGCCGAAAAGTGGCTTTTTTAGATTGGAAAAAAAAGCTTATAAAACACAGTCACAGCTTTATTTTTTGAGACTGAATAACCAAAATCCAAAATATCTGCTAATTTTATGCCTTTATAAATAAAACTTATGCTGCAAATGTGTTAAAATGTAGCGGATTTACACTACAAAATAAATTTAATGTACCATACACCAAATAATTGAAGACATTTTTGTTGTAATTTTATAATAAACTTAACCTTAATCATGCTTTTTTGCTTAATATGTTTATATGACAAATTGAAAAAAAGAAGTTTTCATTGAACACACACACACAAAAAAAAATAAATAAATAAATAAATAAAATAAAAAAGATGAAAATTCAAAAGCAAAACAAATGAAAATACCCTTTTCCTACTTTCTTAATATATCCTTTCCAACCCCCATAACATGAAACAATTACTGGCTTTCAATTTTTTTTTTATCCCACGTGTATAAATTGACATTTTTTATTTTTCTAATTTTCAAACATTCTAGTTTCCAAGTGATATTTCATCGTTAACTAAATCTACTAAAAACTACGTATTGTCAACAAGCAAACCATTAAAATTTAGAAACAGGTTTTTAATGTTTAAGTCAAGACATTGACCATTGCTTTACTAAGTATCGATCAACTTGAACAACATGTGTCCACTTCCATTCATCCTGTATAAGACCGTTGCTTTGTAAATATAACGATGTACTAACACATGTGGTGACCAGTTAGTGCATCTGGACTTAATTTTTTTCAGGAGAAAGAAATGTTCCTTTAAAATATGTTTCGAGAATTGCAATTTACCGCTAGCAAGATAACAGGAAACAACTAATCTAATAGGGTTCCGGATACAAATTTTTTGGCGTATTCTCATGTTATTCAAAACAGTAAACACTCTAAAAAATTTCTTGCATTTTTTTTAAGGAAAGCTAAAATATGTATTTTGTTAAAAAAAAAAAAAAATAGAAAGTAAAGAAATCGTTAGAGGAGGCTCTAGAGGACGATAGGAGGGGCCCGCCCCCTTCCTGCCCCCCGTCTGGTTACGGACCTGAGTGCCACTTGTTAAAGATAGAAAAAACATTTTCGAATGTCATACTTAGCGTGTCATACACTTTAGCTTGTACTAAGTAATACAATCTTTCCTGGAATTTTAGCTTTGTCACATGTGCAAAAAACATGTGCTCAGAAATATGTTGCTAATTTAATGTCGGTGTAATCTTTTATTTCGGTTTTCAAAGGATTTAAGCATTAGAAATAAATCAATTGTGTTGCTTTATTAGAAGCAGAAGTTTAGTATAACCTCAAAATTAACAAAGAAATAAAAGCTGTAGCTTGTTTTTCTCTTTCTAAAAAAAGTAATTATTAATGCTGCCGTTCGTATTTTTTGCCCCGCTTATTTTTAAAAAACTATTAGATAGAAAATTGAGAAAATCGGTATAAGATTGGTAGAGAAAAATTCAATAAATTCGCTGAAGCTGATTTATAGCTGATATTAAGCTGAGAATTATTTTAAGCGCTTCTTAAATTTGAAATTAGTCAAGGTAGTTGCATTAAAAAAAGGTTTCTAGGATCAAAAATTACGTATAACAATTTAATAATCTTTTACAGACCTGACAAGTTTGCGGTGTGGAAATATTTTTTAAATTTGACTAATTTTATTTTACTTTTTACTTTTTAAAAATTTTTATTTAAATATTCATTAATTGATTAGAAAATTATTCTATATAGTTAAAAAGTCTTTTTTTACTATTATTGCCAAATGTAACAAATCGGAATTTGTATGTCAAACGTAGCAAATTTGTTGATGCACTAGTTCGTGCTATAACTAGTTTTATAAATATTCAGATCTTGATGCAATAAGCTGTTGCATTCTTATGAAAAAATCCACGAACACGAAATGTATTACGATTATATATGTATTGAATTCAGCAATACAAAAATAATAGGACTCCATTTAAAAAAGACTTTATCACCATGGAAACCTAGAATCATTACCTATCATGGGGAATCTTTCAATTAATTACGTATGATAGGATTTAACAGAAGGAAGAAACTTTATTAAGATCTTTTCAAGTTTTCATTCGATTTTCATAAACTTTTACACGAATCAACAAATTGCTGCTGCTCTAAATTACATTTTAAACATATTGTTTGGGTTTTTTAAAACTATTATATGTGGACAGGCGAGCAAACAGACTGTGGATCATATGACGCCTTTAGCGACTATAGGTTCTACATAATTATATAATTACGAACGCACTTAAGGGTGTATTATAATCTAAACTGCTTATTTTCTGATTTAGTTTTAAATTCAGTTTTGCTCTCAAACGCATCCAACTGCAAATTTCCTTATTTAGAGACTACACAATGTGACATGCTCTCAGTTTATTGATAAATGTGGAAAGTATTGCAAAAAATGCGGCCAAAATTGGCGTTTTGAACCCAATTTTCGGAAGCTGGAGAAAAAAGTGGTCATACTGAGAAAATAATTGTTTATAAATCAAATTCTAATGAATTGAGCTAAAAATGAAAGCACACTGCCTTTTATACATCTCTTCTATAATTACTTCAAGAAATTTTATGATTTTACTTTTAAAAATGAGTTTGAAAATGTCCCAGTAAATTTCGATCTTTTGAGATTGGAAAAATATTTTTTCGAATATATCATTAAATTTACAATTCCAATACCACTTGGCAAGTTACTTATTTTTTGTTTAAGAATAATAGCACAAATGATAGTGTTGCTCTTCAAACATTTAAAAAAATAAAATAAAATAAAATAAAATTACGAGTGAATATTAAAATAAAAAAAAAGTTATAAAGCTATAGTTGAATTATTGTGTGCTATAAGACTTATATAGAGAAATTTAATCAAATTTAAAATGATAGTTTAAGACGCATTGTTTTAAACAATTTTTTTTCTGTTGTCTTTATGAAGTTCCGAGAAGCCGCAACATTGTTTATACATCCATTTTAGACGAGCTGAATTTTAAATATATAATTGATCTTATTTAATCCTCCACGAAAACAGCCGTTCTCTGTCGTGTCCATTTCTCTTACAAATGAAATGACGTGTTAAAGCTATTGTTCAAACTCTTGTAATTACGCCAATGATTCTCTATTTATTCAAAGCTAATCTTTTTTTTTTTTTTTTTTTTTTAAGAATTATTTAATCGTAATTGTTATTTAATCGTAACCTTCCAAAACTTAGCGAATATTTTAGCAATCTGTATAATTTGGTGAAATTGGTCGACAGAATAATTAAATAGTACTGGAAAAGCTCACATACTATATGAGCGAAGGCATGGGTTAAAGATAGTATATTATATAAGTAAAAATATATAAATATAATACAAAATATAATAAAACTTTAATATGTAATTTTATAATAATAGTAATTTTTATTATATAATGTATAAATTATTCTATGTAGTTAAAATTATTATTAATCAAATTATATATAATCTAAAAAAAAAAAATAAACACTATAAGAGATAGATTCGGAGTTCGTTGACACTCCCTCCATCCTCCAGAAGAAGAAGAACAAGGGAAACTGAATTAAAAAAAATACATTTAAATACCTAGTGTTTACATTCTAATTCTCCATATCTTCTAAATTTTTTTTCATTGAGGCAATGGCACATTTTGAAATAATTTTTAAAGCTCCCCCCCCCCCCCCACACACACGCACAATCTCAGTCACGAGACAGCAAAGAAGGCTCAATTTTCAAAAAATCAGCTCAATCTAGAATTTATTTTCTAAGATTAACCATGTACGAGGGTGGTTCAATAAGTATTGTCCCTAGTATAATATGAAGTGTTTTATTTCGATGGTTGATGTGAAATATCCAAACCCATTTTTTAAATGTCTATATGCTCGATTTCAGAACCGTAGCTGCTATATTCAGATAGTTTTGGATTGAACGGTAAAAAGAAGGGGGGGGGGGTGAAAGGCTGGTTTGGAGCTTATAGGAATAGTTTTCTGACAGTGGATCAGACGTGGCTACTGTTGTTCGAATGCGAGTATAAATACATAAAATGCGAGATATAAATATATAAACAACTTGCCCACGAAAAAATTGAAATGTTAATGTTAAACTTATTAGAAAATCCTTCTTAAATACTAACTTTTATTTTAATAGCTTTTTTTTCTCATTTCTTTGCTTAGAATAATTGAAGTTGAATTCTAACTGGGTATTTCAGCTTACATTTTCGATTTTGATTGCTGATATTTATATAAACTTAATTTCACTTTTAGTACTGGTTTCCAAAGAAAATACATTGCAACGAAAAAAATCGAGCTCAGCTATGCTCAGAAAAAAAGTAAAACATATTAAAATGAAAACAAAAATTAAAAAAAGAAAAAAGAAAAAACTTCTCTAGGTTTAACATTAGCTTGCTATTTTTATTTTTATTTTTTGGTATTTCATTTACATGTGTACTTTTGTATTAAACGAAAAAAAGTCATCATTTTGCCCTTCGCCTTTCATTGACCAGAACCCTCCCCCCCCCCCCCCCCATATGTTTCTACTCTGCATGCACAAAAAGAAAAAAATATCTATATACAATCCGAGCTGAATTCGTTATTTAAAATCTATACTATATTTGAATATTAAAGAATAAAGATATGTTCTTATTTTTATATAAAACATTAAAATTGGTATAGGAGATGTAACTGAAGATCGCTTTTCATAATTGAAGATTTTTTGTTATTTCAGGTTGTGGTTCAAATCATTTTCTCGAGTTAGGATCAAGTTGTGGTTCCATCTTTCTATCTATCTATATCTATCTACCTATCTATATATATGTATACAGATATTATCTGATTCTGGTCAGGGGGATATAAATAGAATTTTCGGGCTCGAGTCGTATACATTTTGACCAATGCAAGACTTTAGTTGTATCCCCTTCCCCTCCTCTTAAAATTTGACTTTCAATGTAAATTTTAAGTAAAAACAAAAAGTACAATAAAAATTCCATGGAAAATTATTTTATATTGTAGATAAATTTAAATTGTTACTGCTTAAAAATAAATAAATTACGCTCTTGCATATCAAAAATAATTATTTACAAAATTAATTTATTAATCTTTATATTTTTAAAATTATCCTCAATATCTGTTTGCATTTAAAATTTTGGTTTATGTTTCTGCATAGCATTTTTCAGTATTTTATAAGTATCCTAACAAATAAAAAATATATTGTTTTTATAAAAATCTTTTTTTTAAATTTAAATCTGTTTTTATTTTTATTTCTTTATTTATTTATTTAAATGCGTTTAAACACTGAAAATCTATCAAGAACTGCAGGTTTTTAAACGATTCATTTTTTAATTACCAATATAAGCTAGTAATAAAAAAATATTATTATTACAAATTAATGAAGACACGCAACATAGTTAGTACATTAAAATTTTCTAACATATATTTTTTAAATGTTTTGTACTACATTTTTTGAAATGTAATATTGTGGAGATGAATGAATAAAAATCCTGTTTTAAATGATAAACATTTGGCCTAAATTAAAGTGACAATTACAACAAATGATTTAGCATATTACTTTTTTCACAAATAAATAAAAATAAATAAATAAAACAGTTTTAAATAAATCCAATCAAAATGAATTGTAATTAATAATTATAAGAAAAACGTAAGATGTGTCATAATGTTTTCTGACATAATTGGTTTCAATCATTAAATTAAAAAATAAAGAAAATTTGTTTTTATTTATTATTTGCGTTCAGTTGCATTCAACTAACATTTTTATTTTACAACATATATCCAACATACAGTACATAATTATCAACATATTTCCCAGAAACTACCCGCTCTACCGGACATTCCTTCTGTCGAATGGGGAAAGCAAACATCTACCCCCCGAAAGGATTCCCTGAATGGACTCTGGACTGCTGCATCGCCTCCCTATTTTAACAACATTCATTAGCTATTCTCCACTGAATGAACTGTTTACCCTTCCAATACACTCAAGGAAGATTTTACTGCACAGTGGGTGTGTCGGGCTGTCAAGCGATCCTAACATCCAATCGTATCGTTTCAAAATAAAGAAATGGGATAGCTTTGTTGGATACCACGCAAAAATCTCAGATTTTCAACTGATAAATGGCAAGTGTAAGCTTTTAACTATTTTAAAATTAATAAACATTTATAATGCATTTTAATCATCATAAAGCACATTTTACACAGAAAAAAGGCGTCTAAAGCGAATCTAGGAAAAAAAGTGACCGGAAAAAAGTTATCGGAAAAAAAGTGACATAACCTCTTCAGTCCTGATGTCGCCTGGAGGCGACACTAAACAGACCTTATTAAAACTTTTATCACATTCAAAATTTTCATTCAAGATTTTTAAAAACTGGTTCCAATTATTGTTAATAGATGACAGTGTATTGCAAAATGCTTTTTTGTTACCAAAATAATTTTTTTCGTTCAATTAGTGGTATGCAAAAATGGCATCGCCAAAACGAAGGAAAGATAATCACTTGCGTACAGTTAATCTCTTTTATCTATTAATAATAATTTTGCTAAAATTTATTCGGCCTAAGATTTTATAATATAAAGATTGTTCTTTTTAATGATACCATTTGTGTTAAGCTTTAACTGCTCTAAGCGTTAAAAAAAGCAAGGTCATTTTAGTGTCGCCTGTAGGAGACATCCGGTCATGCTCAAGTAAAACTGCATTTTCTGAAGTTGTTGGTAGAACTATTTTTTCTGAATTCAGTATTTTTAAAAATATTTTCTTACCGTAAGATGGGATTACTTTGTGACAGATGAGGTAACGTTGTGACACATGTGGTCTAGTTTGGGTATTTTGAATCTCCCGCTCTGTTCTGTGTGGTAGGAAAGCAAACAGCAGTAATAACTCCCAGTACAGAATGCCACATAACCTAACAATTGTCTTCGGAAACTTTAACATGAAATATGCAAAGTAGACCAGGTGTCACAACGTAATCTCATCTTTGCGAAAATAGATATATTATTATTTCAAACAGTATATTATAATTTCAATCATACGAGCTAATTATTTTCTTAATTTTTCAATGTGAGATCAGTTTTAAATTAAATGTGGATTTTTAAAAAATATTTTGAGGTAAATTGAATATGTTTTAAAATTCATTATTAAAAAAAAAAAAACTTAGAGAATGTAGAGTTTAAAATTTTTTTATAGCTTTTATGTAAAACAGTAAAAAATACTTAACTGAAAACAGTAGAGACTCCAAAAAGCCTTTTACTTACAGAATCTGAGATAATTTTTTTTCCTTTTCAATTATAATGACCTATCTAAAATATCCTAGAATACGGATGTAATGTTCGAAAGACACCCGCTTTTAAGATAACATGTCGAGTGATACTTACTTTTCAATCAGAGACAATTTAAAACAAAGAGATGATCTCACAGTAACCGATGAAGAAAAGTATGAAGATAAATTTGGGAAAGCCAAATCTATTCTCCAAACTGTTGTATCAGGATGTCTGTTGAATAAAAAATTCCTAGCCCTAGCTATAGATGATCAAATTATTCCTTTTTATAACCATGCACAAGGAAGACGATTCATCAAAGGAAAATCAAATCCCTGTGTATTAAAGGTCTTTTATCCACAGATTCAGATGGTCTCCCATAAGACATTTTTATGTATCAATGTACAGGAGACAAAATAAATACGGATATAAATGAGAATGATGGAATATATTTAGATACTAGTGAAAAATTAGTGCTTAAACTTACAGAGAATTTACTTCCAAGCTGTACATTGTATATGGACAGATATTTTACATCAATTCTTTTATTAGACATTTGTTATATATTATATAAAGCTGAATGTCAGGGAACAGGTACTCTACGAAAGAGTAACATACCCCCAAATGTAAATTTTAAATTTGACTCTGATATGAAAAAGCTTGGACGGGGTTCAGTTGACCAAAAAATTCGTAATGATGGACAAATTTGTATCTTGAAATGATTTGATAACAAACCAGTTATACTTGCCTCATCAGCTGACGAAAAGCATCCTGAAGATATATGTAAGCGATGGTCGAAAAGGATAAAGAATATGCGTCAGTGAATCGCCCATCCATTATAAAAAAGTATAATGAATTTATGAGACGTGTTGATTTCTTTGACTGATATTTAAGCTATTATAGAATGCATGCGAGAACAAAAAAATGGATCATAAGAGTCATTATGAATTTTTATTTTTATTTTGCCATAGCTGCCAGTTGGATAGAATATAGAGTTCACCAAATGTTGCTCAATAGATCAAAGAAAGAAATATTAGATTATCTTGCATTTAGAATTCATCTACAAGAATATCTTTTCTATGGCATACACTGTAAAAAAAAATTCAAGAGGTTACTAAAAATTTTTTAGTAAATTTGTATTCCACAGAATTTTTTAGTAACCATTACAAACTTTTTTTTTTTTTTTTTTTTTTTTTTTTTTTGCAAGTGAAACAAGCATTTCTTTTGTAAACTGAACAAAAGAATTTTTTGTATAACTAACTTAAAATTTTTTAGTATGAGCCACCAAGCAAATTTTAGTAATAGTTCCAAAATTATTTTTAATAACAATTACGTGCGTCCAAAGGGCAGGAGCTTTTTTTGAGCTGCATCCAGACTTCTGAAGCGATAGATTTTCGGCAAAAACGCAATAGATGGCAGCACCAAACATTGCGACCAGCTCCAACAGGAAATTCATAACCCCTTTATTATAGACTACTTACACTACATACATTCGGGGCGTACTTGGCGCTGTCCAGTACAGAACCCGGGACCATTTAACCTGGAGTCCGTTACTATAACCACTATGCTATCGAGGCCACGCCAAGTGAATTTTAGTAATAGCTATTAAAAATATAAAACTATTAACTCTATTCGTTGTTAACTTTTTTCTAGTAATTCTTACAGATTTTCTAGTAACCGACTAAGATTACTAAACATTTTTTATTAATTACAAGGATTACTAAAGTTTTTTTTAGTAGATCGACTCTTTTTTTTTTTTTACAGTGTAGACGAATGCAGTGGCTCAGAGTATATTCCTAGTGAGCCATCATCACCACAGAAAAACAGATATAACCAAAGAATTTCCTTGTCATCCACTCCTTTGCGAAAAAGATAGGTTTCACATCTTCCTAAGATATCCAAATCACCCACAAAAAGAAAAAAAAAAAAGATGTAGGATGCCTGGTTGTAAATCCAATTCTGCAAGGATTCGATAAACTGCATGTAAAGTTTTTTTTTTTTTTTTTTTTTTTTTTTTTTTTTTTTTTTGCCTGCAAGAAGACTGACACAATGTTTCAAATTATTTCACGAAAAATAATATTAAAAAAATGATTTAGAAATTCTTACTGATATTTAGGAAAGTATCTGCAATAATTATATATATATTATATATATATTAATTTAAGTTTCAGTTATTTCTAAAAGATTAGATAATTACAATTTAATTTTCAAACTATTATAAATAATGTTTCTATACAATGAATTAACTATTTAATCTTAAAAATATGTTCTGAATTATTGTAAATGGGTACTATAACATAAAAATGCTATTTGATCGTAAAATAAATATAAATGTATACATAAATTTATGCTTCGTATTTAACATATCGTACATCATTATGACCGGATGTCGCCTGTAGGAGACACTAATTTTCTAATTAAAAAAATAATTAAAAAATTTTCAGCATTTTCCATTTTTTTTTTTTCAGAGTATTTAAAATCCACTTAACAAGAAATTTTTAAAATGTAAGACTCAAAGTTGGTCTTAGGACTGAGGAGGTTAAACTACAAAAGCGGAAAAAAAGTGACACGGAAAAAAGTTACCGAAAGAAAAGTGACAAGGAAAAAAGTTACCGGAAAAAAAGTGACAAGCAATACATTTTGGGGACTTATTATTGATTTTGAGAATTCATTGGTTAAGTGTAAAAGGGGGATCTGGAGGAGGCTCATAATTTAGGTAAATGGGTTTTTCATGATAAATTAACTGTTTTAGTTCAGTTTTTGGATGTATGTTCATACTGAAAATTACGCTTGCCTGATCAGTTTTGGGAAGGAACGATTACTCCCCTCCTTCCATCCGCCCTAAATTAGATAAATGGGTTTTTAAGCAGAATTATCCAACGTGTGTCAAATTTTGGATATTGGTTCTTTCTGATAAGGCTTATATATTATATTATATAAGGCTTATGATGCTTAAATAGATTCGGGAGTTTAATGCTTAAGTAAAGAGGGGGAACGGGGGAACAACCTCTCTTAAATTAAATTAATAGCTTTTTACGCAGAATTATCCGATTTGCTTGGAATTTTGGACACAAGTTCATTATGATAAGACATATCTCTGATTAGTCATGTGGTTCTTTTGCTTTTTAATAAAGGAAGGGCGGGCAATTATCTCGCCTCAAATTATATAAATCATTTTTATGCAGAATAATTCGATGTATTTGAAATTTTAAACATAGGTGAATCCCTGAATAGTTTTAAGGGTTTAATGACTAAGTATAGAAGGGGAATAGAATATAACCTCCTTTAAATTTAATAAATTGCTTTTTATGCAGAATTATCGGAGTTTCTTCAAATTTTGGATTATCGGTTCATTATGATAAGGCGTGTCTATGGGGTTCTTTTGTTAATTAAAAAGGGGGGTGATCCCCCCCCTTAAATTAGCTAAATTGTTTTTAATGCACACTTATCCGATGTATTTCATATTTTTGATGTACGTTCTTTATCATAAAGTGAATCCGGGAATATTTCTAAGGGTTTAAGGTTGTTCATAAATCAAAAAGGGCAACTTTGTGACATATGATTTAATTTATTTTTATTCGGAAATGCATGAAAATAGCAGGTGTTGTTACTGAGAAACTGTTCATTGCACTCAATTTTCTGTTTAAAAAAAATAATAATAATAATAGATCTTTCATAACAAGCCTTTGTGTAGAATTTTCGTCGATAATTTATTTCTATAGTAACATATTTTATTAGTAAGAAAAGTTTTAGGTTGATTGATTGATTGATTGATTTTTGTCGTCCGATTATCTACGCTAATGGGATATAGGACCAGGGGGAGTGCCCTCCGTGGGGGTCTTTCTAAGGGAACCTAACCCGTATTTACGCAAGGTTCGAAGAAAACCACGGAAAACTCCGAACGGTTAAGCCGACAGCCGCGATTGGGTTCGAACCCAGCACCTGCCGTCTACCAGTTGAGAGGTCCGAACCTCTCGGCCACTGGTGGGGCTAAAAAAAAAAAAAAAAAAAAAAAAAAAAAAAAAAAAAAAAAAAAAAAAAGTTTTAGGATTTTTATTATTATTATTATTTGAATGCTTTATAACTGAACAATATTTAACACTGAACAATATCTTGAAAAAATAATATTTTATATTTAAAATACTTAACCTAAAATATTTTACATGCAATTACATAAATTGACCTGATCTACAATTTTCGTTCCTTTTTTTTCTACCATTATCAAGAATATAAATGTCTGTAAGAAAGAAAAGTTTGTCATTCATTAGAAAAAAAAAAAAAAAAAGAAATAAATAAAAACATTAGTATAACAGCTATAAAATAAATTACATTGATACCCATGATTTAATATTTGAAAAGATGTATAAAAATGTATAAGAAAATTCAAGTAATAAAAAAATTATAAATAGTTGTTGCATCAAATTTCAAATTTAGGATTTTAGAGAATGAGACAGATAAAAATAAAAATCATGGCAGTTTGAATGGTCGAGTAAATATTGTTACTTGAGGGGGGGGGGGGGGGAGGGGCAGAAAGAAAATAGGCTGTAGTAAGCAAAAATAAATACTTTCCGCAGTATATTTAGTTAAATTTCTGATAAACATAATTTGTTGTAAATTATAAGCTTAAAATTGTTTTACCTCATCGAATAGATTAGATCATCTATCGTCTTTAAAAAAAAAAAAAAAAAAAAAAAAAAAAAAAAAAAAAAAATAGAAATCACTTATGTAATACAGTAATTCATCACAATTTGAATAGACAAATTTAAAAGCAACTAATTCAAAATTCAAGAAGTTTTCTGATGAAACATTCAAGTTATTTACCGTCAAATCTTGACGGGCATTATTTAGTTAAATTTTATATTATGTACAAATTTTCCACGGGGTTGCAGCCCCATCAGCCCACCCTTGAATATGCCATTGTAAAGAAACATTCTCTCACATGCGAATATTTGAGCATGTTTATGTATATATATATATATATATATATATACCATCTTTTTTTATTATAATATATGTAACATAATATATAATAATCCTCTGAAGTAATAAATTAATATAACATAATAATAATATACTATATTTTTTTTCACCAGTAATTTTCTTATCTGAACCATATAATAAGTCAATACGGGTACATAAGCTCTCAGGCTATGATAGTCTGTGAGCTAAAAAGCACAAAAACAGAAAGGATGTCAGTGACCAATCCATGGATGGTTTCGAAGAAACGTCTTGAAAGAATTTTTATTGATGGAAGTCATTTCGTACGATTTTATTGATTTTTTAAAACAATTTCAGAAAAATGCCTAAAATTTTAAAAGTCTGAGTGATAAAATGACACTATATAGTGTAATAACCAAAAAAAAAAAAAGTTTAACATTCCTGCATGAAGGAGGGGAAAGGGATGCGCTTTTTTTCTACTTTTCACATCTTAGCCATATTAATTTATTTCAACTTTTACTAATTTCCATCGCCATACTTTCCATAGCATTTTGCATAAAGAATAACTGTAAATTAGTGAAGACACGCAATAACATATGGTTAAATTAATAAAACACATTTTCATTTTTGATGACTGTAATTTACTTTCATAGTTTTCAAAAATATATCTCAAGCAAATATCAAGGATTTAAAATAAAGCATTTTTAAATGGAATTTTATTTAAAAAAAAATATTAGCAATAGGAAACATTCAAAAGGGTGCCAAAAATCTGGTACAGCGCTGATCTATATGAATTGAAATTATATTCTTTTTAATTTTAAAGAAAACTAGTCGTTAGGGGCTACCATAATACTTACCCATCATGGATATGCGATAAATATATGAAAATAAAATATGTCTAAACTATTTACAAAATGCGTTGCAATTGCAAAACAAAGTTTAAGAGTATCTTTACATATTTTTAATACACATAGTAATGCTGTCGTCATGAATTGCTGATGAACCCATTTCGATAAATTAAATGAAACGCCAAACTACTCAAGTAGTACCGAATTGCATAAAAGAAACATCCTTATAATTCCAAAAATAATAGCCATATTAACTAACAGTTTACTGCGTCGGATTAAGCGTCTCATTTCCAATTAAAATATATTTTTCAATTAAAATTTGAATGAAATAAAGGGTCATGAAAAATAAAGACTTTGGAAAACAAGATTAGAAATATCTCATTAACTAATAATCCGATTGAATTTGTTGTTAATGCAAAATTTGTGTTATTTTATTGTCTTTTACATTTATTCCTTAAAATAAAAAAAAATCGAAAATTTTTATATACCTTCCATTAGAAAGAATTTTTTGAGAGTCCGAAAAAAATAGTTCCGGATAATCGAGGTTACTGATATTCAATAGGCTTCGTCCCATTCTTACATACTAAGTACATACAAAATTTCAAGTCTCTATCTCAATTTGTTCGGGTGATAGAGCTCTTACTGACACACAGGCAGACGGACGGAGGGACGGCAAATTTTTTTTTGTAAAAATATGTTTTTAGGAATCTCTAGTGTCTGAAACGTGTAAATCCGCTAAAAAAAATTACTTCGATTTTCAAAATGATTGCAAAACTTACCCTATACTACGTATGATGGGTAAGTAAATTAATCAGTTTTTATTCCCCTTTTCCACACCAAAAATGTGTTCCACTAATAATTATGAATTTTGAAAGAAAATTTTCATTAGTATATAATTTATAACTTATTAATTAGCATAAGTACAAAATATTTCTCATTCATTTGAAATGTGACGTCATTATTTATCGAGCTGCAATAGTTCCTGATATCCATGTCCCTTGTATTTTTAACGACTGCTATAAAGTAGAGTCACTAGAATTATAAAGTACCTGTTATATTTCAACAATGACGTCATATTTTTCCAAGTGAAATATTTCATTGAAAATATCATTTCCTATTGTCCTTTTCACTGCATACTTTACAAAATGAATATTTTAGTGCACTTTGTTGATGCATATAAATTTGAACAGGGTGTAATATCGTTCACAGGTGAATGAATATTTTAGTGCACTTTGTTGATGCATATAAATTTGAACAGGATGTAATATTGTTCACAGGGTGTAATATCGTTAAAATTCAATTGAAATGATTTTTCCACATAATGTCGTAATGTAAAGAAATTTTTGACAATCTCTATAAACAAACTAATCATGGTAGAAACATCATTTTCAATAGGTATCCGCGTTAAGGTAAATGTTATTAAAGTCCAAAAATTTCATGGCTACTCGGATTGCTATGAAATTTGCTAAAGTTAGAAAGCGGCAAGATGGACAGACAAACCGAAGGCATAACAACTTTTCAACTTTCTTGGAAAGTGTTAAAAAATAGAGTGAAAAATATATTAATTAGTATTTATATTTTCCGCCTTTTTCCAAAAAAAAAAAAAAAAAAAAAATCTTCTTTTAATAATTATGAGTTTTGAATAAAGATTTTTATTTGTATGTAACTTATAACTTATTAATTAGTATAAGTATAAAATTTGCTCATTCATTTTAAATCTGACGTCATTATTTATCTAGCTCCATCAGCTACTGATATTCATGCCTCTTGTATTTTTAACGACTACTATAAGGTACCTCTTTTATTTCAACAATGACGTCACATTTTTCCATGTGAAATATTTCATTAATAATGTTATTCCTTTTCATTCAATTTTTTATTTCTAATTATGCCGCCATTTTTGACAGAAAAATTCTTGTTAATGAAACAAATATACATGTTTAATATGTAACAAAAATTACTCTCTTTATTTCTTTTTAAAATATGACGTCATACTTATTTTCTTTTAATTTTTTTAATTTTCATTTTTTTTGCACGGAAATTGCTCAGTTGAAAATTTACTGACGCTGAGAAATTATCATTCCAAATTTCTATTTGGTTGACAACAAGAAAGGAAAATAGTTAAATTTTACCAAAGAAATGCCTATTGTTTCTGTATGAAAAATAATGAAATTTTGAATTATTAAGGAAAATATTTGAATAAAATGAATAAAACATAGCCTATGTTCATTTCCGGGCTATAATTTATCTATAAGCAAAGCTTCAAAGTCATTAATCCATCCGTTTTGAAGCCAATTTCATTCCAACTTTAGGACACACTATCACATTTATAATATACAAGGTAGAACTCGTCAAATTTTGACGAAAGAAAATGTTTAAGAAGGAACTGTTTCATTAAATTATAATAAACCTACAAAATTAATTATAGTAAAAAATGCATTTTATATTGGTACGTCTAACTCTTAAACAAACGATATTTATCGTCAAACTAACAAAATACTATTTCTATAAAACGCAGTTGTAGAAATTGTTAAAATTAAACTTTAATCGTATATGTAAGCAGTAAAAAATAATAAAGATATGTTATTATTAAGGTTCTAATGCTTGTATTCCAAAATGATAAAAGCAAAATTTATTCAACTTTGACTCAATCACAGATTTTTTTTTTTTTTTTTTTTTTTTTTTTTTTTTTTTTTCAGTGAAATCTAAGCCCGGCATCATTTTCACCATATCAAAATTTACAAATGTACATTTCACATCTGTATTCACGTTTAAAAAAAATTGGCATTTTAATTTGATAATTTTGATTCAAAACTTGAAGTTTCGGTGCTATTAGCTGAAATAGATATTAAACTGTTGATATTCTTTTACGTGTAAATCAAATTGTGTAAAGAAGTCAAAATTCACCGGGATTTATAACAGAAGATATTTAAATTTCTATTTTTTCCCTTTTAATGAGAAAATGGCAACATAAAGATACAGCACTCAATTTTTTCCTTTTTTTCCTTTGCTTTAAATAGAAATGGAGTACTCCTGTTGCCACAATTAGAAAGGAGTTATTAAAAGATACAAAAAAATTGATATTTCAAAAACAAATTAAGATACAGCTTTCAAACAAATTTCACTTAAAAGTACATTTTTTTTCTACACGATGGTGTAAAAATTGAAAATGTGCGACATTAAGAAGTTTAAAAACTTTTAGTAGAAAAATTGCAATACCGAAATTCATTCAAAATTTGAAAGTGTTGCCATGCGCAAAATGACGTATGCGTTACGCACAGATACGTTTGGCCTTTATAATATAAATATAAGGATATAAGGATATGATTTTTTTTTTTTTAAACAAATTTCTAATAAAAGAGAACAAGATTCAAGAAAAATATTATGCCAAATTTCGTTTTTTCTTTCTTTCTTTCTTTCTTTTCTTTTCTTTTTTTTTTTTTTTTTTTTTTTTTTTTTTGACAAGTCTATTTTTTTATTTCGTCAAGACCTCTACACTAAAAAAGTACCAAAGAAACAATTTAAAAATTAAAAAATAATAATAACATGAAAATATGCACGATAATTCAGAAAAAAAATATATACAGTCGGCTCTCGTTAATTCGAACTCGTCGGGACAACAAGAAATGTTTGAATTATCGGGAGTTCGAATTATGGAAAGTATGAAATGAAAACATGCTTAATATGGTCCTTTTACAAAGGAATTAATGTTATAGAGTTTTTTTTTTTAACTTATTTCGTCTGTTATTATCAGAATATGACTTAATATTAAATTAGAATGTATCAATACATAAACCAATTAAGTGATTAGAAACAAGCACAACGGAATAAAATTTTTAAGCGTCATTGATGGACAGACGAGGCACTAAGAAAGTGGATGTCAAATGCATGGGAAAGAAAGTTATTCAAATGGTCTAAAATTCGTGAGAAAGAAAGGAAGAATGAAAAATCGGAATTCTCTTTAGTTCGAATTAAACGAAGTCAAGAGAAAATGAATTCGAATTAATGAAAATGTTTAACGTTATTTTGCCATTGAAAATTTCGGAACTTCATGTTTAGTTCGAATTAAGCGAAGATTCGAATTATCCGATTTCGAATTAACGAGAGTTGACTGTATTTTATGCAAAAGTTATATCTTTTCTTGAAAATATCTAAAAATTAATCATAATATAAAATATAAGGCTGCGAAGAAACAGCACTATTTTTTATTACACTAAAAGAGCAATAAATATTTCTTTGTTTCCGAGCGGAACAAAAGCTTGGTAGTTTTGAAACATCTTTAAATGATTTTTGAGGGACTGACTCTACCGAATTGATAAAGGAAGGGAAAGTTTATCTCTCCCATCTTCAGTCGTAAAGCTGCCAACTGATTTCGAGTTCGATTTCTCTCTTGATGTTCAGATTCAGTGCACTGAAATAGCAATTTATACATCAAAGCGCCGATACGAAAGATCAAAAATAGCAACGCCTGACCGAAAGAAGTTAGTGCTATATGTGCCTGGTCTTTAAGTGCAAAATTTTAAAGTATAGTGTTTTCAGTATCGTAATTCTGAATGCTTCT